>OX388318.1:16836727-17236229 GCA_947579605.1 Athripsodes cinereus | reverse complement strand
ATTATATATATATATATATATATATATATATGGACAATTTGTAAAGCGCCGTTTACTCATAACATGACCTCAAGGGCGCCGTTTATCGTATCCATCACCCGAAACTTCCAGCAAAATGGTGTGTCTTCAGTCCTCTTTTAAAACTCTCTCCATTCACCTCCTCTCGCAGACACAGAGGCAGCTTGTTCCAACATCTGGGACCCGCAACACTAAACGCTCTATCTCCAAAGCCTGTTTTGCGAGATCGAGATGGCTCAACAAGTCTGCATTTTGCCTCACCCTGTGCTGAGCGAAGCATGAGCCGTCTTTCACTGATGGTCTCCATCTCGCATTAGTCATACATTTTCCGCTTTAGGCATTAGGGAACATTGCTAGTGAAGAATTTCTTAAGATTTCCGTAGGCTGCCCAGTGCCCATCCAAGACCAATTCTCCTCTGAAGCTCAGTGGTCTGGTTATCTCGAGACAGTACTATAGTATGACGGAGATATTTGTACTCATTGAATTCTTAAAATATTACTAGCTGACCCGGTAAACGTTGTTTTGTCATATACATTATTTATGATTGAATTACTAATATCGCTATCAAAAAATAGTGGAATTTTGTGCGAAAAATAAAATATAAAATTGTGGTGGACCATCACTAAATTTTAGTGGTATGAAAAATAGATGTTGGCTGATTCTCAGAACAATTCGATAAGCAACAAAATTTCATCAAAATCGGTCCAGTTGTTTCGGAGGAGTATGATAACAAACACCGTGACGGGAGAATTTTATTATATTCAGTCACCCAGGACTACTCATCGCCATCGTGGAGGGTAAGACCGAGGGCACAAATGGCAGAGGCCGACCAAGAGATGCGTATATAGACCAACTGAAGAGGGACATGAACTGTGGCTCATACGTAGAGCTGAAAAGGCTGGCTGAGAATAGGGAGGAATGGAGAAGAAAATCCAAACTCGTTGGAGACCAATCCGATGGATTGTAACTTATTATATATAAAATTAGATTTGGTTGTCACTCGTACCACCGAGGACCAGATTCGTCATCACCTTTGTTTTGGTTGCATTGATAAGAAGCCTCAACTTTTTCGACTCTTGCATCAGCTCTCTCAACATTTCCTTGCCTATATATGTATGTACATAATAATACATATATATTTTGATACGTTTCTGGGTAACCTCCGGTTGTGTGTCGGCACCATGCCTACTGGCAGAGGGCTTTCCACGACGTTTCGATGAAGAAAAAAAAAACAACAATAAAACGTTTTCAAAAAAACATATACATATCCGAAGCTATTTTTTTATTCGTAAAAACTGGAATTTTTACACCTACGAAAGTGTTAATATGATGTATTATACGATAGGTATGGTTTTAATCGCAATATATGCATTACTTGCAGAGTAGAGAAGAGAGTATTAGGTGTTCCGACGCCTACGAATCGGCTTAGGCTGGCTAAAGCGCTTTATACCATGGAAACGTTCACCAATTCCACCTCCATCTCTTTTATTTTTCTCTCATATCAATCCTTTCAGAGCGGGTGACCAGTGGCGTAGCTAGGGGGGGGACAGGGGGCACATATGTCCCCGGGCGCCACATTAGGGGGCGCCAAAATGAGTATTAAAACATTTTTTTTAATTTTATTTTGATGTAAACAAATGTATCCCAAATACGTTTACAAGATTGAATTTTGGAGATCCACAAATATCTTCATTACAAACCAGTTGGCAAACACGATTTTGGCGCCCCCATTGATCATTAAGGGGCGCCATTCTACTCATAAACAAAATGACACATCCACAACGCAGGATTGCTGATGGCGTTTTTTTTAACAAAGATCAGTTCGGGTTCAAATATTATTCTTCATAACTGAACGTGGCATCTGGTTTTAACAATTATACAGGTTGGATAATTTCGAGTCGAATATAGGATTTTACGTGAGTGCAAAGAAAATAGTATAATACTTCACATTAGTTGAAAAGAGATAATTTGTCATTAGATAGAAATGTAGCAAGTAAGTTGTTGTTCTAAATAATATTTTAAATCTAGCAAATTTTTCGCAAATTATATTTTATTTTACTTGCAAGTAAAAACAACATTGGAAAATTTTTCATTACTCTCACATCATCACTGTTTTTGGATTATCATGTAAAAATTGTTAATATTTTTTGTTTAACAACTTTCGCATACATTTCTGAAAAAGTTTTTACTCAACATTTTTAACTACATTTCATTTAACCCCCTAAAAAGACTATGTTTATTCCAGTCATGTATAATAAGCATATTTTAATTTTTTATAAAATTTGAATTATTCGCGGCGGCAAAATTGCCATCCACACTTTTCAGCATTATACAACCAGATAAGTCTCCATATGATCAGTCATGATTATACAAAACTTAACAGCCGTAAAAAATCAACTATCCAGATATGCAGGATATCAAAGGATTAGGCTCAAAACGCGGCTTCTAAATACAAGCATTGAGCCTGAAATATCTGTGTTCAAAAATTTTCTTACATTACAAGTATTTAATTGTAATAGATTTTTTAATTTTAATATATGAATTCTATTATAATATTCTTCTGCGAATTACATCAGTCTCTGTCGTATCGTCGTTGTGTCAAAATCACGTTCTGTTCTAGCGTATTCTGTCGCTTCTCATAGTCACATTGTTGTTGTTTTCTCGTGTCTACAACCACGCCGCGTTTCTTGTGTGTGTAGTGTTATTCTTCTGCGAATTACATCAGTCTCTGTCGTATCGTCGTTGTGTCAAAATCACGTTCTGTTCTAGCGTATTCTGTCGCTTCTCATAGTCACATTGTTGTTGTTTTCTCGTGTCTACAACCACGCCGGCCACTTCTAAGACGACCCACGACCTTGACTAATTTTGGTGGAGGTTTCTTACTTTTCTTCTCTTTTTATCCTATATTTTTAATTTACTTGTAAGTTTTGGTGTTGGGTTACAGGGTGGTGGATTTTTCGTATTCCTTGGCGGTGGGGGGTAAAATGTAAGATAAATGTAAGACAATAGGTAGTACGCTTTGACGCATATGGCAGCGATGAGGCTTGCCACCCATCATGCCGCGTCAAAGTGGGTGAAGGGCACAAAGAGGAGAGCGGAATGCAGGGTGGGAGTTTTGAATGTGAGAGGAGGGATGGTGAGAAAGACGGACGAAATTTTAGAGATGATGAATGATAAGTATTTGGATGTTATGTGTGTCTGCGAAACGAAGAGGAAAGGGTGTGGTATTAAAGAAAGTGATGGAAGGATCGAGTTGTGGTCTGGTGTTCCAAACACACAACACGCATGTCAAGGTGTGGGTGCTTTTTTATCGGAAAGAATGAGCGAATGTATGAAAGGGTATGAATGTGTAAGTTCCAGGCTAATCTGGATCCGTTTCAAAGTGGGGATGACTAGGATCTTACTCATAGTTGGGTATGGTCCTGGGAACGATGCCATAGAGACGGAAAAGGAAGAGTTCTGGAATGGCGTGAGAAAGATTGCAGAAGATAAAAATGAAAATGAGAGATTAATCTTGGCAGGTGATTTGAATGGATGGGTGGGTGTTAGGAGGAATGAACTTGAAAGTGTTTTGGGAATGAATGGAGACAGTAGAGTGAACGATAATGGCAAAAGAATAATTGATGTGTGCTTGGAGATGGATCTCTTTGTGGCGAATACCTTTTTCGCCCACAAGGAGATCCACATGTATACCTGGGAGAGAGGGAATGAAAGATCGATGATTGACCTCGTGTGTGTGGACTCTCGTCTCAGGAAGGCGACCACGGATACTAGAGTGTATCGAGGCGCTGAGCTGGAGACGGATCATTTTCTTGTCGTCTCAAGAATAAATCTATTCTCCGGTTGGCGTTCGAGAACACAAAAGTCCACGCCAGCTATGAGATTGAGAGTCGAAAAACTGAAAGATGAGAGTGTAAAGAATGAATATGTAAAAACTGTGAATGAGAAGCTGAGTACGAACGAAAAAAATGATCTAACGATGAATGAAAGGTGGGATGTCTTAAAAAGTGTGCTTGTAGGAAGTGCAAAAGAAACATGTGGTGAAGCTAAAGTTGGACGTAAGAAAGGCGATGCATGGTGGGATAATGATGTGAAAGAAGCTGTAGATAAGAAGAAGAATGCTTGGAAAGACTTACTGAATGTGAAACAGTGTGACACATGTGAAAAAGAGCGAAAGAAAGAAGTTTACAAGACATGCAAGAAGGAAGTGCGTGAAGTTGTGAAAATGAAGAAAAAAATGCTTGAAGATGAAGAATGTAAGAAATTGTCTACGTATGCGAGTGAAAATATGAAGATTTTTTGGAAGGAAGTGAAACGAAAGAGGACGGGTTCAAGTGTGAACAGTATGAAAGGGATAAAAGACAAGGATGGATGTGTGTTAGTGAATGATGAATGTGTGCTACAGAGATGGAAGGAATATTTCGAAGATCTGTTTGAATGTGATGGTACAAATGCAAATGAGTATGACGACAGTGAAAGCAGTGTGAATGAAAACGATATGATAGACATGAATGAGATTTTGAATGCATTAAAAAAAAGCGAAGTGCGGTAAAGCTGTAGGGTATGATTGTGTTGCCGTTGAGCTCATCAAGTCTGGTGGACCGGGGGCTCTCGCGTGGTGTTTGGAGCTTTTTAACGATTGTTGGAGAGAAGGTGTTACACCAGAGGATTGGAAGAGGGCTATCATCTGCCCCCTGTACAAAGGGAAAGGCTCTAGGCTTGAATGCGGGAGTTATCGGGCTATTAGCTTGCTGAGCTCAATAGGGAAACTGTATGGTAGAATTTTGATTGAGAGAGTACGAAAGATAACTGAGTGTAAGATATGGGATGCGCTTTTGCGCTAAGGAGCTTTTTTGAATGGCAGAGGGTGCACCGATCAGATCTTCTCCCTGCGAATGGTTATAGAGAAGTTTCTGGGTAAACACCAGAGGCTTTTTTGTGCGTTCGTGGATCTGGAGAAAGCATATGATCGAGTGGACCGGGAAAGGTTGTGGCGCGTGTTGTCGGAGTATGGGGTGAGCAGCCGGTTGATCCGCGCAATATCTTCACTTTACGTGGGAAGCTCCGCTTGCGTGAGGGTAAACAACACTCTCTCGGAGTGGTTTGTCCTCACCAAAGGAGTGAAGCAAGGTTGTGTCATGTCTCCGTGGCTGTTCAACCTATTCTTCGACTACTGTATGCGACCTGTGAAAGAGATGGATGTTGGTGTCGAGCTGAATGGGTTTCGGGTGAATGCATTGATGTACGCAGATGATTTGGTGTTAATGGCTGAGAGTGAAAGGGACTTACAAGAGATTGTTACGTGTGTGTATGATAGTTGCAATTTGAATGGTTTGAAAATGAACGTTATGAAGACGAAAGTTCTTGTTTTTGAAAGAGAGAATGAAAAAACGATTTGCGAGATTAAAGTTAGTGACGAATGTTTGGAGCAAGTAAGTGAGTATGTATATTTGGGAAGTATGTTTACGAGGGATGGAAGATGCGATAGGGACATTGAAAGAAGGAAAGTGGCCGGTGCTAGAGTAAACGGTGCACTTCGACCCATTGTAAGCAATGACAATGTGTCGAACATGGCTAAAATGCTGGTGCACAATACCATTCTGGTACCGTCACTTACGTATGCAAGCGAGACATGGACGTGGTTGAAGAAGGACGAAAGTGGAATAAATGCAGTAGAGATGCGATCGTTGAGAAGAATGGTTGGTAAAACGCTGCGTGATAGAGTGAAGAATGAGGATATTAGAAGAATGAGCGGATGCAAGAAGACTGTTGTGGACAGAATGCGTGTAAATAAATTGAGATGGTTTGGTCATGTGGAACGAATGAAAGAGGAAAGAATGACAAAGAGGATATACTTATCTGAAAGAAAGGGTGTGAGGAAACGCGGGCCTCCGAGAACCACGTGGCTTGATCACGTGGATCAAATTCTCAAGGACGGCCGCGTGTTGAGTAAGAGGAACCGACGTGCGTGTATGAGGAACTGTATGAATGTGGAGGAAGCGAAGGAAGTGTGTAAAGATAGATCTGTTTGGCGTTCCGTTCTCTCTGCCTACCCCACTTGGGACACGGCGTGAGGGTATAGTATAGTAGTAGTATAGTATATATGAATTTACCGGTGAATCTGATTTTTGCAAATTATTTATCAAAGATTTCGGAGTTACCCCTGTAGCTGACAAAACTAATAGAATTATGTAAACGGACCTCTAGAATGCCATTTTTTTTTTCTCCTGCTAGTTCTGTATATTTATGTATTTTGTTTATTTATTATGCGTATTTGGGACAGCGATGTCTATTAGATACGTAATTTTATTTTGTTATTATTGCTTTATCATAAAAGATCCTGTATTTTTGCGACATGATTATGTCTATTAGTATATTCAGTTTGAGCGAGAGTAGAAACTATAAGTTGTATTGTTTCCGGTTTGGCCAGACATTTCCTACATGAACCGTTAGTTATATTTTGATTTTTTATAATGCATTTTTGGTATTTCTTTTGTATTTATTACTTGATCTTGAATAGCCAGTATAAAACCCTCGGTTTCTCCATACAATTCCCCAATGGTCAACCATCTGTTTGACGCATATTTTTGTCAACATGAGATTGGTTGAGATCATTGAGGTGTCTGGCATGAAGTTCTTTCCTACCCCAAGAATCTAGCAAAATATTTAAATAGTTTATTCGCTTACCTACTGTTTCGACATTTAAATTTAATAGTGTTTGATTTTTGTCGGCCTGTATTATAATTTTATGTTATATAGAATAATTTTGTTTATTTTTGAAAAATGTTTTAAGAGATTCAATTTGATCATTATGTAAAGAGGAAATGTTAACAATTCCTCTTCCTCTTAGGCCCGAAATTACAATCAGTAGCTTATCGTGGAGCTTTGGTGAGGAGGCTTAAAAGTTAAATCGAACTTACTGCTCAAACGAGAATTTCAATCAATATTCGACTGCGACTTGATTAAGCCGCAAATATGGTTAAGTTGGTAGCCCTACTAGTTGTTTTATCGTGATTTTGTCTATGCATTAACCTCACATCTGTCATGTTAACGGGGACGCGCGCCATTTTTCGTGTTGTTTTTTTTGATTTCGTGAACGCTCTTGGATATTTTCGTTACCGATAAAACAGGGCTGGTAAGAAAAAAATCCAAATGGAAGCGTAAATGAAACGAACTTAGCAACAACAAACAAAAAGCGTAATGATGGCGCGAACTTATGACATTAATGTCAGTTTGTTCTTATTGTAACTAGTGGCGCCTCCTGGTGATGAAAAAAATAACTGAGTTTAAGCGAGCTTAACGTTGCTGAGGACACCCCCGGGTATTCCTTAACTTAAGGAGTAGGTTAAGCCGCAAATTCGTGCTAAGGAGACATTGTAATTCACGCAATTTTGGCAAGCGAAGCTTTATGTGTTCCTTAAGGTTAAGGAGGATCTTAAGCCTGCATTGTAATTTTGGGCCTTATACTTCTAGGCAGAGTCAAACTTTTTTTCGTGGAATTTAGATTATGATATCTATTTTTTGTTAAGTGTGTTCTTATTAATCTTTCTAATTTATTTAAATCGGTTTTTGACAATTTTATAATGCCAAATGAGAAATGAGTAGGTATGTTAATAACGGAATAGCCCTCGCGTTTATTGCTTTACTAGATTTTTGGCTGATAGATCATATTTAAATACATTATTTAACCTTTTTTTTTTTTTAAAAAAATGTATCTGGGTTTGTTATAAACCCAAATACAACCTTATATACATCTTTAACACTAAGCTAAAAGCTTGTGCCGTGAAAGGGGAGTTTGCCGGCACCTGGGATCGAACCACGAACCCCTTGTTCTGAAGGCCAAGACTCTACCTCCAGGCTACCGACGAACTCTAAAATCATTTGTTAATTTATTTTTGATTTCAGTGTGATTTAGATTTTTGGATTGCGGAAAACCTAAGAATTTGTATACTTCATTATTATTTATTTGATAATTTGAAGCTATGTCCTGACATTCTAAAATTTTACCTTTTTCAATATGTAAAGTTTTACATTTATCTGGCTAAATTGTTTACATTCGTATAGAGAATTATTAGTCTGTGTTCTATTTCATTAAAATACCAGATTGATGCTTCGAAAATGAACCATATAAATCGTAAATTTTCAAAATTTTCTTTGGGGCTCCGAGAAGGGGCGCAGAATTTGAGCCACGTCCCCGGGCGCAGATGACCCTAGCTACGCCACTGCGGGTGACTGCACTCATCGCTGAAAGGCGACTTTATTCAGCCAATCGCACCTACTTCCCAGTCATACGTACCTATATGAACGATATTGCCGACCATTGATTTTAAAAGATGCACTTCTAATATATGGGCCATCAATATATTTTGTATCAACATTAACATACTTTTTATAAATGCATCTACTTCAAGTGAGATTTTAAATTTTTTTTCAACCAATGCTTGTTTAATACTGATTGATATGAAATTACACTGATCATATAATTTGATCGGTTGCATTACGAATTTTTCTTTTGAATTTCCAGTCAAATAAGTCTATGGCAATAGTAGTATGGAAATTACCGTGGCATCACACTACTTAGTGTGCCCGGTAAAGTTCTCTCACAAATCATATTGAGTCGCATTCAAAAACCAGTGTTGGCATCTCTGAGAAAGCAACAATGCGGGTTTGTACCTGGCAAGTCCTGTTCGGACGCAATATTTTGTGCCAGATGTGTACTCCAACAGTCGTAAGAGTTCA
The DNA here is from genome assembly GCA_947579605.1 of Athripsodes cinereus. NCBI lineage: Eukaryota > Metazoa > Arthropoda > Insecta > Trichoptera > Leptoceridae > Athripsodes > Athripsodes cinereus. The sequence continues at coordinate 17,227,471 of OX388318.1, read as the reverse complement.
ACTCACCGCTTGCATGTTGCTTCATTGACTACGAAAAAGCTTTTGAAAGCCCCCACAGACCAACCATATGGAAAATACTGGCCGCGTATGGCATCCCGCCCAAGGTGGTAACCATGATCAAAGCCCTGCATATGGACTTATGTAGAATGTTCTGTCAGAACATCAAGTGGTCCATCTGACACCTTCAGGATCACCACTGGAGTCCGGCAGGGCTGTGTATTGGCACCTTTTATCTTTGCCATAATTATGGACTACCTGCTCAGAAAATCTATTCTGGGCCCTGGCGGTGTGCCTTTATCACAGCATGAAAACAGTGAGACGTCTGTGGGAGTGCTGCACGATCTTGAATATGCGGATAATCTAGCCCTTTTTGATACATCTGTGGACGGATTACAGTGCAACGCTAATGCTCTTTATGAAAATTCTTTGCGCCTTGGCCTTCGTATCAACGCTGGTAAAACGGAGTACATATGTAATAGTACATGCACGAGTACTCACATCCCACTAATGGTTGGCAATTCCCAAATATCTCAGGTTAGTAAATTCAGGTACCTGGGAGCAACCATAACGCCAGAGGGTGATCTCCGGTCGGAATTACCAATCCGCATAGGAGCAGCTAGCGGGGCTTTCAACAACATGAACAAAGTTTGGAAGGCGTCTGGACTCAGCATCAGGACAAAATGTCGCTTGTTCAATGCGTGCATCATCCCAATCCTTCTATATGGCTGCGAGTCTTGGCACTTAACCAAGGCTCAAGAGCGGAAGATACTAAGCTTTGAAAACAAGTGTCTTAGAAGGATTTTGGATGTCAGATGGTATGAACATGTTACAAATGATGCTGTGCGCCGGCGCACCCAGCAGAGACCTGTAATCTCCGTAATACAAGAGAGACGATGGTCCTGGCTGGGACATGTTTTGAGAATGCCCAATGATAGTTGACCAAAAAGAGCACTTTTCTTCCGTCCGCAGGGGTTCCGTAGGCCCGGTCGTCCCTCTTTCACAATACACCGTTCCTATGACAACGATATCAGAGCGCAAGGAATGTCGTGGGAAGAGGTGACGCAATTGGCACAGAGACGCTCTGAATGGAGGAGGCTGGTTTCTGCCCTGTGCTCCCGAGAGGAGCGTTGAGGGCGATGATGATGATGAATAGTAGTATGTGTTGATGTATTGGTAGGGGTTATAATAATAATAATAAAACACACGATGAGAATTTGAATAAAGCTGAGCAGGACAAGATAATAAAATATCTTGATCTTGCTCACGAAATCAAAGATATGTGGAGAACACCAACCACAATCATCGTGCCTATAGTGTTGTCTGTGAATGGTTTAATACCTAAGAGTCTGTCAAGCAATCTCAGAAAACTGGGAGTAGATGACAGGTTCAAATACAGCATGCAGAAGGACGTACTTCTATCGTCCACCAGGATAGTAAGAAGTTTTTTGTCCCTGAAGCTCTGTAAGTGATCTTCCATGATTGAACTATTTTCATAGGACATCATGGAAGAATCAACTCGAATAATGCTGGGGGTCTACATTTTGAATATTTTATTGTTTCTGTTATTTTATTGTTTTTGTTATAATGTTATATTTAAATTTTATTCTATAATCTTATGTTGTGTTCAAAATGTAGAATCTAATATTGTTTTGTAAAATAAATGAGATATGAATAATAATAATAAACTTTATTGCACAAAAGAAGCATACATAATTACCAAGTTATAAAACAATTAAATACAAATAAATGATATTGTGCAATGAGCGAGTTTATCGCAGAAGCGATATCTTCCAACTAACACATGGGGGGTTGGTACAGTAGTGGTGGTGATCGGGGCTAGGATAACGTTAGCCCATTGCACGTTACATACTGTATCTTACATAAATAGAGATGGATATGATAGAGAAGTGGCTCGCTCCAATGATGATCCCATATTTCTGTCGATGCTATATATTGATAACCTATTAACTGACGCCCTTGACGCATACATACGATGACATACATTATTTGGTCGGATAGAAGAAATGTCTCTATTAGAACCACTCAATGTTTGAGAGGACAAAATAAGCGGATACATAATCTTAAGATTTAAAAACTTAACAATTTATCCTCCATCTCCTCTCCTTCTTTACTGAATCTGGAATCCCACTTGGTACCCATCCAAATACGTAGCGCCTATCAGAATTTTTTTTATCATAGTTAGCAAATAAATAGTCCTTGTACGCCACATTTAATATGAAAAAATTGTCATCTTCTGGTATAAGTCTCCAACGAGCGTTATCATTGGCTTCATTAGTTGTTGATAGATAACGTCTTTCTTCATTATATTTGTTTGACTGCAAACATAAATAGGTCTCCTCATGCGTATGTTTCATTGTGAAATAATTGCCATTTTCCTGCATATCTAATTTCCAATACGCATCTGTATGTATATTACCTGGGACCCAAGTATATACCCGAGTATTTGCTACAAGGCCACGCCATTCTTGTTGCGCAAACAAATACTCCCCATAATGGTCATTCTTTATAGTACAGCTACTTCTGCTACTCCAAATTAAGCTCCTTACTGAACTAGTTAAATTGTTTTTTAAAGCTGTGAATATATCTTTATAATCCTGAGAAATCTTTGGATAATTAGGCATCTCCATCGCTTCCTTAATCTTATAAGCAAGCATCATTAACTGATAGCTATCTACATGCCCCTTGGATTGCATCTTATTAAATAAAGATGGGTAACCTATAGCTAAATCTTGGATGTAAGGAAGATTTCGCAGAAACATTATTATATTTTCTACATCATCTAGACTAGCATATAATTTTTCGATAAGACTGGGTAAGTTGTTCCTGAAAGCACCAGAATGCTTGCTAGCAAAATCTTTGATTTGTGCATTATCATTATTATTGCGTACCTTAGCTGCCCATGCATCAATAATACTATTAACATGAATAATTAAATTGTTATTCAAAGCTGTGAATTTATCTTTAAGACCCTGAGAAATTTCTGGGTAATTAGGCATCTCCATCGCTTCCTTAATCTTATAAGCAAGCATCATTAACTGATAGCTATCTACATGCCCCTTGGATTGCATCTTATTAAATAAATATGAGTAACCTATAGCTAAATCTTGGATGTAAGGAAGATTTCGCAGAAACATTATTGTATTTTCTACATCATCTAGACTAGCATATAATTTTTCTATAAGACTGGGTAAGTAGTTTTCGAAAGCATCAGAATGCTTGCTAGCAAAATCTTTGATTTGTTCATTATTATTGTTATTGCGTACCTTAGCTGCCCATGAATCAAGAATACTATTAACATGTACGGTTAAGCTACGTTTTAAATCCTGTAGAACAGCATTAGATTCTTGTTTAACACTAGGGAAATTGGGAAAATCTATGGTTTCTTGAACCTTGTTGCCTAAAATCAATATTTTTGGACTACTCAATTGTCCATCGAGTCTTATTAATTCGAATAGTTTTTTATATCCCTCTGCTCTATGTGAAAGCCAAGGAAGCCCCCATACAAAGTTTATTATATTTTCTACATCATCTACCTGCTTATAACTGAAGATTTTTTCTATTATCTTAGATAATTCATGATAATTTGCATAATCATTTAATTCTTTGAAATCTCTTACAGCACTTTCAATTTTTCCACTATTAATTTCTGAGATACAAGATTTGATTGTTTTTTCTTTTAAGTTATCAACTAGTATATTCAATGAATTTTGCAATCTTTGCATATCAGTATTAAGATTGTCTATCTTTTGCTGATATCTTTGTGAAATATTCTTGTTGATTTTATCAAGTTCTTTTTTAAAATTATTCTTAAGTTCTTCTAACTTATTTTTCCATATAATGACATTTCCTATATTTTTAGTGGCTGCCATAAACCCATCTTTGAGATGAGTATAACCGCATAATACTAATTTAATTAATTCTTCACACCTATCTGAGCTATAATTAAGCTGACAATTATGATTACCCGCTTTATTAGGTTCCTCTAATGTAGCTTGTAGTTCATTCCTAAAATTAATTAGTGTAGCTTGTTCTATTTCACACATCGTGGTTTCCTCCACAGGTAGAGACCTCACTGCACGCGGTAAGGTAGTCGGTTTAGATCTTTCTGCTAGAAGTTTATTACTATCCTTATTTGTACTAAAAAAGATTGCAAGTTCTTGTAGATTATCGCTAATGGAATCGAATTGGCGTAGTATTTCTTGACGTAGTTCTTCACTAATTTTCTTAAATAATTCTGCATCTGCTGGTCCCCATTGAGGTTTATATTCTTCACGTATATCTTTGCACGCTTCGATTTTCCATTTCATTTCTCCTTCACATTTCTCACCGTAAACGAGTTCTGCAGGATCTGTACTAGTTTTTACATGCCTTTGAATTTCAGCACGATCAGAAGTGTTGTATGGCATTGTATTAAATGATGTTTGATTAATGGCTAGCATAGGAATCATGGAGAAGCTATCAGGCGAGTTTCCTTCTGGCACAAGATCCATTTGTGTGCTGTTATGAGATGCTTGAATACCAGCCACTTGAGTAGTCAATCCGAGTGTTATTAATTTACCTGAATTTTCCCATAAAAAAAATACAAATTTACGTATACTTTTGCCTGAACTTTTTTGTTTACAGCCCCTGCTCGACAATACTTCAATTGGAGCTGATTTAGCTATATGCTTGCTTATTGTTGGAGGTGGTAGTATAGATTGTTTATTATAAAAATAAATAATAAGTAAAAATAAAATAAAATAACATTGCTCGATCCAATTCTTATGTGTAGCATATGCTTGATGCTTCCTCAATGGCTTATAGTAGCTGAGTAACTTTTTTAGTGTAGCTGGTGTTAATGATTTTTCTAGCGATTCTTTACATAAGTGTAGCAGGTCACCCTGTAAACAAAGTAGATATTCTTAAAATAGGACTCAGTTAGGATTTTGGTTAAACAATTAAATAGTCAACTCAGAGCCATACCAGAAGACACGTATTCCAGTATGACCTAGTAGACTGCTAAATGTGCAATTATTAACATTTATGTACTGATAGCGATAGACCGCTATCCAAAACAAACACCTTTGCTATTTTTTTCTCGTATACAGAGAACATTGACAGTCTCAGTACCTTCAAGTTGGTTGGTTCATCGCCAGTTGAAAATCTTTCTAACGAGCTATTTAAAAAAAATATCACTGATTGAAAATTTGATGGCAGCCCCACAGATCACTGTCAGTGGATATTTTTATATTTCTATTAACATTTTTATACTTTTTTTTGGTTTTGTGTATTTTAATATTATATTTTGGTTTTGTGGTAGATTATAATAATTAAGACTTTCATGTTCTCTGTGATCATGAGTCAAACAATAGTACTTATACTTTTGTGGTAGATTGTAAGTAATTGAGATATTATTTTTCTCTGTGATCATGAGTCTAACAATAGTACTTATAGATGCAAACTTAAAAAATAAACTAAATTGATACCTTATGACTCTGAACCTTCCCAGAAAAGGCTTCCTTGGGTATTCTTAAATGTAACATCCTCTCAACATAGGCCGGCATATCTGGTACTTCCCATAGCCTCTTCACTGGACAGTTGTGATCGTCATAATAATGATCAATCTGTTAATATGAAGACACAAGAGAATATGACTAATCATGGTCAAGGGTTAGTAGTCTGAAAGTAATTCCATTAGTGATTTACTCAAAATAGTACAAGAAGTAGAACGAGACTCTGGAGGAGTTGGAGAAAAAATAATTAATAGGTAAAAAATCTTGATGTTATTGACCGAAGGTACTTGTTGTCCATTTTAAGATAAAATTGAAAAAAAAAACACAATATGTAGTTAGCTACCAAATGACTTTTATTAACTTCGCGTTCTAGTATTCGGAGACTCTCGACTTCATCATCAGGCGATTAGTAAAAAGTGAAATAAGATACCGAGACAAACAGTATTTATAGGATTTGAATAAAATAATGTTGGGAGAAGCCCATGTTGATAAGAAAGCTTTTATAATTCATTGATAAAAAACTATTGGAAATTGATCCGTTGTGGACGGATTCACAAGAGAAGAATTTATGTAAAGAAAAATATAAACATCTACCTTCCCCGGTATTTACCTAATTGCGAAATGGGGATACCACAGAAAACCCAAATCAGAGAAGAGCAAAATGCTAGATTATTAACTAAATTTTAAGTTTCTGAAATTTTAAGAGCAAAAATGATAGATTATTAACTAAATTAATAGTTAATTAACTATGTGGTATAAAAATCAGTTTTAATACAATATGGATTTTGTCTAGTAAAGCGACAGTTAAATTGTAATTGTTAATGAGTTACCTCTGAGCTGGAGGCAGTATTGAAGACAAAGTCCCCATCGAAGCTAGAAACATCCTTGGCTTGATGATGATGATGCGTGGAGTAGACTGCAGAAGTCAGCAGCACACGAAGCAGTAACTGTGTGGAGGCCATCATTCTGCTGTCTGTTGCTACTGCCTTGTTCACAACCAGGAGGACACTATCATAAGCCGCACATCAAACGTATTATTTACTGTAACAATAATACGTATATACAAAACAATAAATTAGCTACATTTCATAGCTATGAGTTGATTGGCAAAGGGAGTCTAATCAGAGATCTTTCAAAGTCAGAATTCTACCGTAAAGTTATCGATAACGTTTTTATTCACGATTACTGAAATTTTTTTGGTGCAAAAAATACCTCTTATATGTGTATGTTACATTATAATATTGTTAGACATCCGCCGAGTACAAGTTTTACCGAGTAACCGAGTACGTGGTACTAAGTACTCGATTTAATGTTAATGTCAAACTCATAGAAAGCTCGTAATAAGTAATAATAAAAAAGCCAAACTGAGTATTCAGCCGAGTTACTCGGTTCCATACAAATGTTCGCGACACACCATCGCTGAGCAAAGTGGAGACACCCCTCTCCGCCAGTAAACACACTCGCACCTCGCACCTTGTCCCAGCTAATCATTTGTTTGTTTTTTCACAACAAATATGTAGTGCATCCACACCGAATATTTATTTATTTATTTGATCAATAAACGGCAACTTGCCTTTTACAATAGGAATGTACATCAATATTAATGTATCTTGTATCTCTCTCACATTTGGTTGGTTGGTAGAAATAGCCTAAAGGCAATAAACCCGCCATTTGTGCTACTTTATTTATACCACAATAAAGATTATTATTTTTTTTTTTTTTTTAATACATAAGTAGGTATGGCAAATCAATAATACAAACAGTCTATAAATATAAAAAAATGCACTTATACATTCAAAAAGAAAAAAACAAAAACATAAATACATTTCAATATTATGACGAATAGCTAGCTGCATGTACCGGCAACATACATAATACATAATAATATACAAATATAATCATTATAAAAACCGAGCCGAGTACCGAGTATTATTAACTGAGTACTCGGCGCATCTCTATTTATTCAAGTCAACAGAACACTACACTACAGACAATACACATATTTAGTATAATTATTATAAATCACAAACATTAAGTAAGTAATGTAATCAGTGATGTCCAATTTATAAGTGTTCATATATTATTCTGTTCATTTATATAAAAGCCCATTAGGTTGTCATACACCATAAAAAATTAAAACAATAATAAAAAGATAAAAACAATAAAAAAAATTAAGAGAGAAACAGAAATATGATCAAATTGAATGAATCAATTAAAAAAATACTTCCAAATCATGCACACAAAACAAAAGAAAAAGCTACCAACCCTTATAAATTAAAGAACAACGTACCTACTTATAGTTTATCCAGTTGAGTGTCATGATGATGTGAAACAATGGAAAGGGAGAGAAAATAATGAAAAGGGTAATTAAGAGATGCAGAGAAAAACGTTGGTTATTTCTCCGTTTTGATTAGTGATTTGTGAATGATTTATTATCGAAATAGTCTTACTAACACATTGCAAATACATTGGAGGGCCAGGTTTGTCGTTGAAGTCATTTCTACTACCGGATGATCAGTAAGAGATTCAATACTCAATTTTTCACATAATCTGATTGCCGCCAACGACTTGTCAAAAACAGCTGTTCTATTCTATTGAGATAATATATTTGACCTGTGCGCACATACTTACTTACACATGCTATTGTAAGGATAACTAGAGAATAGATCATCTTTCCTGTCTGATCTGCAAATCCTAAGATTAAGATGAATCGCTTCTGCGCCCATTGTAACATGATTACCCATCCTAACGACTCGTTGCCCTGCAGGGAATGTCATAGTCGTTACCATTGTGTCTGTGCAAATATATCACATGAAAAAATTACTAGACAGCGCTTAGCATCCTGGAACTGTTCACCATGTAAAAAAGGTTACGTAAATAATCCCAAGAATATATTAAAACATGACGATATGCCAATTCCAGCTAGTAGTGGGATCGTAAACATTGTAAACACCGAAAACTCGCGCACATCAACATCTCCCGCCATATGGCCATGGCGACACCTATGAAGTTGGCTACAAATGTGACCATTAACAAGAATCTCACTGACAGTACTATAGAGCTATTTTCACCACCTCCACTTAAGGATAATCTGTTGAGCATGGAATTAAAAGATTATATAAATACAAAACTCGAGCATTTTATTACTAATATTACTTCCAAGTTCGACGAAATGCTTAATAAAATGGATATGAAATACAGTGGGCTCTTTGAATCCATGAACTGTTGTATTAAAAAGATCGACGAGTTCGAAGAAGTCACAAGGCAATTTAAGGACGTCATGCATGACTATAACGTACTCAAGATTGAACATCAGAATGTCCTGACTCGATTAGAAAAAATAGAGAAACAAACACGTGAAATGGAGATACGTGCTGACGAAGTGGAACAGCGAGCCAGACGTTGTAACGTTGAAATACAAAATGTCACAGAACATAAGGGTGAAAATTTGATGAATGTAGTGACAACTTTAGCAAGTAAAATAGGAATTCCAATCACTCAAAGTGATATTGTCACAGTACATAGAGTTTCGCATGGTTCTGCCACTAAAAACCAACCTAAAAACATTATAATTAAATTTTCACAACAAAAAACTCGTGACGCTTTTTTAGCTGGAGCGAAGGTCAAACGAGGCTTGCTCACTGGAGATATTGGAATATCCGACAAGGATCGAAAAATTTATATCTCAGAGCATCTCACTCTCAAGAAAAAACTTCTGTTCAGAGAAGCTCGTCTGAAATCGAAGGCATCTGGTTGGAAATTCACCTGGGTGAAGAATGCGAGAATCTCTGTACGAAAAGATGTAAACATGCCAGCTATAGCTGTTTCATCTGTAAACGATTTAGAAAATATTTTTTAGCTTTTTATCTTGTTATTTTTCACAGCAAAAATTTAACCCCAATATCCCCCAATTCTTTCTTTCCTTTGATTCGTTGTTATGTGAATGGTTTTGTGTGCTTGACATCTTATAGGCGGGACGTGGGTGTGGGCGGACGTGGTGTGTTGCAATCACGATTTGACTAATTTCACAATACATTCAGGCGCTCTTACAATCTATTATCATAATTGTAGAGGATTAAGAAGCAAAACCGGTACATTTCGTTCAAATATACTAATTGGTGGCTATGAGATTGTTGTTCTCACGGACGGAAACATGGCTTCACGCTAGTGTTTTTGATGGCGAGCTATTTTGCGATAACTATAACGTATATCGTAAAGACAGAGATCTCAACATTTCGAACAAACGTGACGGGGGGGGGGGGGGGAGTACTGATTGCGGTGTCACGTACCTTTAACTGTACTCGTGAACCTAGGTGGGAGACGATGGGTGAGAACCTTTTTGTTGAGTTGATACTTAATGCTGGGAGTGAATCAATTAAAGTTAAAAAGAAGCTTACTTTAGTGGTGGTATACTTTCCCCCAGCAACTCCATCTAGCGATTACGATATGCACTTCAATAAACTCTCTGATATGCTCACAGATTGGGATGACGGGGTTCATGTATGCATTCTGGGTGATTATAATATTCCAAATGCTAAGTGGAGTAGAGATAATGAGGGACGGACGACTGTTGGTCCGCGCCGTGGTCCTATCTTACGTGCCCTCTTGGAGACTATGCGCTTTACAAATATTGATCAATGCAATTTCGTGCACAACTGTAATACTTCGATATTGGATCTGGTGCTGTCAGATATGAATTGTAACGTTGTGAAATGTGACTTTCCATTGGTGCCTGAAGATGGATATCATCCTTCGCTGTTGGTTAGTGTTCCTACCTTTGTGAGTGAGAGTCATTTAGACGTCAATTGTAGAACTGTATATAATTATTGAAAGGCTAACTTCGACCAGATAAATTATAAACTGAGTGAAATTGATTGGTGCAAATTGCTTAACGGGAAAGACACTAACAGTGCCGTGGATGCTTTTTATGAAGTATTATTATCCATTGTTGACGAGCATACTCCTACACGAATTCCTAAAGCCTCTCAGTTTCCACTATGGTACAGAGGATCAACAATAGCATTAGCCAGAAAGAGAAATAAATATTGGAAACTATGGAAAAAATTCCATAACCAATGTGACTATGCTGTTTTTTCACTGCTTAGGGCAAAACTGAAGCAGGCGCATAAAGAAGATCGTAGAGTCTATCTGAATAGCGTGGAGCAATCAATCAGATGCAATATCAAACTATTTTTCTCGTTTGTCAATAGTATGAAATCCTCTGACAAATATCCCAGTAATATGCGTTGTAATAATACCATGTCGAATGACCCCAAGGATATCGCTAACTTGTTTTGCTCGTTTTTTCAGTCCGTTTTCAATGGTTTGCCATCTGATAATTTAGATGCGAGTATGGATACGGATGCTGAATCTTCGATCCAGTTATCTGGTATAACGGTTTTATGTTCCGAAGTCTATAGTAAATTGGTTAATCTTGATATCAATAAGGGTATCGGACCCGATGGACTGTCTCTATTGTTGCTCAAGAGATGTGCACCACACATAGCAAAGCCCCTGCATATCATATTGTTGTTTATTGTTGTTTATCGTCCTTAGACCAAAGTTTTTGGTACTTGGACTCGTCAATTTACAGAAGACAGGATCATACAATAGATTATATACAAAAAAAAAAAAAATACAGAATCATAGATCAAAACACAATATCATTGCTAAGCAGAGTGTAAAGGGCTCTGTTAGCATTTCGTCAAACAGTATTCAATACAGATTCCATCATCAATCATCATAGATCAAATAAAAACAAAAAAAAACATCAGGAAATTATTTCCATGCTGAAATGAATGTATATGGTTCAATTCAGCATTTCGTCGACACAATAAAAAGCTTTTTCAACGAGGTACAACTTCACTACTCCTCGAAATTTTTTCTCATCCTTCACGGACTTTATTTCTTCAGGCAGCTTGTTGAACAGGCGCACACTGAGACAGACAAAGCTTTTGGACAATTTTGCCAACCTGTGCTCTATAGGTCGGATACTTCTTTTTGAGCGAGTGTCGTAACCATGGTATTCCAAGTTGAGAGGGGTGTTGGGCATATTTTTACGTGCGTATAGCAAGCATTCATAGATGTAAATGCCAGGGAGTGTGAGTATGCCAAGTTCCTTAAAGTGTTCCTTGCACGACTCTCTTGGCCCCAACCCTTTTAATCCCCTAATTGCACGCTTTTGAAGTTTGAAAATTCTGCTCCAATCAGCCCCCCTGCCCCAGAATAACACTCCGTACGACATAATGCTCTGGAAGTAGGCAAAATATACTGATTTGGCTGCCACCTCGCCACAAGTATCCTTAATTTTTTTTATAGCATAAACTGCTGAACAAAGCTTCCCAGATATTGTCTCAATGTGCGGTGTCCACTGTAGCCTTGAGTCAATCATTACGCCGAGGAATTTTATATCATTTACTACTTTGGTACTCCAGAGAAAATAGTTGCGGTGTCGTGTCTGGTGTCATTAAATAGAGCACTCCTACCCGCATAAAAATTTTTACTTTTATTTGTCACTATTACATATTATTTTTTGGCGTATTGAATCTTGCACTTGTTACATTAACGCTTATTATTTTGATCTTATTTTATGGTGACTATGTAATGTATTTTTAGTTCTGTAACTATTTTAATTTTTTTTTTCTCGAATTTTTAAAGTTATTGTTTTGGATTTTTTATTTTTGGGTTACATAGATGGGTACTTTTAATCTGGGAATCTTAATCATATACAGTATTTGTAAACATTTGTGCATTCTGTAATTGGGTTAATACTATACCTAATTGTTTTATACTATATTTATGTAAAAACCTGTAGAAATGCCAATAAAGGAAAATAAAAAATAAAAAAAAAAATCCCGCGAGAGTCATACCATTACCTTCCATGAAAATTTGATTTTTCCGAAGTGAAAATTTTTGGAAAATTGTTGTGAAAACTTTTATACATATCATTCAACGCGCATTCAAGTGGACAATCCAATGGTGTTTTTTATTTTTGTGTGAGATGAATATTAAGTGAGATATACCGAGTTAAGTGTAAAAAATATAACTTTTTGCGTGGTGCCACTTTTATTGGCGAAAGTACGAAGTGTTGATATATATCATTTAAAAGCCCTTTAAAAACTGAATAAAAAAGTCCGCGGGTGTAACCCTAAAAAGTTGACAGTGCGTGAGATATAGGAAGGAATAATATTTTCCCTATATAATAAGTACCTTCTAACTACCTACACAGTACACAGGGTATATTGCTTTAGTTTGCGTTTAAAACTACGCAATACCTAACTTTAAAAATATGCCTCCCATAGTAACTAGAAGTCATACTAAGAATCTGTATATAACTATGTTTGATAGTTCACAAGAGAATGTAGCACGTGAGAACGACGTTCCTGATATCCAAACGGAACTGAAAAATAAGCTCGAAGATATAGAAACCGAAAAAGAGAGAATTAAAGAAGAATTAGAACTAAGCAACAGGGAGCTTAAGTCAAAAACCAAGGAAATCATTTTATTGAAGAGGAAAATATCGGCACTCAACAATCTAGAAAAGGATCTAAATAGATATAAAAAGATAAACACTGCACTGAACCTTAATGTTCAGGCCAGGGATATGGAACTTGCAGATGTTAAGCGTAGTACTTTAATGGGGGATAATGGGGTGATGGCAAATAACACCTAGCCAACCCAAATGTCAACCTCACCTGCACGTGGTATTCCCTGCTAGACAACTAACGAGGCTCTGGCGACCGAGTAGCAGCGGTATAACTGTAACATCTACACAGGAGGAAATACCTGTGTCAGCTTTTCCCCCAGGAAGGCAACCTCGAAAATCCCCATACCACCGTACCAAATATGATGTGATATGGTTCCATGATGTAGGGCAGCAGCTGCACCAATTAAAATCCGGAAAAGTTCACAAAACACCCGAACCTCCAGGATACTGCGACTCACCAACCCGCTTGGCAAGCGTGGTGAGGTAACGCCAACAAACCCTCCAAAACAACAACCAAGATGCCGCATTATAAAATAAGAGCCCAAGATAGAGCGGCGTGGAAGGCGATGGAGGAGGCCTTCGTCCAGGAGTGGACGGGAGTAGGCTAGGAAGAAGAAGAAGAAGAAGAGAAGAGAATGTCTTTAACCATGTCTCAGTGATGCACAAAATGTCCACGTTAGCAGCTGAAGATAAGGTGCCCAATTCATGGAGCTTCCCAGGAAGCCCCTGTGCATTCTGATGGCCGATACTAAAGACCGATGTTAGGTTGTTGCAGTCGTTGGTCCGTGGTAAGGCCGAGTCTGGTATAAAAAAGACGATTCGCCTGTCCCTGCTGCATTCATCGGCTTATTTACATTAGTGCTATTTATCTCTATTCGAATACAATTTTTTATTTTGTGACCACTGTGTTGTAGATTGAACATTATATGATCAGATAGATTTAATCCTTCTTGATTCGATTCGATTATATAACAGTTATTACACATTCTAGTTAGGTTGTACAAAAGACAATTCATTCTGTATATTGAGTCATTCCTATTCAAAACGTCATTTTTATTATATTTTAATGTCGTAATATACAGAGTGATTCCCATTTTTTCACTTTTGTCAATATTTTTTTCTACAGACTCTTTATATTGTCTAACATACTTCACATTCACGCTTTCCTCCGCTGCCATTACAATAATGTCAGAAGAAGTCGCTTTATCTATAGCATTACTTAAATCGTTAAGAAAATTACATACCATTGCTCCTGGTTTGGATATGCAACTCACATCATTTTTATGGTTCCCTTAAATTTACATATATCCCAGTCCCTTTGCACCTATATCACCAACAATCATTAGCCGGGGTTCTGCTTTTTTGTTCGTACGATTCTGCATTTCCTGTATTTTCCATTCGTTAAGCCCTCCGTGATTACTGTCATCTGTATAATGTTTATTGGTATGTGAAGATTCGTAGCTTTCCATCTTCTCGTACAAGTCATCGTAAGCAGTTCTTAATGTTCTATTAGTATCCTCCATTTCTTGAAGTTTCGTCGATATGATTTTATTGTTTTCCATATACGTCTTCAATTCCCGCTCTCTATCCTCTTTACTTCTTTCTAAACTACGCTTAACATCTGCAAGTTCCATATCCCTGGCCTGAACATTAAGGTTCAGTGCAGTGTTTATCTTTTTATATCTATTTAGATCCTTTTCTAGATTGTTGAGTGCCGATATTTTCCTCTTCAATAAAATGATTTCCTTGGTTTTTGACTTAAGCTCCCTGTTGCTTAGTTCTAATTCTTCTTTAATTCTCTCCTTTTCGGTTTCTATATCTTCGAGCTTATTTTTCAGTTCCGTTTGGATATCAGGAACGTCGTTCTCACGTGCTACATTCTCTTGTGAACTATCAAACATAGTTATATACAGATTCTTAGTATGACTTCTAGTTACTATGGGAGGCATATTTTTAAAGTTAGGTATTGCGTAGTTTTAAACGCAAACTAAAGCAATATACCCTGTGTACTGTGTAGGTAGTTAGAAGGTACTTATTATATAGGGAAAATATTATTCCTTCCTATATCTCACGCACTGTCAACTTTTTAGGGTTACACCCGCGGACTTTTTTATTCAGTTTTTAAAGGGCTTTTAAATGATATATATCAACACTTCGTACTTTCGCCAATAAAAGTGGCACCACGCAAAAAGTTATATTTTTTACACTTAACTCGGTATATCTCACTTAATATTCATCTCACACAAAAATAAAAAACACCATTGGATTGTCCACTTGAATGCGCGTTGAATGATATGTATAAAAGTTTTCACAACAATTTTCCAAAAATTTTCACTTCGGAAAAATCAAATTTTCATGGAAGGTAATGGTATGACTCTCGCGGGATTTTTTTTTTTATTTTTTATTTTCCTTTATTGGCATTTCTACAGGTTTTTACATAAATATAGTATAAAACAATTAGGTATAGTATTAACCCAATTACAGAATGCACAAATGTTTACAAATACTGTATATGATTAAGATTCCCAGATTAAAAGTACCCATCTATGTAACCCAAAAATAAAAAACCCAAAACAATAACTTTAAAAATTCGAGAAAAAAAAAATATTTAAAATAGTTACAGAACTAAAAATACATTACATAGTCACCATAAAAAAAGATAAAAATAATAAGCGTTAATGTAACAAGTGCAAGATTCAATACGCCAAAAAATAATATGTAATAGTGACAAATAAAAGTAAAAATTTTCATGCGGGTAGGAGTGCTCTATTTAATGACACCAGACACGACACCGCAACTATTTTCTCTGGAGTAGCGTTTAAATTTTTCATAAATTTTCCAGCAACAATTCACTTTTCACTGAACAATTTTCACAAGTGTACTTCAACTAAAATTCTAATATCACCACTAGAATCCTCATAATTTTCTGCATCGAAACATGTATATAACACAAGATTTTCATCACTTATACCACAAAAAAAAAAATTATAAAATCGTTATGAACTACAGGAGCAATAAAAATAGCGTCCACACACAATAATATTAATATATCAATCAATTTGAGCAATCAATTAAAGAAGGGTGGTGTTTTCCCAAGGCTTGGAAAGTGGCCAGCGTGACTCCCATTCATAAATCGGGAAATAGGAACGACGTGACCAACTATCGACCCATACATATTCTTTCCCCTATTTCAAAGGTATTTGAATCTGTTATCAAAGACCACATATCACACTTTTTAGGGCCCCAACTATTGGAAGAACAACACGGCTTTATGAGGGGTAAGTCCACGACCTCAAATCTTTTGGTATATTCTGAGTACTTATTTACTTCGCTTGACAGTCGGATACAGGTCGATTCAGTCTATACCGACTTTAAAAAAGCGTTTGATAAAGTGGACCACGCCCTTTTACTCAAAAAACTCTCAATGTATGGAATTCACGGTGATCTCTTGAGGTGGATCAAGTCGTATTTGACGAACAGATTGATGTCTGTGACAATGAATGGTTTTAAATCAGATTGTGTTCCCGTGACATCTGGAGTGCCTCTAGGCTCAATTTTGGGCCCATTATTGTTCATAGTTTTCATTAATGACATTAGTAGATGCATATTTCACTCCCAATTTCTCCTTTTCGCCGATGATCTTAAAATTTTCAGGCAAATACGCAACTTGGATGATGCAAGGAGATTGGAGGAAGACCTAGGGAGAGTTTACAAATATTGTGT
The DNA here is from genome assembly GCA_947579605.1 of Athripsodes cinereus. Classification (NCBI taxonomy): domain Eukaryota; kingdom Metazoa; phylum Arthropoda; class Insecta; order Trichoptera; family Leptoceridae; genus Athripsodes; species Athripsodes cinereus. The sequence goes on along the minus strand of OX388318.1, from coordinate 17,210,749 downwards.
CGAAAACAAGCTAGAATTAAATCTTAAAAAGTGCAATTCTATAACTTTTACAAAAAATAAAAAAATTATAAAACATAATTACGCTATAAATGGAATGGACCTGATTCGACTGGATAAGGTGAGGGACTTGGGTGTTGTTTTTGATGGTAAACTACACTTTGATTCACATATTGATGAGATTACTGAACAGTGCAATAGGGCCTTGGGTTTCATCTTAAGGACAACCAAAGAGTTCAAGGATCCCAATTCAATGACAATATTATATGTTGCACTTGTTCGAACTCGGCTCGAATATTGCTCGACTATTTGGAATCCGATGTATGATAAATATACTGTAGCATTGGAACGTATACAACGTAAATTTTTGCGAATGTGCAAACGAAGATATGATGATAGGTACTATAATAATTTGATGGAGTTGTCAGGTCGACGTGAACTTATTGACGCATGTGTTTTACGGAGAGTATGTACTTCAGAGTTGAGTGTGTCTCAATTATTGGCCAAGATTGATTTTCGTGTCCCCTCGGAAAGCAGATCTTACCGACCCCTTAACTTAAGTAGAGCTAATACCAACGCCGGTTTGAGAAATCCTCTCTACCGTATGATGAGTAATTACAATAACAAATTCTGCGATACTGACATGTTTGCTCTCAGTCCCAATGGCTTCAATGGTGTCTATTCTACGCAAATTGCGAGTTGACGTACATAATTAATGGTTGTCATAATTGCTTTATGCGACCTTCCCTTTGCATTTCGACGAATTTCCTCCCTTTCCATTCCCTCCCTTGCTGTGCTTAGTTGATAGTGTAATTGTCATGATTTTTGTTTTCATTGATTTTATTGTGTTATAATGTAATGTTGATTCGTTTTGTTTTACTTTCAATGGTTTTGTATAACTCACTGACACTTGTGTGTTATTCCAATATTTAATAATTTCTTAATGACCATTGTTTTTATTTTCACAATTTATTTTTATCTCTTATAACCTATTATTTTTTTATTATTTTATATTGTATGAAAACCTTATGGGCTATTGAATAATATCAATTAATAATTTTTTATACACTTTTAAATTGGGCAACGCATTGTTTTCTAGTAATATTGTTGATATTTTTTTTGTATTTATTTTTGTGTGTTGTCTGAAGCGTGTAACTGGCTATAAATAAATAAAATAAAAAAATAAAATAAATAAAACAAAGTTAAGGACCGCTACACTTGCTACACATAATCTGCAAAATTGACATTTTAAAAGAGCGAACACTACCGGCAAACACGTCGATATCACTGAACTTCTAGTTATATGACTAAGTATTCATAATGCGTGCGAACTCTACTTAAGTATCCCATTAGTGCGAACTCTACTTAAGTAAAGGGTACTATAGGTATGGGTACTATACGACCTTCTATCTGATGGCACACGAAAACCTACCATAGCCAATAATTGAGGTTCATCGATATCAGATGTACAGATTCTACTCAAAACATTACGCATCAATAAGTTCCGGCGACTTAGTATTCCCATTATCTTCATCTACACATTCGCAAAAACTAACGTTGCAGACGTTCAATGGTCGTAATACCTATATTTGTCATATAGCGGATTCCATATCGTGGAACAGTATTCGGGTCTAGAACGCACAAGTGTAATAAAAAATGTTAACATCGTCTTGAGATCGCTGAATTAGTCGGTCGATCTTGATAAGCTCGTCGATGTGTGCTTCGAAATGAAGTTTGTCATCAAATATAATAATACCTCAGTCTCTAATCCTATCAAGTCGAACCAAAATCATACTATTTATACTATAATTGTAATTTATGGAAATAAACAAACTATTGACAATGACTTTGTCAGTTGAAACCAAGTTACTACACCTATTATTAAATACATTAAAACTCAAAACAATTTGTTTATTTCCATAAATTAATACAGAGTTTTACAAAATAAACGTCAACTCAATCAATAAACTATAATTGTAGTAAATAGTTAGTTAGTTAGTTGGAAGACATCGCATTTTAGAGATAAACTCGCCCTCTGTACATTGAATTGTATATGTAAATGATATTTTCTATGATAAATGTTTTTATTTCTAAATATTCTATATTTTCAAGTGTAACTTTGTGGAAATACATTATAAAAGATAATATTTAAATTAAAACACTGTTTAATTCCACAATTCTCATAGTGGAATTAAACAGTGTTTTAATTTAAATATTATCTTTCTATTTGTATTATTGTAAACAATGTACAGTGAAGAATAAAATAAATTATTTTCTTATTTTTAGTAAACGTCATGAAATTGCATTTTTATGATTCAACTCAAGTCTGTTGGTTACACAACGGTCAAATATTCTACAAGCTTTTGTGGGTCTTCTATGCAGCGGAATTGTCGATAATTTTTTAAATCATCTGCGAAAAGTAAATATTGCGAATGATGAATACACCTACCAATATCACTGATAAATGTCGTAAACAAAAGAGGTTCAACCCTTGAGGCACTCCAGATGTTACTGTTATATTGTCTTAATTGTATCCATTCATATAGTTACCGATATTAATCTATTTGTCAAATATGATTTTAACAATAATCCCGTGGAGCACCCGGTAAAGAATTGGTCTCCCACTCTTCTGCGTAAGTTTTCGAGTGTCCTGTAAAAGGCAGGTGTTCGAAAAATGAAGACATTTGACATCTTAAATTCAGCGATGAGGCTTGCCACCCATCCTGAATGTCTTGATTTTATATTGGCACGAAGAGGACAGTTTGCATGTTTCTTACATGCAGCTGATCTGCTGGCTACCCCACTTGTGGGATATGCCGTGATGGTATAGTAGTAGTAGTAGTAGATTTTAACAATCTAAGAAGGTCACCATAAATTCCATACAAGAAAAGTTTGTTCAGTAAAAGAGAATGGTCCACCTTGTCGAAAGCTTTCTTAAAATCTGTATATACCGAGTCAACCTGAATACGCTTATCCATTGATGAAAACAGAAATTCGGCATACACTAGGAGAGTGATCGGCAAACTTATTCGCCAAAGAGCCAAAAATATGTAGGTACATTACACCGCGCGACCTTAGAACAACAAGGTTCACAATTTTGGCGAAAATGAGATTTTTGTTTTGTTTCTCTAGTAATATTCCAGTCTATAACTTGTATCAATTTGGTATTTGTACGAGACCTATTAAAGGAATTTTCAGAGTATCAAAGTTCTATCTAAAATTAAAATAAATAAAAAATCACGACAACAAGGTTCTATCGACTGTTGGAACCTTGCAACCTCAAGATTACGACACATTATATTCTTATAGGGCAACAAGGTTCTATTCTTTATAAGACTTTCTAGAACTTTGTTCGTTTCTTGGAATCAGTTAACGTGTTTTTTCTTTGATCCTATTGATCCTTTTTAACTTAAATCACTTTAGCCAAAATGGATAGATTTATTAAAAGAACAAAGATGTTGGTGGAAAAGTTATTCCAAAAATCGTCACAGAACGCAGGTATGTGCACGTGTTTTAATAAGTTTATGCTTTAACAAGTTAAATGTTTATGGACTTCTTTCTCTGTTTGAATTTTAGTTGGAATAATGTACCTACATTTTAGATTGTGTTTTCTAGATTTTACTTATTTAAACATCGCTGGTGATATGAATATATTTGAAACCAACTTGTGTGGTGAATCAGTTAATGATAATAAGTTTATTATTTTATAACAGTAAATTATAAAAAGTACTTATCGAGTAATTTAATCATGCTTTTTGTTGATTTAGTGAGCGGTGCTATACATAAAATTTTTATTTCTCTGCATTTAATTTTTTAAGCTTATGTTCTCTTTGATGCAGGTGTTATCAGTATAGATATGAACGCAAGGGCCCAGAGGCCTGAGTCAACAACACACTATCGCGTCACGTTCCCGCTCCGCTAGCGTTCGGGTGCAGACGATGGTGCGCCAAAGTGTTAATTTTCGTAACTATTGTGTATCTTAGCAACGAAATTGACACTTGCTTGCAACATCGTCTGCACCCGAACGCTAACGGAGCGGGAACGTGAGACGAAAGTGTGTTGTTGACTCAGGCCTCTGGAGCACAATTTAGAGCCTGCTTCAACTGATTCAGCTTTGCTTGTAATCTATTTGACACATCTTAATTTCATTAAAACTTCATTGACTACAATTGAAATTATTTTGTTTTTATTTCCGACAGAAACTGACTAAGTCGTGGTAGATAATGAACCAAATTCGAAAATTATTTCAAAATTAGAAAAAGGTATTGAAAAATCGTTATCTAAATCACTTAAATTAATTTTTTTTTTATTTTAAATGCATTTCCCATTCCTCCTATATAGGTGTCCCAATCCACCACACTGTATGGATGAATGTGACAAAGTCATGGTCTTATAATATTTCGCATAACTCATTATTAAATGCTCAACCGTATAATTTCAATTGTTAAATGTCATAGCTAATTGTATATCTTCAGCAACATAGTACTTTTTTTAAAAAATAAATCGCTTATTTATCGCTTAATCGTAGTAAAACTAAAAACAATTTTGTTTTCATTATATTTATATAATGGAGTTTTACAAAATCAACGTCGACTCAATCAATAAATCGCTTATCATATTTCTAAAATTCAAATTTGAATAAATTTGTCCCACACATCCCCACTCTCCCCTAAATTCTTAAATTAAAAAAAATCACATAGTTATTATTATACCTTTGATATAGGTACTATATTCAATTACTTTATTCAATTTATCGAACAATTCAATTCAATTCAACAATTCAATCAATAATAATAATAAAATAAACGTACAAAAGCTGAGACAATATACCACCAATATGGCTACAATTAAGTTGCAGCAGCCTCACTAGGTTGCCCTGTATCTTTATATCATATTATTGAATAAAAAATAGAAATGTAGTTTTCAATCACCTTTCAAAAAGTTAAATTATCCATAAATATTAGTATGAGATATTTGAAAATGATAGAACAGTATGGTTCTAATGGAGGTTAGAACCTTGTTGCTCCCATATTATTAAGATCTGAGAGCAATAAGGTTCCAACCAACAAACATACATTGTTATTTTACCATTATTTATGTTTATATAAAGATTTTTAATAAAAAAAATGGTTAACTACCTTTATTTTAACAAACAAAAAGTACTTTTCAATCCGAAATTATGAATAGTAACAAAATAGTGATGGTTTGAAACTTTGAGGCTCATTATCTCAGTTTCATGTTAGTGGTTGTTGGAACCTTGTTGTTCTTAGGTCGCGCGATCATAAAAAAAATGAGAGCCAAATCTGTTTATTAATTTAGTAAACCTTTATTATAATTTTAGAACTTATTTTGCAATTTCACGTTTTCTAATTGTTTGTTCTCTACGATTTTGACTCTAGGCTAGGCCTTCAGAGCCGCACATATAATAATAACTAATATAATAATAGCACTTACGGGGGCAAAGAGCCGCACTTTGCCGACCACTGCACTAGGAGATTTGAGACTATGAATCTGCCCTTCCTAAACCCATGTTGTTCCTCTAACAATAAATTTCAGTTCCAAAAAGTGAAACATTTATTTCAAAATTAATTATTTCAGAGTATTAATGTATTAAATAAATCTGCTGATGGATCGAGACAACAAAGCTTTTTGGTTACCGGTATACAGGTTCGGTAAAAATTGTAACTGTAGTTTAATACCCAAAACTTTTCAAAAATGAGATTTTGGGAAAATATTCTTTTAGAAAACCGATCTAGCGACGGGAAATTTAACTGCAAGCAAAATTTGAAAATTGAGACCTTGGATTAGTATTGACATCGTTTTCGTTAGTAGGTATATCAGCATACACTCAGCTGATTTTGACAGGAATTAGGCGACAATTTGTTGATTAAAATTGAGACCTTGGATTAGTATTGACATCGTTTTCGTTAGTAGGTATATCAGCATACACTCAGCTGATTTTGACAGGAATTAGGCGACAATTTGTTGATTAAAATTGAGACCTTGGATTAGTATTGACATCGTTTTCGTTAGTAGGTATATCAGCATACACTCAGCTGATTTTGACAGGAATTAGGCGACAATTTGTTGATTAAAATTGAGACCTTGGATTAGTATTGACATCGTTTTCGTTAGTAGGTATATCAGCATACACTCAGCTGATTTTGACAGGAATTAGGCGACAATTTGTTGATTAAAATTGAGACCTTGGATTAGTATTGACATCGTTTTCGTTAGTAGGTATATCAGCATACACTCAGCTGATTTTGACAGGAACTAGGCGACAATTTGTTGATTAAAAAAATAGATTAAAATAAAGACATTTTACATCTCAAATTCAGCGATGAGATGTAAAATGTCTTAAATTTTTGTAAGCACAGAAAAGACGGCTTGCATGTTTATTACATGCAGCTGGTCTACTGACTACCCCACTTGTGGGATATGCCGTGATGGTGTAGTAGTAGTAGTAGTAGTAAAAATAGATTTTTTAACATCTTACTGTTAATCTGCACGTATCTGTGTGTATTTATCACTTATTTCAAGTTAAAAACTGTATTAGAAATAGATTTGTTAAAATTTTAAACTAATAATATGAATTTGAAACCGAGAAAAAATAACTAGAGACGTTGTTATTTACGCGGCAGTGTTGCCGTATGTATGCACATAATATTATGATAACTTTTAGTAGAACGAACGTCGCAGTAATACATTATTATGACCGTGTAACATAATTGACCTTAGGAAAACATCGTATGATTGCATGAATTGAAAGATTGGATGAGGAAACAACGTCAACCCCAACGTGCCCTTGCACGTGATCTCTAATATCATACGATGTGTAGGAAATGGGTCTATGAAAATTCACCAATAACAATTCACCGACGGGAAATTCACCGACATACAATTATTTTATATACAGAGAAATTTACCGACAAATACAGAACAATATAACGCTGGCGAACATTTGGGATTGTTTCATCTGGTGTATAAAGCGTGTATAGAATATTTTGTGGGTACTCATACAGGGTGTCACTTTTTGGGATTTATCCTACTGGTTGTTGTATTTTTATATATGGCAAATTATTTAATGTACATATATGAGATTAAATATTGAAAAGATTAATCGAATTTGTTAAATATAAAGAAATAACCCTATAATCCCTCAAAGCATGAGCTTTGCTAAATTTTGAGGGCATGATAGATATTAAAAAAAAAAAAAATTGTTTATTGCATGTATATAGGTATTAAATGTGTTTATTATTGTTTGAATACAAAATATATACCAGAAGACACCCATAAAATATTATATACACCTATATACACTAGATGAAATAATCCCAAAAAGGAGCCAGCATTATGTTGTTCTGTATTTGTTAGTGAATTTTTGAGGTGAATTGTATGTCGGTGAATTTTCGCATCGGTAAATTTTTTGCGGGGAATTTTCCGGTTCTCAATATCACAACGTTTATTTCTAAACAATTTTTTTGTAAGACGCAGTAGGTACAAAAGAGAAATATTTGCCAAGGTTAGGACACCATCTATTGGATGTCTTTGTACGTTGAGAAACAGGATCAACTGTTTCTAAATTCTTTCAACAATTTGCATGATATTATATTTGACAACACAAATTTGTATGGAATGCTTCATACACTATATTATTTTATAGATAAATATAATGCACGTGTCTATTCGTAACAACCTCTATATTTTGTATTTTGGCACCCCGATTAATCCTATAATAATCAGATCCAATTCATATGTTATGACATTACACTATATTATTTTATAGATAAATATTATGCACGTGTCTATTCGTAACAACCTCTATATTTTGTATTTTGGCACCCCGATTAATCCTATGATAATCAGATCCAATTCATTCACTGTGTCGGTGTTTAGGTAGTAGAATTCCATATCGAAATAATAAAACAAATGTTTTATTCTACTAATGGTTTATTATGTGAGAGAGACGTTTATTTCAATCATTTGATTGACAATGATTGACATCGATTGACAATGTCCTCATCAGACGAAAGACGTCTCTCTCACATAATAAACCATTAGTAGAATAAAACATTTGTTTTATTATTTCCAGATCCAATTCATATGTTATGACATTACTTTTCTATCAGTTTTTGCTGTACCATATATGAAAAGATAACACAATATGGGTTATATAAAGGAGAAGGATATGAAACACAAAAGTTGGGACAGGGCACCAGGTCCTTGTTTTTATGTAGGTAGATGATAGAAATATATAAGTAATTGACTGCTTTCTTTTACGTTTTTATGTTCTAAGAAAGATGATCTTTTAATTTTCATATTAAACCAACATAATTATTATATGGATATTAAAATTGATATGCCCGTTACATATAGATATTGTGTCGAAAAGTCACTTGGAAGATAATACAGAATTCATAAAATTAACAATGCAGTTATGGGAAAAATTTAATATCCCGCCATTAAAAATACTGTTGCCCTGAAAATGCAGTTGAAATAGTTTAGTAATTTTTGCCCCTGCATAGCTACAAAAGTAATAAAAATAATAATGCGACAAAAGATTAAGGGCCGCACCTATTGTATACGGCAGATAAAAAATTGTTTTTTTAATGACCATAATGACCATAGCATAGGGTTGTAATATGTAATTGTGGAGAATATTCTAGAATGGATATATTATTATTACTATCTACCTAAGAAAGCTTTACACCTATGATTATTCTCTAATAAAAAAAATTGAATCCGCAAATGCGCAAATGCGGAGCTTCCGCATGTATTTGGACATCTGCAACCGCATTCGCATCCGCAATAATCGATGCGGATGTTCATGCGGATGCGGATGTAAGACAATTTTCGACAAGAAAGAAATGGGGCGGGGCCGGCGAATGGCGCGTGCCGTTTGCACTTGACATTAACCAATGGGAACGAAAATAATGGTGACAAGATCCGACGCGTTTTTATTTTTGCCGGTTTTATTTTATTTTTGCATATTTGCTACAATTACAAATTGTTATTACAAAGAAGAAAAAAAATCCATAATATTATTGTAGCAAAAATTTCGTCACATATTTGACAATGGGGCCTACCAACTAAGATAATTCCTACTTTTTTTCTATAACAACTTAAACATCCGCATCCACATTCACATCCGCAAATGTGTAAAAATTGACATCCGCAACATCCCTGATTTGGACATCTGCATCCGCATCCGCATCCGCAATATTCGATGCGGATGTTCATGCGGATGCGGATGTAAGACAAGTTGCGACAAGAAAGAAATGGGGCGGGGCCGGCGAATGGCGCGTGCCGTTCGCACTTGACATTAACCAATGAGAACGAAAAAAATGGTGACAAGATCCCACACGGTTTTATTTTTGCCGGTTTTATTTTATCAAAATAAAAACAAAAAAATCATAATATTATTGTTGCAACAATTTCGTCACATATTTGATAGTGGGGGCTACCAACTAAGATAGTTCCTACTTTTTTTCTATAACATCTTGAACATCCGCATCCGCATCCGCGGATGTGAGCCTTCAAAAATTCGCATCCGCATTCACATCCGCGGATGTGTAAAAATCGACATCCGTCACATCCCTGATATGAATTGTTATCATCACAATGATTAATATCGAGATCTATTTAAAAAATATATAAATGAATGTCTCACATTTTTTTAATTCTATTAAGTACGGTAAATAGTTGACAATATTGAGAATGTAATAGAAAATTTATAAGTAAGCAAGTATAAACAAGCAAGTAGGTACCAGCTTAACACTGCCATTTTCTCGAACAATAAGTAGGCAAGTATAAACAAGCAAGTATAGGTACCAGATTAACACTTCCATTTTCTCGAACAATAAGTAGGCAAGTATAAACAAGCAAGTAGGTACCAGCTTAACACCGTCATTTTCCAGAACAATAAGATTTTCGCATAAATATGCATATTAAATGTGTTACAATTATTTCAAAGAACGATATGCAATAAGCATTTAAGTAAAATTTGTTTAGATGGTTTTCTTCTTATATTTCAAATCGAAGACAGGCAGTTGTTGTTGGGGTTCACAGATCAGATTGGAGGGACGTTCCTTCTGGAGTGCCACAGGGCTCTATTTTGGGTCCTACTTTATTTAACGTTTATATAAATGACATCCATTCATGTTTTGGTTTTTGTGAATTCATTCTTTATGCAGATGACATGAAGATTCACTCACAAATTCAGTCGATCAATGACTGTTTGAGATTTCAGCGTGACCTGGATCGATTGACAGCTTATTGCAAGGCAAATTGTTTATATCTAAATGTTGATAAATGTGTATTGATCCGATTCACTAGAGGGAAAAATCCTATTAAATTTAATTATGGGCTTGATAACTCTGAACTAAAACTGGTATCTGAGGTAAGAGATCTGGGTGTGACGATTGATTACAAAATGACATTTCGTAACCATTATGAGAAAATTATTTCCAAAGCCTCACGCATGCTTGGTTTTATCTCCAGGGTGACTAGGCCTCTGAGGAGTTCCGAAGTTGTAAAGACTCTGTATGTATCATATGTAAGGAGTATTCTTGAATTGTTCTTGTTAATAAAGAAAAAAAAAATATTGTTCGTCTGTGTGGAGTCCACACTTTGGGCTTCACATAGATAGGATTGAGAGGGTTCAGCATAGAACTCTTAGAATGCTTAACTTTCTGAGTTTTAGGAGGTTTGACAACTATGGGGAAGCTGAAAGATACCACGGCCTGCAGTCTCTTTCTGGCAGACGTAAAATGGCGGATCATGTATTGTATCATACAAAATTATTCATTCGAAAACGGACTGCCCGGATCTGAATGAGTTAGTGCACTATCATGTTCCTAGAATTGCTGCCCGACATCCTCGGACATTTTACATTACTGCATTTGATACGAGTTGTGCCAGGAATAGTTTTCTTCGCCGTTCCTGTGAGAGCTACAATTGCGCATTTCAGGGGGTTGATATTTTCGGCTCCACTCTTTCACAGTTTAAGTCTGGTATTAAGTCGGCGGTGATGAGTTGATGGTGCAGTTTGAAAACCTTCATCCCTTCTTTGGGATGAGTCTCCTATACTTCCCTTTCCTAATGACCATTGTTTTTATTTTATGTATATTTTTTTTTAATCTTTGATTATTATTTTTATTTTTTGTTGATGTTTTTATTATTATTTTTAAAAACATTGTTTTAATTTTAACTATTTACTTTTACTTTTATTTGTCACTATTACATATTATTTTTTGGTGTATTGAATTTTGCGCTTCTTATATTAACGCTTATTATTTTTATCTTATTTTATGGTGACTATGTAATGTATTTTTAGTTCTGTATCTATTTTAATTTTTTTTTTCGAATTTTTAAAGTTATTGTTTTGGGTTTTTTATTTTTGGGTTACATAGATGGGTACTTTTAATCTGGGAATCTTAATCATATACAGTATTTGTAAACATTTGTGCATTCTGTATTGGGTTAATACTATACCTAATTGTTTTATACTATATTTATGTAAAAACCTGTAGAAATGCCAATAAAGGAAAATAAAAAGGAAAATAAAATAAAATAAAGCATTTTAACAGACAGTGTTCCAAATGTGGGGATTATTCTTGACTCAAAAATGCTTTACAGGGCTCACGTTGATGCCATTCTTGAGAAAGTTCTGAGAACGCTAGGTTTTATACTTAGAACATGTAAACCATTTAGGTGTCCATTTACCCTGAGAGTTCTTTACTACGCCTTCGTACGCAGTAATTTAGAGTTTGCATCAGTTGTGAGGAGTAGGGAATGCAATCTCGACTCGAGATTGACGAATCGAGATCTCGTCTCAAAATTTGAATTCGAGATTGAGTCATTCGAGATCTCGTCAAATAATTCGACGAGATCTCGTGAGATCTCGATTAAATCGAGATTAGACTACTTTTTAAAAATACCTTATTATTTCTTCAAAAAATGTTAAATTGAATAAAAAAACTACATACATATGTGACTGTTATAGTTTTTGTAAATAAAACACAATAATAATTGAGCAGAAATTTTAAATATCAACTTTTATTAAAGAAAAGGTAAGTGCTGAGTCTCCATTACACTCTCCAAATTTTAGTGTACTAAATATCTTAGCATGCTGAGTTTGTAAATGCAGATATGCGTTTACACTATACAAACTCAGCAAGCTACAACATTTAGTGCACTGAAATTTGGGGAATGTAATGGGCACATTAGAAGAGTTATCTAGACGTACAACTCTGTTGTACCTACGTATTAATCATGTTCGCAAGACTTGACCAGCGAGTTTTACAGTCTAATGTCAGTTGGAGGGGTTTTCCTATTTCATCCTAGATAAAAGGCTGTAGGACATCATTCTTTGCCGGCGAGTTCTTAAAAAGCTTGACGAGTTTTCTAAGTTTCGATATAATTAATCGATGTTCCAAAGCCAAATCTACTTGCCTTAATGGAAATGAAAAACGAAATCCATAGTCATCGTCATCGACTTCATCACTTCCATCATCTCCATCTGTAGGGTTACTCTTGACAAAATCTTTACACGATCTTAATCTAGTTTTGATCTTGATCATACGACGCACGAAGTGACTATTGGCCAAAAACACCGCGCTCCCGCTACCGCGTGATCGGTATGCGCGTATTTTTGACAATAGTCCCTTCGTGCGTCGTATGATCAAGATCAAGACTAGATTAAGATTGTATTTAGATTGTGTCAAGAGTAGCCCTGCAGCAGGATTCTATATTAAGCTGTCCATCTTTTTCTCGATTCAATTTACTTGTAATTACGTCCATATACACATAGCTTGAATTGTTCTCAGACATAATTATTTCACTTGGTTAACTATCCAATGTTTAAATAGTAATTAGTGAAGTAAGCTATCAAATTTGGAGAAAGCTAATAAAACAATATTTTAATAATAAGTACATTTTTCATGCTCAATCTTGATCTCGATTGATTTGGTCGAGATCTCGAACGATATTATAAAAACGAGATTACCTAGCTTCGAGATTAAATCTCGAAAAATTAATCGAGATATCGCGAGATCGAGATCGAGATTGCATTCCCTAGTGAGGAGCCCTCAGTACACTACTTACATTGATAGAATTGAGGCTATACAGAGAAGATTCGTAAAGCGCCTTAGCTTTGTGAAGGAAAGCGATAATATTTTGAGAATTATATGGAGGCTCTTGCATTTCATAAAATCCCATCACTTGAAAGTAGGAGAACACAGAGTGACATTTTGTATTTGTTTAAGATTGCAAATAACGAAGTTAACTCATCGGGACTCATACAGGAAGTTTACTTAAACTGCCCAACGCGAAACACTAGATCTAACTATCTCTTCAAATTGCCTCCATGTAAACTACATACAAAGCTCTTTCTTACTGCGTAGTTCAGTGGTTCTTAACCTGGGTTCGATCGAACCCCAGGGGTTCGATGAGTCAGTCTTGGGGGTTCGGTGAAAATCATTTTAAAGGCAGGATAGTTTTGCGAGTTGGAAAAAGGAAAAATACTCCGATAATTCTTTTAAACCGCCATCACAAGTTTGAAAAACAATGTTGCCAGTTTATTCTATCAATCCAAATATTAATAATAATAATCGGACTATTTATATGTGGCGCCGTTTAATGATCCGTGACCATCTCAAGGGCGCCGTGACTTCTCCCGAACAGTAGTGTTTTCAACTTGGTTCTAAACGTGGTTGTGGACTGATTCACCCTCAGATCTGTGGGCAGTCTGTTCCAGACGGATGGCGCGGCGGCTCTGAAGCTCCTTTCTGCAAATTTGGAGGTGTTCGCCATATTGGGTTTCACGAGTTTGTTGACAGCAGAAGAGGCCGAGCGCAGCGGTCGTCTCGGAGTTTCGTCGACGGAACAGAGTTCGGTTAGACATGTGGGTGCCGTGCCGCATAAGGCCTTGTGGACAGTGAGACACAATTTAAACTCCACTCTCTCTGGGACCCTCAGCCAATGTAGATCTTTTAGTAGTGGAGTGATGTGGCAACGCTTGTTCTCTCTGTAGATAGTCCTGGCGGCAGCATTAAAAGCCATCTGGAGGCGATTGAGAAGAGTCTGGGGCAGTCCTGTGTATATGATGTTGCAGTAATCCAGACGAGAGATGACAAAGGAGGCGATCAGACTTTTTACTGCATCTACAGATAGATTTTTGGATACGAGATGCAGTTGACGAATGTGGAAAAAGGCTGTGCTTACTGTCCTGGATACTTGGGCTTCCATGGAGAGTGCTTCGTCCAGTAAGACGCCGAGAACGGATATTGTGCGCGATGGTGTTATGTTGGTGCCAGCGACAGAGATTTGTTTGGTGTCTATGAGATGTTGGCGTCCTGGGGAGGCAACCCACATAAATTCGGTTTTGGTTGGATTCAGTTTTAGGCGTCTCTGGGCCATTATGGACGAGAGTTTTTCAACGCACCGGACAGTGGTAGCCACTAGATTGTCCTTTTGATCCGGGCTAAAGAAACTAACAAGGACACGATCGTCGGCGTATGCGTAGTTTTGCATGCCACACTCTTCCAGGAGGCGGTCAATGCATCCTATGTACAATATAAACAGTATTGGACCAAGGACTGATCCTTGCGGTACTCCTTGAGTAACGACATCTTCGTTGGTTGACCCAGATTCCACTTTTACGGACCACCTTCTATTGGTTAGATAGCATCGCAGCCATTCCAGAATGGTTCCGTGAATATTGTATTCGGTCTCGAGACATTGAAGGAGCATTGTGTGATCCACGGTGTCGAAGGCGGCGCTCATGTCGAGGACCGTCACTAGGCCGATGTTTCCTGATGCGACGCCCGTTATTAAGTCGGATGTCAGTCTTGTAAGGGCGGATTCGGTGGAATGGTTTTTCCTGTAAGCGAATTGGTAACTCTGATATAAGTCGTTGCTTTCAAGGTAAGCTGTCAGCTGGGATGCAATTACGCGCTCGAGTACCTTAGATAGAAAAGGAAGGTTGGAGATAGGCCGGTAATTGGTTGCGTCGTCGGCGTCGAGTGTGCTCTTTTTGAGAAGCGGAATTACATGCGACACTTTCCAGAGTGCTGGTATAATGCCACGCGTTAAAGAGAGTTCGAAAATCTGTGTGATCGTTGGCATAAGGAGGTCTAGATTATCTTTAAGAAGTTGGGTAGGTAAAGGATCAAGTTGGCATTGCTTGTTAGGGGAATTTCTGATGGTCTTCATGATCTCCGTCTCGGATACGGGGCTAAAAGTATCGAGGCTATTTAAGCACGATGTTGTATTTGTGTTCATGACCGTGTTGTGCTTCGGAAGGGATGCGGAAATTCCATCGAGCTTCGTCTGAAATGCAGTCTTAAACTGATCGGCACTCAGTCTAGTAGACGTCTTAGACTTTTCTGACTCCATGATCTCTTGCAGGTCCTGCCATAGTTTTTTAGGATTGTTTTTGTGAGTGTTGATTCGCTCTCTCCAAAAGCTAGATTTCGTTTTCTTGATGAGTCCTAGGTATGCTTTCTGGGCGGAGATCCAGGCAGTCCTGGAGTCAGATGTTCTTCGATGCCTATAGACTCTTTCGAGTTTGCGAACTTTGGCTTTCTCAGTCCTGCACTCAGAGTTGAACCACTGCTGTTTAGGGTTATGCACACGGATAGTTTTTGAAGTAAATGGTGCAAGCTCGTTAAGGATGTCATGGAGTGTGGAGTTGTATTGTTCTGCGAGATGGTCAATATTATCGTTGGTGTGTGTGATATCAGAGCATAAAACAGATCCTTGTAGGTGAGTTCGAAATGCTTCGGGGCAGAAGTCCTTCCAATTTCTTGAAGTGACAGTAGTGTAGAGAGGCGCTGGAATAGATACATGAAATCCTGCTTCAAACAGTCGATGGTCCGAGAGCCCTACGTCAGTAACTATAGTTGATGATGGCATGAAGTCTCTGCTTGTAATGAGAAGGTCAAGAATCCTCCAGCGTCATGAGTAGGAGAAGTTATGTTTTGAGCAAGGCCGTGATCTCCCAGCAATTTGCTCAGTTTCTTTGTATGGACATCGTGCTGGTTTTCTACGTGGATGTTGAGGTCTCCCGTTAGTATTACCGGTATCGCAAAACGAGATGTGAGGCTTAGGATAGTAGTGAACTCGGCAAAAAAATCGGTAGTGGGCGGGCAAGACCCGGGTCTGTAAATGGTGAGAACCACGAAGGATGTACCGTCAAGGGTTAGCTTGCAGCCAACATACTCGAAGGTGCTGTACGTTCCAAGGGAGGCAATGTTGGACATGCGTAGTTCCGGTTTACTGACAATGGCGACTCCGCCGTGATTGGTTTTTAAGGAACATCCAGCCTCTGGACTGCGAGGTCTGGCCTTATCCAACACTGTGTACCCGTGATTACATCTGGCAACACCTATTTTTTTTTTTTCATTTTGTACACCTTTATGTAAATATATACTTACCATGTTTAGAATTTGTAAAATCTAATTTTATTTTTCAAATTAGGAGGGGTTCGGTGAATGCATATGTAACTGGTGGGGTTCGGTACCCCCCAAAAGGTTAAGAACCACTGGCGTAGTTGTTCTGTTTATAACACTTTTTTTTAGGAGTCTTCATAATTTATGTTCAATATGGTCTTATATACCAATTCAGGAGCGGTGTTATTGGACTGTTGGTCTCTTCTACATTACCTTAATTATTCTATAGGTTATCCTGTGCAGTTTCTTTGTGCTCACATGTTCTGATTCATTGGAGAGTTTTAATTATATATTTATTGTCTAAAATGCGTATCTATGTGTGAATCTTTTATGAATTTCTATATTTTAATCAGTTATTGTATACCTATTTATTGTATTTCAAATTTTAAAGTGTACATATTTTTAATATCCTAGGTTCGTGCATATTCCCTTACGTATTTAATGTGTCTCATACATTTTTCTAAGTATTATTGTTTTTTGTAATATATATTTTATATCCCGTGAGCACCCGGTAAAGAATTGGTCTACCACTCTTCTCCGTAAGTTTTCGAGTGTCCTGTTAAAGGCAGGTGTTCGAAAAAATTAAGACATCTTACATCTTAAATTCAACGATGATGTTTGTCACCCATCTTTAATGTCTTGATTTTATATTGGCACGGAGAGGACAGCTTGCATGTTTATCATATGCAGCTGGTCTGCTGACTACCTCACATGTGGGAAGTGCCGGGATAATAAATACCTGTGTATGGTAGGTGCCACCCACTAGATTATGCATTTGTGTTTTCCAACGCCACACATGATATTTACCCTACTCGTATGTACTTAAACATTGTTACTTCAAATAGCAAACTCTAAATTAAAATTAAAAATAAGTTTGCAAATCTGTGATTGATTAGACATATACTTGTAATGATGTGAAGGAGAAGATATAAAACACAATTATTCAGTTACACACTATTTAATTTAATTCTAAAATAATTCAAATAACACATGAAATGATTCTTATATTAATAAAATAATCAATTTAAAATTAGCGATAAAAAATATTCTAAAAAAATATTCCTATGAAGGTAATTTAACTGTTTTATAAATTATTATTATTATTATTCTTTATGGAATTACTGCATTCAACAACTGAGTTAGGAGTGCTCTAGAATTGATTGTTGCCTTTTGCGGCGGGGTCTGTTAGGCGAACTCGTCTCCCTTGGTGGAAAGTAGGTATGGGAGGGATATTCCTGTTGGGAGAGAAACGTCTTTTCACAACGCTGGTATCGACTCTTCTCGGGTCTCACCTTGTAAAAGCTCAATAACAAGTCTCTGGACACTTTACTTCGGCCTCTGGTTCAAAATTGGATACTGTGTATATTGATAATCATGCTTACTTGTTATTTGTTTGGGTCTTTTGTTGGTCATTGTCGTTTATCTTTGTTTATTTATTATTAATTATTGTGTTTTTCTTCGTCGAATACGTAAATGTAGCATATTTATGCGTTTGGATATTTCGGAAATGGGAAATGATCTGTAACTTCATTTCCCATTTCCCAAAATTCATGCTGTGCCAGAAATTCTAGGTAGATACATCTGTGCCTGCCAAAGCTATCGTTCAAGATGTTCAGGTTCATATCTCCCGCCAAAATAATCTGTCTCTCATCCGGAATAGTAGACAGCACCTTGCCAACAAAATTGACAAGTCTTGTAGAATTATATGATGGAGTTCTATATATGGCAATTAAATTTGTTAATCTTTTTTTATTAATAACCAGACAATTTGCGTCTTCGACCATTTTGCAGCCAACATATTAAATAAAATACCAATATATTCAATTCCATATTGAAGTCACATAACAAAAATTCTAAATTATTGACAGACACATGCGAACCATGTTGCACAATAGAAAACTTCAATGTTTGCGTCTAAATCTGATGCTGAGTCCCTCTTTCATTTCTTTTAGCTTCTTATTATGTGCCAAATTCGTTTAGTTTTTTCTCTATGTACTTTGTATTATTAAAAAATATGTTCTCTTCCAATATTTGTATTCATGTTCGCTAGTATAATCTTAATATCGTGTTTCGGGCATCGGTGGCACGTAGACTCAAGGGTGTCATAAAATTCCTCCTTTTAATCATTCGTCTTTTCTTATTAGTTGGGGGCGTGTACACTTATGTGTAGACTCTGGAGTATACAGCTTCGTAGTCCATAATTAAATAATTCACATATTCTCCGACAGTGAATCCGGTACCCAGATGGTGTTTTTGTGGATGGCAGCTATTGTACATTCTCGTTTCTCCACTATTCCTTGTCATTATCATCTCATCTCTTGGATGGCCGTGATATCACAGCTGTACTAACTTGTTGTTCAAGGAGCAGTTTAAGTGTCCCTGCGCGATAAAGTGAAAATGTGTTCCAGGTTCCTATTCGTAATTCCTTAAATCGTTTGCCAGGTCTTGGGTTAGGGATCAGTCCAGTGTCTTTTCCTGTGAGTTTCGTAATTTTTTTTTATAGGGTGGGGCCGTCGACCCCACGTCCAACCCCCTACCAGGAAGGCCAGGGTTTTTCTGTCGGGAACTTTCTTCCCTTAGCTGATTGTCTCTTGTTTTATGGTACCAGAGACTCGCCATCGCCCTCTTCATAGGAGTAAGACTTACTGGTAGTGTTGCTGATGGGATATAACAAGGTGTTACGCAACACTTTATAGATGCAAACCCTCCAGGGTGTGCATCACTGCGACCCTACCAATTTGGGAGGAGTGGATATTTTGTACAGGATTATAAAGGGGTAAGAACTAGGAATAAAGATAAGAAAATAGGTATAGCATTAGAAGAGCACTAACCGGATGGAAAGATAAAAGGACTGGTCAGCGCTCAGCATCAGGTACCCCGGGTGTGCCATACCCGTAACTCACTGAGTTGGTGAGTCCCCTGAGGGGTATTGTCATTCTATTCGGCGGATGTTGGAATCATATTTCTCAAGATTACCGCTAATGAGACCTGCTTGTCATTGTCATTCTTCAAAGTTGCGAGACTTGTAACATTTTTTGTTCTCATTTTTTTTAAATAAATAAATAATAGTTATTATAAATATAAAACTGATAGAGAGAATCTGCAACCTTGAAGACGAAATAAATAGACTAGAATCTAAAAATTCTAGTTTTGGTATAACGGAGATGGATTCCATCACCAATGAGATAGAGGAAAGGAATAGAAGAGAAAACAATATTATAGTCGGCAATATATACAGGAAACCGCCTAAGAATAGAATGAAGATATACTGTATTAATGTTGTTGACCGAAGGTACTTGTTGGAAGTCCATTTCAAGTTAAAAGAGAAATTATTTGGAAGTCATTTGGAAGATAACTATATATTGTGTTTTTTTCAACTTTATCTTGAAGATATACTGAGTGAGAATAGATCAAAGGTCTACAAAGTACTCAAAGAAGCCGATCAAACAATAGTGTGTGCCAATTTGAAGTGCTTTAGGTTGGGAAAAAACCTCGTCAAATAAAAGTTATTCTAAAACACCCTAATCAGATTAGCGGTATATTTTAAGTTATCGAGTAATATAAATATACTTCGTGACCAAATCGTAATTAAAAGAGAAATTATTATTAGAAATTACTGGAATTCAGAATGGATAAAATAATCATCTAAGTTATTAAATAATTCATTAAATATAAATTATTCAATAATTATTTAGAAGAAAATAATCTTTTTAAATAATTAGTTATTTTTGTAATTACACATTTTATATTGTATTATCATATTTTATTATACATATTTTGTAATAATATATTATTTTCACTTATTTTAGAGGCATTAACTATGTATCAATTTCTAGACATTTTAAAAAATTTCTAACTTGAATTTCTATGTTTATTTGTTACATGAATTTAAAATACGCTATCGCGATTTCAGTGTAATTACACCATTGACGAGCTTTTCAAGACTTCAAGACTATTTTATATTCATGTAACAAATAAACATAGAAATTCGAGTTAGAATTTTTTTAATATATATTATTTCAATTTATTACTCAATATTGTTTATTTGAACAAATTTTTCAAATTTCACATATCTCTTTGACTATTTTATATTGACATTATTTAAAACTTATATTTATAATTTATAAACGATATTTTCTTTTATTATTTATCTACATCAAAAATTATATTTTATATTGTTTAAATCTAATTTCATCCAATTTTCTTATTATTTATTATTATTATTTGATTATTATTGTTGTTTTATACAATATATTGATTGAACTGATTATTTTTATCAATATATACCTGCAGCCGTTAATTTGTATTTTGTTTGGCAAATTGTTTTTAATTATATATTTACTCACGCTGTTTATGAAAAACAATTTATTATTTATAGTTATTTACTATATACTATTGTATATATTAGTGAAAGCTAAACATGAACAAAGGCAGGATTATAACTAACCCTTAATATAAGTTTGTCATTATTTTGTTTTCTAATTCCTATGTATGTAAATAATGTTGTTTGGTAACGATGTTCATAAAACTAGCTGTTTCCGGAACAATCTGAAAGGGAGGAAGAAACAAACCTTCTTGGACACGTTTTTTTTAAACGGCCTACAGGTAAAGTGAGCAAAGCGTGGCGAAAAAGGCAAAGACGAGTGAAGAGAAAAGCAGTGACGAAAATTAAGTGAAAGTTTCACTTTATAAATCTAGTTTATTTCTTTACAATCTTTTTTATTATGTTTTTGTACAATATTTGTCATTTATAAATACATTTTTCTTATTCAAAAAAACGTAACAAAAATAACTGGGATGACATTTTTGGGGCTTGAATGGATTAATGGCAGTTCAATTAATTTTAATGGGGAAATTTGCTTTGAGATACGAGTAATTTGAAATACGAGCAAGGTTGCGGAACGAATTAAGCTCGTATGTCGAGGTACCACTGTGTTTGTGTTTAGTAAATTATTTACTGTGGTATCAGGGTAAAGGGGCATGAGTCAGTTATGCGGTATTGAGTTAATCCCACCACACAGATGTAGGTAGGCCTATATGTCATATCTCACAAAGTAATGGCTTCAAGGGTTGCCTATGCTCATGCCCCCTTACCTTGATACCATAGTATGTATAATCATCATTGAAATAGTATTACTTTATCCAGCATTTGATTGAAGAAAATGACAAGCACGCACTTTTCGATCGACTACAAACGAATTTATGACAATCTACCTACATGTACCGTGTAATTATGAGTTATTGTTGCGGTTATAGTCGTAAATTCGTTTGTAGTGTTTTGTGACGGTTCATCTAAATCGGGGCAGGACACGGAAAGAGACGGAGCACCTCTCTCTGTCTCTGTCTTGGTAGACACCGAAGTGGTCTCCGGAGAGCTATATATTTATTTATTACATTTTTACAGGGATACAAACAGTCTTATACAGGTAATACTAACAGAATTGTATGAAGCCATAAGTGGACCAGTAAAGACACTTATCATTACGAATATGTAAAACAAAATAATGAATGCAACAACAATGCCAGACATGTGGATTCAAACAATGACCATAACGCATAGATGAATATATTTGACAGGTCTACCATAATGTGATGATTTTATGAATATATTTGACAGTTCAACTCTATTTTATGAGCATTTATATAGATTTTGACCAAAACGCTTAAATGAATATTTTAGACAGGTGTCATGATGCGATGATTTTATGAATACATTTGACAGTTCAATTCGATTATATGGGTATTTTGATAGATTTGAACAAATCGCTTTATGAATTATATTGACAGGTCTACTATGATGTGATGATTTTAAAAATATATTATTTGACAGTTCAACTCGATTTTATGGGCATTTTGATGGATTTTGACCAAAACGCTAAAATTAAATTTTTTGACACGTGTCATGATGTGATGATTTTATGAATACATTTGACAGTTCAATTCGATTATATGGTTATTTTGATAGATTTGAACAAATCGCTTTATGAATAATATTGACAGGTCCACTATGATGTGATGATTTTAAAAATATATTATTGGACAGTTCAACTCGATTTTATGGCCATTTTGATAGATTTTGACCAAAACGCTAAAATAAATTTTTTTGACAGGTGTCATGATGTGATGATTTTATGAATACATTTGACAGTTCAATTCGATTATGTGGGTATTTTGATAGATTTGAATAAATTGCTTTATGTATATTTTTGACAGGTCTACCATGATGTGATGATTTTATGAATATATTTGACAGTTCAACTAGAGTTTATGGGCATTTTGATAGATTTTGATCAAAACGCCTTAATAAATATTTTTACAGGTCTACAATGATGTGATGATTTTAAAAATATTTTAGACAGTTCAATTTGAGTTTACGGGTATTTTTATAGATTTTGAATATTTTTGACAGGTCTACCGCATGATAATAGGTATTTTGATTTTATGAATATATTTGACAGTTCAACTCTATTTTATGTTTTTTTTTTATAGATTTTGACCAAAACGCCCAAATAAATATTTTTGACAGGTCTACAATGATGTGATGATTTTATGAATATTTTTGACAATTCAATTCGATTTCACGGGTATTGTTAGATTTTGACCAAAACGCTTATATTAATATTTTTGATAGGTCTACCATGATATGTTGATTATATGAAAATATTTGACATTTCAACTAGAGTTGAATTCAAATAGATTCTATGGGAATTATGATAGATTTTGACCAGATTGCTTAAATGAATATTTTTGACAGGTCTGCCATGATGTGATGATTCAATGAACATATTTGACAGTTCAACTCAATTTTACGGGTTTTTTTGATATAATTTGATCCAAACGTTTCTTAGAATATTTTTGACAGGTCTACGATAATGTGATGATTTTAGGAATATATTTAACAGTTCAGATCGATTTGATGGGTATTTTGATAGATTTTGACTAAAATGCTAAAGTTAATATTTTTGACAGGTCTACAATGATGTGATGATTTTATGAATATTGTTTGACAGCTCAATTAGATTACAAGAATTTTGATAGATTTGACCAAAATGCTTATGAATAAAATTAACAGGTCTTCTTTGATGTGATGATTTTATGAATATATTTGACAGTTCAACTCGATTTTGTGGGCATTTTGATAGATTTTGATCAGTACGCGTAAGTGAATATTTTTGACAGGTCTACTATAATTTGATGATATTTATTTATTTATTTATTTATTTATCTAATATACGGCTAATGCCTTTTACAGGATAAAGAAATTATGAATATATGTATTTGACAGTTCAATTCGGTTTTGATAGTAGACCATGATGTATCACATCATCAGATATTATGAATATGATGATTTTATGAATATATTTGACAGTTCAACTCGATTCTATGGGTATTTTGATAGATATTGACCATAATGCTTATATGAATATTTTTGAAAGGTCTATCATGAACTGTCAAATGTATTCATAAAATCATCACATCATGGTAGACCTGTCAAAAAAATTCATTTAGGCGTTTTGTCCAAAATCTATAAAAATACCCATAAAATACTGTCAAATATATTCATAAAATCAACATATCATGGTAGACCTGACAAAATATTGATATAAGCGTATTGGTCAAAATCGTCATTACGCTATGTGAATTTTGGTAGATTTTGACCAAAATGCTTGTTTATTTTTGACAGTTCTACCATGATGTGATGATTTTATGAATATATTTGACAGTGAACTGTGAACTGTGATCTATCATGAATGATAGATCTTTCAAAAATATTCATAAGCATTATGGTCAATATCTATCAAAATACCCATAAAATCGAGTTGAACTGTCAAATATATCCATAAAATCACCACACATCATTGTAGACCTGTTTGTGGTATACGTTGTATAACTTTGTCAAACAAAAAATGTTAATTCTACATTTAAAATGTTGTTTAACAATGTTAACACTGATAAATTAAATTTAAGTTCTTCATTGTATTGTCCATCTGTAAAGTACTATTGATACAAGCGAGCTGGTCTATCGATGGCATGGTATATATTTCTTGTTTTATAAGGTTGATGTCTGGTTTTGATGGAGTATAAGCCATTTCTCCTTCTTGCCATTCGTCTTCTAAAGAGACTTCCTGCTTCATAAATTGTTGTTCAAGGTTTGGTAGATCTTCCACGATTCTGGACAATAACCGATCAGCTTGGGCGGGTATTGTTGTTATATTGCTTATATTTTGTTGTACTATTTGTTCAAAAATTGAGGTGATAATATCGTCTATTTGTCCTGTAGATAACTTTTTACGGATTATCTTTATGATTTGCTTATATAATGCAGGATCTTCAAAAATAGCAACCTCCTCTATTCCACAGGCTTGCGCATGTGCTTCTACCTTATCTATAAATGTATTCACTAATGCCTGGGATCGTATATCTAATTGTATATCTATAAATGGATCATGAAGTGGATATTCAAAAATTTTTGGACGGTAGCCTGTCCATTTTCTTGCCAACAAAGTACCCCAGGTAAGCAGCCCATTTATGTCAGTGTTTTTAACCCACTGATCCCCCATTTCTAACAAAGTTGGATATGGTTGTTGTTTATTGAAAGGAAGCTGTTGATGTTCAGATATATCTGAATACAATACTGGCAGTATGATGCTGCCTTCTGTGGATTCATCAAGTTGTTGTTGTTGTGATGATTCTGTTTGTGGTACATTAGTTTCAGGAAGATTATTTTGTGGTTTTTTGTTTAAGCTTGGAGAACAATTACCAAAAAAAAAAGATAAAACTCCTTTCCATGTTTTTTTAATTAAATGGCTAGGCCAAAATACTAACCGGCTACTACCAGAAGATACTACATTAAAGTGCTTACTTTGATCACTTGCCCGTGGTGCTGTTTTATAAAGTATTTTTGATAGACCTACATCAAATTTAATATAAAATAAGGAATCATCTATTAGTGCACTTTTATTTCTAATGTTTGTACTTGATTCGTATTCACAGTTTTTAACACAATTTAATGATCTCTTCAATCTACTTAACCTAGGCTTTTTTGGATCAGTATCCGCATCTGAATTTGGTCCAGTATCTGTATCTGAATTTCGGCCATGCTTGTTCACTTTTGGATCTAGATCAATGTTTCTTATTGCGTCAGTTAGCACTGTCATCTGAAAAGCAGTATTAGGATTTTGGGGAATATTTAGGCTATCTGTATCTGACATCTCTGCATCTGATGATACTAGCGAGTTCGGATAAGAAGTATGTGGAATATCTACATCGTCAGTACGCACCAAAATATCACCTATACTTTGATCAAAAACGGCAACCAACGTGGTAGCTTTTCCAAGATCAGTAAAAGACTTTAAAGTAGGTATGTATTCACGAATCTGAACGTTTGCTTCATTATATTTGTTGTTAACATTTTTATTTTGCTTGGTATATTTAAGTTCTAAAACAGTTATGTGTTCTTCACTAATAATTCTTTCTTTACTACCCTCTATCTTATTTTGTTGTAATTTAGATACAACGAGATCAATTCTACCGGCTACAGAAGGATTAGCTTCTGGAAATACTTTGATGATCTCAGACTGTTTTTTGGGTATACCTAAAAACAAACCATGTAAAATAGCTTGAAAATCACTCTCACTTTTAATAAAGCGTTTTATAGGGTTTAGAGATTTTGATAGAGTATTTTCTATGTTCTTTGGACTATTAAAAAACATTTGCATGTTTATAAAATCTACAACTTGATATTCGGCTGTTTCCATATTAGCTACTTTATCCGTTACTTGTATATTTTGATAATAATACTCCTCTGCATTTTTTATTTTGTTAATTGTTCTTTTTTGTTCATTGGGAGACCATCCATGCTTGGACTTAGGATTTACTTTTATATCAACTCTAATAAAATTATTAGTCGAATACTCTAACCCATTATTGGGCAATTTAAACATATTGTTGTCTACTTGTTCGCTACTTTCAATTAAATTTAACATTATGCATTTATCTTTATTTTTAAAAATAAATGTACTTAATTCCCCATCTATTCGAGCATATATTTTTGTATCCTGACTTGATAAAATTTCTCCTAAAATTAAGAAACTAAGATAATGGTCATCGCCTTTAATTGCCAAAGGTGAAATAGAGTAGTATAAATGCTTTAGGGCACTTTCTATTTGGCTGTTACCTCCTTGCGCTTTCGCTATCAATTGCTGAGTAAATCCTTGATATTGTGGCATATC
This sequence comes from Athripsodes cinereus, assembly GCA_947579605.1. Lineage (NCBI taxonomy): Eukaryota > Metazoa > Arthropoda > Insecta > Trichoptera > Leptoceridae > Athripsodes > Athripsodes cinereus. The sequence goes on along the minus strand of OX388318.1, from coordinate 17,184,066 downwards.
TATCTGATTTATAGTAACACTTCCCTGTGTTTCTGAACCAGTCTTAGAATTTATGCCAACAACTATAGCTTTTTCAGCTACTGTTCTCATACTCAGGTTGTATAGATAACCTGTATTCATTACCTGATTAGTTGCATCAGAGGAGGATGTTTTATCTGCTTTAAATTCAATAATTATTGGAAAAGCTTGCCAATTTTTATTGTTATTCTGGTCCTTACGAGAAAGTAATAGTAAATCTGCATAGCCACGTCCAGCAATCCGTTCTATATAAACATCCAAGACATAACGGTATTTAAAATTAAAAGACAAGACTCCATAAAAGAAAGCATGAATGGCAGATTCCGATTCATTTTTTAAAAAAGTTTCTTTATTCTCATCGTATATCTTCAATAGACCATCTGAAACTTTTTTGATTCCTTCTACTACATCATTTATGTACTCACTAGAAAGTTTACTCAGATTGTTGTCTAAATCTACTCGTTCATTTATATTTTTAAATTCTATTTTTTTAAATCCTATACTATCTTCCGAATTATAGTTCTGATTCTTTGGAGTATAATTCTTCTCTATTGGTGATGACTGTTTCAATAACAATGTATGATCAGGTTTTATGTAAAATATACTTTCCTCTATTCTAATTTGATCTTTCATACCTAATGTCATGAGTACTTTATCTAACTCATCATTACTGTACGCACTCTTTTTAGTCAGTTCATCCTTAAAATGTTCATGCATAGTTTGCTTGGCATGATTAGGTAATTCAGAGGTTAGTACATGTTCTTCAGCAATAAAAGTTTTTAATACCAATGTCTGTTCATTTTCTCTAAAAAATATTTTTAAGATTTGATGTTCACTTTTGCTGTTTTCCGATAAACCTTGATTACTTTCTTTGATTCTCAAGCTATGTCGAAATCGTGGAATTTCAACTGTTTCAATTTTCGCATGAAGCCCTGCTACACTACGTAAGTTTCTGCCAGAAATGGTTAAAAATGGTCCTAAAATAAAATTGTAAATAAATCCTGGCTTTGCTGCCGCAAGAATATTAGGAGTCCTTTTCAAGAGGAGACTAAAATGTTCTGCGAAGTTATAAGGAGAGTTTGGATCAAATCCATTTGGATTGACAATACTTTTTGGTGCAATGGTTACAAAATCTGAATCAGTATTAGTTGAGGTTTGTTGAGATCTTAACTCAGTAGTTCTGAAAAATAGTTCTATTAATTCAGGTTTAGCTTGATTTTCTAAATATACATTATTAATGGGGACCACACAACTACTTCTACTTGTTCCATCTGCACGTTTCCTACGATTTGCACGTTTACAATTAAGAAATGCGCCATCTTCCTCGTCGGGTAGCACATCTAGTTGCTTTCTCAATGCTTCTTCACATTCTGCTTTCCATTTAGTTAATGCTGAATCTTCTTGAACTTTTAATTTTGCCTCCTCAGCTATCAACTTTTGTAGCTCTTGTGGTAGACGATTTTTTCCACTTATCCATTTTATTATTCCTCCTTTAAAAAAATTGACAATCTGACTTTTTATAGCAGGCGATTGGTCGCTTAGTTTAGACAGCCATTTGCCACTTTCAACAAATGCCTTTACTACTAAATGCTGGAACTTTTCCCCTATATGGGACGTTTGGATGGAATTTAGCGTACGACTAACCTCTATTGACAAATCATGTGCCTTGTTTTTAGGAATGTGTATCAATGCATTGGATGACTCTTTAACATTAGCGTTGCGTATATATTTTAATGTCTTAGTTATATCTTTACCAAAAAACACCCCGTTTAGCACGCCTTCATATGTAGAAAAAGCAGCGACATTCCATTTGTTTATATCAAAATCTCCATTAACTGAACTACCCATAAAGTATGCCATTACTACACTAGTTGTTGTTTTATACAATGGATGTTTGGGGTCCTTTAAAACGGATTGTAACATGAAGTTTTTCTGACCTGAAAATAAATACTTTTTAGGATTTTTAAAAAACTTACCTGCACCACGCCCCATTTCCACGATATTCTGTGGCCATCCCATTCCAGTATCAAACCCATCTACTAAACCAGACCAGGTTGCTGGATTGATCCAATCCCATTTCCAAAAAGCCAAATTATTATTATTAACACTCGAAGCGCGAACATATGCAACACCACCACCAGCCGTATAACTTATAGTTAAGAATATGCCTTTAGCATGTTTACCAAGGAACATAATAGCCTTACCGCTATTCGCAAAGTTATGTGCTATGGCTACACCACCAACTATCCCAGAACCACTACTAAATCCTTGAAACAAGGAACTCCAAGTATCTGGTCTGTCCCATTTCCATTGAGCAGGATCCCAGCTGCCGTTAGCAGCAGCAGTTGTTAAATAGGCTCCGCCTAGTCCCAATCCAACCGTAGCACTCACCCCAAGTGTCATTCCTGTAACGGTAAGCGAAGTACCTAGAACTCCTGTTCCAACAGCAGCAGTGCCCGCTAATCCACCAATAGCACTTACTGAAGCTGTGAATCCCAATGGTAAGAAGGCACCAGCTATTCCTCCACCTACCATACCAAGCCAAGTGCCATGATCTTTAAAATCCCAAGCTACTGGATTCCAACGGTTATTAGCCGCTGCCCCACCTAGGTAAGCACCTATAGTACCTAGTGCAATACACGTTAAAAGGAAAGCAAATTCACCATCAGGATCTACGACAGAAATGGGTGAGTTTCCAGCATATTTATAGGGGCTAAAATATTGGGATTTTGGATCGATTTGGTAAAAACGACCAATAGTAGGATCATAGAGCCTAGCATGATAATTATAGAGCCCTGTTTCTTCATCCCATTCCTGACCTGTATAGCGATACATAATATGGGCTTGCGGATCATTACCATAGGAACGCATAAGCCCACCATAAGGTAAATAATCATAAGCTGCCACTACCTTTCCGTCTTTGATCACCAACCGAACGGAACCAGCGTGATCCGTAGTAATGCTATAAAAAATATTATTTCGAATAAATCCTAAGATACCTCTCGGACCATATAGGTAAGCTGTAACAATCTGTTGAGTGGAGTCATCTACATATGTAGTTAGCCGATCTATAAGTACTTTACCTTGTTCATCACGTAGATAGTGAGTTTCATGACTTATTTTACCTGTAGCATCAAATACCCGTTTCAATACTCTTTCTCCTTGCGCATCATAGTAAAATCGTAAAGTACGATAATCTGTTAGTTGAATACGGGTGATACGTTGGGTAACTGGATGGTACTCAATGTGTTGAATATTTTTATGTAAAGCTTGAATAACATTACCCTGCTCATCGTGTTTCATTACGAAAACTTTTTCTCCTTCTAATGCATTTAGCTCAATAGGCCAGTCTAATGTGATGCTTTCAATTTGATTGGTAGCATTACGGTAAGCTAACTCATAACGATTAAAGCCAGTATAAAAAAGATGATGGTTGCCATTAGCGTCAATCTTATAAGATTCTACATCAAAAGCTGTGTGTCCCAATTCATAGGAGAAGTGGTGTGATAAGATTTCTACAATCTTTGGTATAAAGACAGCGTATGGATGTAAGATCGTAGTAAATTTTTTGTTTAAAGGGCGGGTAAAATCTGCCGTTTGTGCAGGTAGATAACCCTTATCCAGCAATATTTGACTAATTCTTCTTGCTAAGTCTTGGTGCCGATTATAAATAAGCCTAGAGGAGGTTAGATCAAGACCATGCCAATGTAAAAAAGCTGCTTCAAAGTCTGTTCGTGATAATGTTCTTTGCTGACTAATGGCTGATAAAATCAATCGTTCAATCGGTTTAACATAAAGTGTATAGCCATCATTTAAAGCAGCTAGATCATTCTCTAAATCTGTATCCCGAAAAAATGTAATTCCAAGTTTACCCACTGTAGTAGCTGGATCATTCCGTTCTTGATCAGTTATGATATAACCAGCATGTGTTAGTAGTTGCCAAATATGTTTGGATTGTTGATTGGTCACCCCTGGAATTTTTTTAGCAAATGAATCCGGTTGTAATGGTTGATTTTCAGTATTATCAATAATATATTTTGCTTTAACTAATTCTTGATGATTACCATAAGTATAACGGTGACCATAATAAGTTGGTTTTTGCTTTTTGGCTACTAGTGTAGCCATATGACGTCCCGTTTCCCCACCACATACCAATGGTAAGGCGGTGTCTGTCTCTTGGATATATAACTTAATGGGTTGGCCACTATCAGTAAGATAACCTGTGCGCTTTAAGGCCTTAATGCACACTGTAGAATAATTATTGTTACTTAAATCATTTTCTCCTATTTGAAACCATCTTCCATCTGCATGTACGGGCCAACTTGCATTAAAAGTTGCTTGCATAACCATGCCATCACCATAGCCAGATTGGCCATAGCCTTGATTTGTATAGGCAATGTCTTCTGTTATAAATGGGTCTGATATCCGGTCAAGGAATCCAGGTGTGTTAAAGTGATAATTACGAGTAAAGCTATGTGATCTACCAGGCTGATATTGCTCATTAGCTAGCTGACCCGTAGCATGATAATCGAAGCTAGCATAATAAACGGGTTTATCAGCAGTGCCCAATCCAATGAGCTGACCAAGTCTATTATAGCTATAAACTAAATCCAATGGTTGATCATTAACAGTTATGGGATATTTTAACCTATGTAGCTTACCATGTACATATTGCTTTTCAATGTTAGTAAATGAATGGGTTGATATAGTTTTTTTAGAGATTACCTGTTGCTGAGCATCAAAACGTAAATTTTCAACGATTACTTCATCATCATTATGGGTAATGTACTGCTTATTACGTCCACGTAATAAGGGATCAAACTGCCCATCGGAATGGTCAATTTTTTGATATTCTTGCGCATAGGGCAGGTAATTGCTTTCTAGATGTTGATATAAAGTTGTAAGAGATAAGGGTCGATTTATATGTCCGGTGCTTATTAACTGGTTATTTTCATCATAGTTAAAGTAAACTATTTTTTTAGACTGCTCGGTTTTATCTAAAGCAACCATAAAACGCTTCTGACCTGCAGCATTATATAGATATGCTGTGGTACCACTATCAGGCGTAATCTTATGTGTTAAATGACCATACTGATCATAGATAAAACGTGTTGCTAACGAATTTTGCCATTCTTTTTCTTCAGAAGAGAGATGATCTTCACCAAATCGCCAAGCGGTTAATCTAGTGGCAGTGTCTATTTTTTCATGGTATAGTGGAGGTAAGATTTTTATCAAACGATTTGCGCTATCATATTCGTAGGTACTTAGTATATGATTATAGCTTGGTACTCGTACATATTTGGCTACCTGATTATTACTTGCGTCAAAAACTACAATGTGTAAACTTCTATTTGGCGTATGTTCTACTTTTTGACGGTAACCTCGATTCATTGGAAATAGATTATCGATAAAAGCTACACCCGAATGGTGACTTATTTTCGTAGCGTAAAGTCCAGTAATTGAATAATCTGGACCCGGTAAACCTAAAGTCTGCTCTTGATTCAATGGATTAGGCGCATACTCGGTACGTGTATAAGCAACCCCTTGATCTGCAGGATTTAACTGATTCACTTCTCCTTGAAGGATACCAGTATTCCAAACGGATTGTGGATGTGAAGGGTTTTTGTTATTTACAAAATTTGGCCGGTAAGCCAGCAACGATTGGCCTGCCTTACGCTTTATCCGCGTTGTTTTAGTAGTAATGGCCTCACGTCCCAGCTCATCATACAACACCTCCTTTACTTGAGCAGTTTGTGCGTCTTCTAACTGAATAACCTGTGTCTTTTCACTCAATGCATTATAGTACTTTACGGTTACCTGAGGGTGATTCATGATCAAGCAATCTTCAACCAGAACTACCCCTTGTGCATCTAGTGCAAATGATGACCAGGGTGAGAATGAAGTGACAGTAGATGATTTGGCTATTGGCAATGGTTGATCTAGCAATAATACACCATCTAACCATAGCCATAGGTAATTTTGTTCAAGCATAACGATTAACTCACCGGCCGATGGCAATCTAGTTATAGATTGACCATTAGATAAAGCTATATGCGTAGAACGATCGGATTGTCGAGTGAACTTTACACTACCAATGCCTTGCCAATTTAGCGATAAAGCAGATCGTAATTCTAGCAGGGCAAAGTAGCATCGGATGGCAGCACTGGTACCATCAAATAAATCTCCCCTTGCCTCTATTCTATGGTTCTCTGAATGTTTATGCCATAATTGACCTGTTGCAACGCGCCAAGCAGCTGGATGATACAGTTTCCATCGGTTATGCCAAGCACTTGTATCAAAAGTTTCATAGGATCCATAAGCTGGTTCAAAGGTTATAACGTTGGGTTTAGCATTAACCATGCTTCCTTGTGGGGCGGGAACTAATTTCCCTGTTCTACTAGATGTAGAAAATTCTTGAAATAGTCCTTTTTCGTCTGTACTGGTAATTTCTTGTTGTAAGTGGTTATAAATGGTTCTTGTGACTAAGCCATTGGCTTGAATAATGGCTGTTGGCTTACCAATTAATGGATGGTATATGGCTGCTTGAAAGTCGTGCGTTAGAGGTGAGAAACGGATATGGTCAAGGTCTACTATCTGATGAGCAGGAGCTTCTACGCGTAAAGTAATTTGAAACATAGCATCTTTAGGTAAGGGTAGCTCACTGTTACTGGCTGCATTGTAATCATAATACTCTTGATAAATCTGTCTTAATACTTGAAAATTAAGCGGTATTTCCAGATAAGACCAATCGTCTTGTTGATGTTTAACTTCTGATTTCAATTGAATTATTTTTTGTAGATTACTGGTATGTACAATAGCTTTGAGATAGGTAATATCTACAGTTGTACTACAACGCAACCAACAAGCGGCTAGATAAGTTGTTTCTTGATTGAGTGGTTGAAACATTCCTTCTAAAAAAGAGGGATGATCTGTACTGTTGAGTTGTAAATAATGTTCTCCTGTAAAGGCAAAATTTCCCTTAATAATTTTGGCTTGGTTGATGCTCCAAGTCTTGGCTGTAGTATTAGCAACACCAATCTGGTTGTTTTCATAGGGCTCAAATCCATAGTAAGCTACCATTTCATCAGCCAAGCTGTATGGTGAAAAATCACTAACCAGCCATTTACCATTACGATCTAATAAAAGCATTGGATTAGCCGTTGAATCAGTTGCCTGAGTTGGTTTTTCAGGAGATTCATGGGGCACTAAAACCTGCTCACCATCTGCATCAAACCATTTTTCGGTTTTTGTAACATTCCCTTTATGGTAAGATCTGGTTGCTTCATGCCAGCCATATTGGTTCTTTTTATTGCCTGGGATGATGGTTACTGTTTCACTATAGGTTAATCCTTCAGCATTAAAAGAGCGTCCATAAGCGGTTATACGCAATGTATCATTAGCAGCTAATGTCACTTGGTTGACAAATGATTGTACCTTAGGTGGAAGTAAGGTAGCTACAGCTCGCACCCGGCATTCCTGTGATTCAGCATGCACTATTGTAGTTGATGAAGCATTGGTTGCCGTTATTAAGTTCTGAAAATCACTTCCTGGTAGTAACTGTTCATGATTAAATGTGTAAATGTGTCCCAATGTCTGCTCATCTCTAAATGTCAATACCTGCACTAGATTTGGTTTTGGATGATAGGCTATGTAAGCTGGATATTGGTTAATGATTTGGCCTGGCACATGTAGTTTTAGGGTATGTAGCGACTGACCTTGTTTCTTTTGATTTTTGTCCTGATTGTATAATTTAAATAGCGATTTATCATCACGAATTGCTTCTAAAATAAAGTATTTGCCTAAAAGGATGTTTTTTTGGACAGAAGTGGGTAATGACTCTCTTTCCCATCCAATGCCTGTAATACGAAGTAATATGTCGTTTCCAATATAAACGCCTTGTTGACTAATTTGAGCAGAAAACTGAGAAGCAATATGTTTATTCAAATCTGAAAGAACATACTGTCTGGACATATTCTGAAACTCCAAACTTTGATTGATTGTTTTTTTTAATTCTTGTATCTGATCTGCTCTTCGGTTTCTATTTTTAATATCCTCAATAGCTTTCCCAGAAACATCTTTAACTCTTACTTTAAAAATGCCTTGTTCTTTAACATAACCTAGGCGATAAAGGATATTTCCATCTTTAGAGTAAGATTCATGATTAATTTGGTAGATATTTATCCGCTCTATCATAAAAGATTGTTTTTGGTTAATCTTGTATTGTGTATCTAACAAAAACAGATGTGCATGAGAAGAAATTTGGCCATTATTTTCCTGGAGTGTATTAAATAGGATACAATTCTTCAGTATTTGCAGATTATTTTGATTTAATGCCGATACAATTTGTTGCCGAGTTTCAGACTCTAAATCAAATAAACCTAACGTAGGACCTATACTATTTGATTTATTATCTAACCATTTGCTTTTCCAGCCCGCTTGAGCATCATGGTGAAATAACCATAATTGATGGTCATCGTAACCAACTATCAATCTACTGTGTAAAGCAAGCGCAGTTATAACCCGAGAGAGGGTAATGGTTTGCTCATGCCAGACAGACGGATTACCGGCACGTGTAAACAACATTATGGTAGGTTCATCAGACTCTGCTGCGGCAATTACTGTTTCACTGAAACGTACTAAAGCTTGTTTGCCAAATGTATAAATTCTAGGTGTTGTGGACCAAGTTTGTTCATGGCGGTTGAATAGGTATAGTGCTCGTCTTTTACTACTTTCGGTAAACACTATAAATGAGTCTGAATAAGCTTGTATGGCATAATCTTTAATATCTGATTCAGCTGATGGACATGACAATGCCGAGTCCACTGAACAATCTAAAATAGTTTGAGTCATGTCCCGATTCATGATTCGCAAGATCACTTTACCAACTGCTGGGTTAAGATCTCGATAAGCCATAATAGCATAGTCTGATCCATATGCTATTTTAGCTTTTTCTCGAATGGGGTAAATATGTTCAATCGTAGACTTCGGTGGAGTAAGGGATTGATAACTAAAATGAATCGTTGTCTCTTTTGGCAATAACGTACAGCTTTGTAATACTGGTGTATCTAATACAGTTTGATAACTAAATTGTAGTATCGGTTCAGTATGTGATACAGATAGTTGTTGTATAGCCGTTAATAATCGTTTGCCATCATTTACTTGATATGAAAATTTTAGTGTTTGACTATAAGTGGCAGTAGTAAGGCTATACTCTAGTAAGTAATGAGACTGAGCCAGTGGTATGGGAAACATAATATTTCCCTCTTTATCTACAGGGTTATGTGAGGTATATTCACTGCGTTCTTTAGGGCCATAGTTCATATTAAGCTTCATGTATTGACCGTCGTGGATGGTTTTTAATCGCAGTGCAGCATCATATGTTTTACCATTGGTTATAGTGGCACTATTTTTTTCGTAGTGATAATATAGCGTTCTTTGATTATCTTTGTTAAGACGCTTGCTTAAGTACCATGCTGTTATTAATGGCTGTTGCTCTGTTTTATCACGGCCAATGCCACGCCAGTTTGGCCAACTCAAGCTCCATTGTAGTGCATCTTGTGCCGAGCTATTACTAACTTTACCGTAGGTGGTTTGCTCTGCTCTATCTTCGATAATCCAGTTTTGTGCTGACGGATGATAGGTTATTTGCACATCTTCATCTGCTAATTGAAAGCGTTGTGCATTTCCTTCAGATATTATAAATTTTAAAGGCCATGGGCGGCCTTCTGCCATCAAGTAATAATGTGCATCTTCGGGATAAATACTCCCTTGATGGTCAACAAAGATATAATCTAGTGACAAAGGTATCGACCATCCTATACCCAGTAAGTTAGCTGTTCTAACTTTGCTATTATACGAAAGGGCTAATTGAAGTCTCCAGCCTGTCGAAGCAAAAATATCTATTAATGGAATACTAAAGCGGGCTTGACCACTAGCTGGATCCACGGCTTCCTTCAGGAAACCATCATCCCATTGCTCAGCCCAGCGCAGCATAGGCTTTTCCGGAAGATTTGTACGGATAATTTGCTCCGGAACTAAGGCATCCATATCACTAGAAGGAGCGATAGTAGTATGTGTTGATATTTTGGTAGGAGTTGGTACGGTAGTGTTGGTGATAGAAGCTGGCATTACTTTAGCCCATTTTACGTTACCTTCTGTATCTTGCATAAATAAAGATGGATATGATAGAGTAGGTGGCATCGGTGGCAAGGCGCCTACTACAGTAGCATAACGTTCGGCTCCAGATAATTCATGTAGCAAAGGTTTCCAGCTCTTACTAGTAGCATCAAAACTTAATCCTGTTAGTCCTTCTGGTCCAGTATAAAGTAAATCATCATAATTATCACTATTAAGGTCAATCAATCGAATTGAGTCTGCATAGTCAGGTAACCAACCATATGGTTGTGTGAATCCAGCGTGACGGTGTAACAATCTATAGTCTTCTTGACTTTTATTGTATTGATAGACGAACAAACCACTGTCATTTAAGTGTAGTATGTCTTGATATATTTGGTGGGTCAAGTCACCAAAAAATAAATGGTCCCGTGCAGCGCTGTCTAACGTAGATTTTGTTATTTGTGACGTAGTAATAACTTTCTCTAATAAATAATCAGCGTTAAATTGGTAGAACTCCAATCCCTGAGTCGTACGCAGTCCAATGATTTCTGAATAATTATGGTGTAACCTAGTTACAAAAAAATCAGTTTCAGCTGCACTCCACGATGGGAAAGAAACGTCAATCTTTAAAAGAGACAGAGGAGGTTTATTAGGTTTCAGTGTTGATGCATAAAATTTGATTTGTTTACGGACATCACGAGTCATTACCCCTATGTAGCTTGTATTAGGATAAAAATGACCCAATATTAAGCTCCCACTAAAAAAATCATTGAATTTTATATCTTCTTTAATAAGCTTTAGCCCAGGTTTAGTTGGGTCTATTTGGTAAAATTGTATACCATTTGGATGACGCAATAGGATTATATTTTCATTGGCAATCAACTTATCGGCCACTAGCCATGGGTAGTGATCTAATGGATAGTTACCCTCTTGACCGAAAACCAGCTCGCTCCAATGATGGTCCCATGTTTCTGTTGATGCTATATATTGGTAACCTATTAACTGACGCCCTTGACGCATACATACGATGACCTCATCATTATTTGGTCGGATAGAAGAAATGTCTCCTATACGCTCTCTATTAGAACCACTCAATATTTGAGTGGACAAAATAAGCGAATTCATTATTGTAATATTTAAAAACTTATCAACTTATCATCCATCTCCTCTCCTTCTTTACTGAATTTGGAATTGTAACTGTTACCAATTCAAATACGTTACGTCTATCAGAGTCCTTCTTTATCAGTGTTTGGAAGGCGCGCTGTGTGTATCGAACTCCCTGAAAAAAGGTGAAAATCGTGGTTTATGTTTGAGTTATTAATTTGGATATTTTCTACAGAATGTATCTAAATGAATGGCCAATTTCAAAAAATCCCTAAGTCCACTTTCGTCAAAATTGAGCTGACTGTAGCATCGGATGAAGTTTTTTTTCTCTGTAACATATTATTTTTTCTTGATCCCAAGTCCTTTTTTTAAATAATTAAAAGTAGAAAATAATATTGTTTTCAATTCAAAATAACCCTAAGTCCATTAATTCTATTGCAATAATACCCCAAGCCCACCGTGTTCCATCGTAATAATACCCTAAGTCCGTTGACTTATTGTCGATTGATAATAATATTGTTTGATAATTTCACGATAAAACTGTAACACCAAACTATTTTTCAATGTGAGTTTCAAGCTCTTGTGAAAGCATATCAATATTTGAAATAAAAATCATATTATTATTGTTTATTCTATTAATAATAATATTATTTATGGTTGATCATGCCATTGTTCTCTAAGCAAGTTCTCCATCAAACTCTAAAAATATTAGGTTAATTTATTATGTAATATGGTTTATTTTTTTAGTTCTCTTCATTATTTGCAAATTATTAAAAAAAAGTTTTATAGTTATCTATAAATTATTACATTCCTTAAGGACAAAACCCTAAGTCCACCACCTTTGTCAAAAAAAATGCCTTAGTCCATAAGTTAGACTTAAGTCCAACATTTTTGTTATTTTTTCTGATAAAACATAATTATAACACTTAGAGAGTTCCTGATGTTGTGTTTTAAAATAAATAGTTTGTATCTACATCATGTGTTATTTTCATATTTTTTTAACCACAAATAATATTTCACGGTCCATTAGAAACATTTAAATGCAAATATCTCTGTTGTCCAAATACGGACTTAGGGATTTTTTGAAATTGGCCATTCAAATGTAAGTTTTCTTTTCTATTATTAATTATCAATAATAACAGGCACATATAAAATTATATTTTAATTAGTGTTGTTGTACTATTATAGGTCGGGCAAGTGATAATACTGTTGCGTTATATTTTTTTTTACGAATACTAATTACGTACAACGGTTAATTGTTAAATCAAAACTCGCATTAATTACGTTAGCAACATGAGTACGCTCTTCAAAAATAATTTGATTTTTTCGAAAATATGATTTGTTATTACGTTATCCAACTCAATATGATATTTTGTTTAAATATTATTTGTCTTTTTACTAGTTTATGTTATAATCAGGTGACTTGGAAAAAATCGCTTCTCTGCGATTGTATGAATATATTTATTTGAATGTATTTTTTGTGTAAATTTGCTTTTAATCAACGTAAAATAAAGAAAAAATAGATAAATAATTCTATTATACAAATATGGCAGAACAAAAACAAGAGCTTTCTGCAGTGGAATTTATGAATTATACGATAGATCGTAGAAAGATTTACCTTACGATAAACGAACTGCATTATCATTTGCTTCTGGGACCGAGAAGACTGATTATTTCAAAAGGCAATTTATAGAAAGTAATTGAAGAGGTTGTTGCATTAAAACACGACACAGATTTTAAATATCTACATTTCAAGTGTTGAATGCGTTCGGAGATATCATTTTTAATCTATATCTTCTAATAAGTAAAAATGGATTGACCATGTATGTTCACCCATAACTTTTCTTTGTTGTGTTCTTAGTTATCAGGAGACGGTTTTCACGAAAGAATTTTTTTTGGAAAATCCAACGGAAAAGTCGAAAATTTGGATTGTATTTTTGTATGAAAGTGATGTTTGTATGACAGTTCCGCTGTCACGTGTTGCCATAATAATTTTTTTTTATGATATTCACCCTGGCGACGCCGGGTAGGAACATCTAGTATTAAATATAAAATATCTGAATTGATAGAAAGAAATTTTTTTGCCGCTTTCTCAAGCGATGAAACATAATAATAAATCGCATATCAAATTACCAGCCTTGGATATACCTAGGTACATAATATGTTCGATGTAAAATTACCAGCCTTGGATATACCTACATAAGTTCGATGTAACCAGCCTTGGATATACCTACATAAGTTCGATGTAAAATTACCAGCCTTGGATATACCTACATAAGTTCGATGTAAAATTACCAGTCTTGGATATATCGAGGGTATACAACCAAAATGCACTAAGTCATACTAGTGCTACAAAAGTTGTCAAAAACTATTCAAGTAATTAACATCTTTCCTATGTTTGAATTTGTTTGCAAATCCTAAAAATCATTTACCAATATCATCTTAATTAAAGTTCAAATAATACACGCCGAATCCGTATTGATCTTAACATTTTTTTTTTCATTTAACTGCCACCATGTCATCTCAAAACTAAAATGACTTAGTGCATTTTGGTTGTATACCCTCGTATGTACCTACATAAGTTCGATGTAAAATTACCAGCCTTGGATATACCTACATAAGTTCGATGTAAAATTACCAGTCTTGGATATACCTACATAAGTTCGATGTAAAATTGATTGAGTTCCTTTGAACCTTTTAAACAATAATTACTACCACATATATGTATGAGATATATCCCACAAGTGGGGTAGCCAGCAGATATATGCCGCATGTAATGAGAATTCAAGCTATCCTCTCTAGAGCAACAAAGAAATTAAGACATTCAGGATGGGGGGCATACTTGACAACTTAAACAAACTTTGAGTTACAAGCATATAATTATAGGGTGTATTTGCTTTTATAAATAAATTCAATTCATTAAAAAAAAAGAGCGCATAAGTAGGTACATAAATTAATTTGTTAAATTTAAGAATAAAAATTGTATCAAGTATTTCTGTTGGTATTTTTTGTCAATTATTTGATATATGTATGTATGTAGGTTTGTAGTCGCTCAGTCAATATTTTTCGTCAACCGTTTAGTATTTTAATTTTTTTAGTTGCTCACGTGTCATAGCTTGTGCCTATTTTTTCCAGTTTGATTATAATTTTTTTGTCACTCAATTCGCCGCCAATTAATTTTTTTGTCGCACAAATTGTATTATAGTCAGTTTATTACTAGTCTTATAGAAACTATGAAACCATATACATAATAAGTATTAGTAGAAAAGAGACAATCACCATCTTAATGTTATGGAGGAAAACATCATAATTATATTATTAATTTTGGAACATGTTTCTGAGAAAACTTGTATTGCGTTACCAGTCAGGTAGGGCTATAGTTATACATCATAATAATATTATTAATTTTGGAACATGTTTCTGAGAAAACTAGTATTGCGTTACCAGTCAGGTAGGGCTATAGTTATACATCATAATAATATTATTAATTTTGGAACATGTTTCTGAGAAAACTAGTATTGCGTTACCAGTCAGGTAGGGCTATAGTTATACATCATAATAATATTATTAATTTTGGAACATGTTTCTGAGAAAACTTGTATTGCGTTACCAGTCAGGTAGGGCTATAGTTATACATCATAATAATATTATTAATTTTGGAACATGTTTCTGAGAAAACTAGTATTGCGTTACCAGTCAGGTAGGGCTATAGTTATAACAATATAAAATTCTTGCACATGCCAGTTAAACATCGAATTTGTAAACTTGCAGAATAATATTTTATTTGGTTAAAATATTTGAAACATATAAAG
The DNA here is from genome assembly GCA_947579605.1 of Athripsodes cinereus. Taxonomy (NCBI): domain Eukaryota; kingdom Metazoa; phylum Arthropoda; class Insecta; order Trichoptera; family Leptoceridae; genus Athripsodes; species Athripsodes cinereus. The sequence goes on along the minus strand of OX388318.1, from coordinate 17,169,016 downwards.
CAAAAAATGCAAATAATTAATTTTGTAAATTAATTAATTACAAAAACAACACCTTTTTTTATTTTAACTTTAAATTTTTACTGCCTCAAACGTTTTTGTCTACACTGAAAGACATTTTCAAGAAAAATACTTAATTTTCTTAATAATTATTTTTCTCAGTGTTAACACCAATACATTACAATTATTAATTAATTTTGTGATAATCGACCAAATTTAGAAGGACTATCATTTCTCGGGTAAAAACTATACGTGAATTTAAATAGAAAATTCATAAATTTCATGTATATGTTCATCTTATTTGAAATTGTACCAGTAAACCTTACCTTGTTTATTGTAAGTGGTATATTCAAATCCAGGGGTAATACTTGATAGTAATTATTATAGATATTTATTATAATTTGTAAATGTTCACCGAGCAGGACTCGTCTGTAGCGCAAACAAATACTCTTTGAAACACCCACACCGCAGTCAGTAACATTCAGTATTGCCAATTCGGATTTAGAAATAGACGTAGTTCAGACTAAAGAAGAACGTAGACTAAGGAAAAAAGTTTGTAGATTTTAGAAAAAAAGTTTAAGTTTCCCGAATTTGGTATTTTTGGTCGACTTTTCAAAAAAAAAATTGTAGATTACAGAAAAAAAGTTTAAGTTTCCCGAATTTGCTATTTTTGGTCGACTTTTCAAAAATCAGGACCAGTTTTTTAGTTTTCGATTTTCAAAAATTAATAATTTTTGTACTCAATATTTCTTCTCCCCGTCGCCAATTTTTCAGGTAAAGAAGGTATACAAATTTTTCACGATCTCCTCGGATTTGTTAAGAAATAATTTAGAGAACTGGTAAATTCGAAAATTAAAATTGGTAGTTTCGAGAAAAATGCTGAAAGTACGTAAATTGGTGACAAAAGTTCGTAAATAGAACCAACAGTACGTAGATCTACGCATCTACGTATAAATACGTAGATTTAGCGACTCTGACTACGGTTAATACTTAATAGCCAATCGCAGCGCAGCTGTTTTATGCGCTCAGCGCTGAAACATTAATTTACATTCACACCTGTATAGTACCTATAATAATACATATTATTATATTACATATATTAGGCTTACACCAGCGCCATCTACTGGCGATATAGATTAAATCTACTATATTTCACAGGTAGTAAGGTTGATAAGCTTTTATTTTATTTCGTACAGTTGTACAAAGATGGCAGTTTAAACTGTTTAGTAAAGACTACAACCATTTTTATCATTAACTCATTCAATGCTAGATTTTGTTGATGATTATTTCACACAGATGTCTATGTCTGTGCTTTTTGTTTCAATTTCATTTGATATTTTTTTTAAATACGAAGGGTCCCACAATAGAAGGAATTAATTTATTATTGAAGAGTATTGAAACGAAAAGGATGATTATTATATTCGATGCTAGAGTGAACCCATTGTAAGCAATGGCAATGTGTCGAACATGGCTAAAATGCTGGTGCACAATACCATACTGATACCATCATTTACGTATGAAAGCAAAAAACAAGGACGTGGTTGAAGAAAGACGAAAGTATACTGAGAAAAGTCGTTCACTGAGAAGAATGGTTGGTAAAACGTTGCGAGATAGAGTGAAGAATGAGCATATAAGGAGAATGAGCGGATGTGAGAGGAGTGTTGTGGACAGAATGTGTGTAAACAAGTTACGATGGTTTGGACATGTTGAGCGAATACACGATGAAAGGATGAAGAAGAGGATGTATTCATTTGAAAAAGGGGGTGTCAGAAAGAGCGGGCGTCTGAGAATCACGTGACTTGATCAAATAAAAGATAGATCTATTTGGCGTTCCATTCTCTCTGCCTATTCCACTTGGGACACGGCGTGAAGGTATAGTATAGATAGTATTATAGAACAGTACTTTAATATTCACTCGTTTATTTATTTAAAGGTCATTCACTCGTTTATTTGTTCAGGAGGTGAGTACTTTATTACTGATATTTTAAAAAAGCCAAAACAGATTTTAAAAAATGTGGTGGTTGGTGGCTCGATAATAGCTTCTCAAACATTCAAACGAGGGATCAGAGGATCGAATACCACTGGCAAGATTTTGTAAAAAAAAAATCCTAGTCATTGGCAAATCTTCATCTTATGAAATATTTTAATAGTCATTCTCAAGCAGATTTTGTAAGCTTTCCTGTCAACCATGTTTGAGAAATGACTAGAAAACTTAAATTACACAGGTACTGCCATGAAATCTTCATGAAGTGGTAATACATCTAGACTTTTTTTTATAATTTTCTGTAAATAGTAGGTATTACAGATATTTTTATGATACTTTGTATTGATTTGAAATATTGCAACCAATGTACAACAAAGAGTTAAATAAAGAAATAAAACTGTTGTCTCTCTACACTTTGAGTGTTGCTTCAGTAATACAGTGGAACCTCTTATAACGAGTAATTCGCATAAAGCAAAAAAAAATGCGAAAAAGTTGCTCCCATAACGAGCAATATTTCGCATAACGAGTTACAGAGAAAGGGTAAGTCCCTTTTTCACGACATTCACTTGTGACCTTGTGTGCCGGGACTTCCGCGCCAGTACATCTGTGCTGGCGCTTTTTTATGTGCAAAGTATTATAATCCGTTCAAAAATGTCCCCGAAGAAAAAACACAAGAAGATAGCCAGAAGAGAATAAAAATAACTGATGAAATGAAACGTAAAATCATTGAAAAGCGAGAACAAGGTGTGGCCGTGGCATATCTAGCGCGCACATACTATCGGTCAACATCAACAATCTGCACTATTCTCAAGAACAAAGATAAAATTAAGAAGATGGATGCTTCAAAGGGAGTGTCAGAATGTCTACGAAACGGCTACGTTTACGGTTAATTTTTTTTAGTTAAAATGGTTAATTATTTGTCATAAATTCATATTTTTATTAAAGTACGTTTTTTTTCCTAATCTAAATTGTATTACAAGTTGTTACACTCTTTTATAAGTAATTTTATTTGAATCAACGTTAATAAAAAAAAAAACATTGAGTAGGTACTCCAAGAAAACTTTTTTTTTGGCATGGAACGCGTTATCGTCTTTTACATTGATTTCTACAGAAAAAAATGTTTCGCATAACGAGTAAGAGTCTGGAACGAATTAAACTCGTTATGAGAGGTTCCACTATAATTTCCCGAAATTTCAGCTGACAGGCATTTTGGGAAACATATTATAATTTTAAATTTTAACTTCCATTAAAAAATGAAAAAAAATTCTTACCTAGGTGGAGATCTCCCATAACATTTTTATAATAATAATTTACGTACCTTAGTACTATCTTACTAATAATATATGTTTATAGATTATGTTCATACAAATAATACTATTGGATAATTTTAAATATTCTTCATCCAGTGTGTCAATAGAGATTATTCAAATTATGTTATATACTGGGTTATAGACATGGACCTAAATAGAGTAATGGACAGACACTTTGGTAAACATTTTGTAGCTGCGCGGGGAGGGGAATGACGACCATTTTGTAAGAAATAAATTTTGTTCGGTGCGTCGCATTTGGGCTGCGTTCAGACAGTCACCGAGTGATCAGTCGACGACGCATATTTTGAAAGTACCTATACAATGCCAGAACGCATTCATAGTGTTCATGTACTGTATGTTACTATGTTTTCAAAATGTGTAACAAAATAAGAATTATAGTCTCAGAAAATATACTCGATTTCTGCGTAATTGTCATTTATAATTTCTGACGCTGATTCAGTGAATTCGTTTGGATAAATTTAGGATATAAACTTGTAACAAGTATTTGGGAAGTATACAAGCTCAGAAAGTTAGATAATGGAATAATTAAAAAAAAAAGTATAAAGCAATTAGTTATAAACTAATCAAGTAGTTATTACTTTAACTGTTAATTTTAAAGATACCTATTAAAATAATTTATTCCTTCGTTAGAGACAAAAATATTTTTATCATTTAAAAGAAACACAAAAGTACTTGAATGCTACTATAAAAAGGCGCCAGTCAAATAATAATAAAAATATTAATTATTTAAATATATTCATAATTTACGTCTTTTACACGTCGGCGAATTTAAGAAATTATAGCAAAAAGTAAATCCAAAAAAAAATTTTTTAAAAGTTATAAAAGCAATAAAAAAAATAATAAAAAGACGTAAAAAATAATGGCGCCATTACGATAACATTGGGTCATAAAACGCTCTAAGTTATTCACGATTATCCGGATTACATTCACCACTCACTGCAACTTCATGGTCGTTCAGGTCAAACGACGCCGAGTGACATTTATGCTCCCATGAACCAACCCTTGTATTTGTATGTTTAGTTGTTTTAAAAATGTTTCAAGTTTTTGCACATCAGTTGAATTTTTCATATCGGTTTTTGTTTTTATATCTAGAAGAATAGGAATCATCTTATGATTAACATGGTGATGTGCGCTATAAATGGTTGTGGTTATAAATCCAATCCAACTTTCGCAGGAAACAGGATTGTCATATTTTCGGTAAGTTGTTTTGTATTGTAGTTTTTATCTTAATATATTGCGATTTTAAAGTCGTTTATATTATAATTCGTATACTTATAAATGATCATAATAATGTTATAAACGTTCTATATAATTATCTGTCCTTATTCTCCTATATCTACACATGTAACTTGTTTTCCATTCTGTCATCTGACAATACAAAGAACCTACAATCTGATGTTTGGTTTGTTTACCCGTTAGAATGAAATGTTTCATGCATACAAATCTGATCAGGTTAATGATATTATCGCATGTTTATAAACAAAATCATTTTTTGTAGTTTTCCAAAGGATCCAGAAAGGAGAAACTGGACATTATCCAATATTTGACACCAAGTAAACGTAGTGTTTTGTGTTCAAAAACATCTCGTTTTTCTGCGAGGTTGGAGAAAAACGTCATTCTTACGAAATATCCTGAGTTTCCCGCTCATTTGCAAGTTCGTGTGTTTTATATTATTCATTTAGATATATCCTTCAATTGTCATTCATTCTCTCCATATTGTGTGTATATGAAAACAATGTTTAAAAATAAATACTGAATGATTTAGAAATGACTCCATTTTATTTACTCATCCTATTCCCTATTTCATCAAATATATGAAAACATTAAGTTATGTGGCATTGTAATTATTTTAAGAAGTAAATATAATGTTTTCTGATACTGTGTGAATAATTTCCATACATTGCCCATACAAATGTTAAATAAAGTATTTCCTACAAAATGGCCACCGTCGATTTCCCTTCCTCACTTTTTGGCTTCGCTGTCATTCATACAAATTACTATAAACGTTCCATCCCCTACCTACATACATCCATGGTTATAGACAATAATCTCTGTTGATAATCTGTGATAGCTCAGTGAACACCGCGACATGACAAACATGGATGTATATAGGTAGGCGATGGAACGTTTATAGTAATTTGTATGAATGACAGCGAAGCCAAAAAGTGAGGAAGGGAAATCGATGGTGGCCATTTTGTATGAAACACTTTATTTAACACAAGCGTATGTAACCCGGCATCGCTCGGGTTTAATTAAATAGAAAACCTTGCAAATACATGGGTTAAAACAACAAAATCTTATTGAAAAAAAAGGAGTAAGCACTTACGTGGATAAAAGAAGTAAAAAGCTCTTCCCAATGAGAAAACTTAATTTTTGACTCCCTACATGCCTATATCTTAGTAACAATAAATAGGTAGGTACCTACATCATAAAAAGCATTGCAAATTTCTTCTTAATGAAAAATCTTGAAGTTTGATACCTCACATGCCCATATTTAGGTAAAAAAAATAGGTAGGTACCTACATCGAAAAAAGTGCTGAAAAACTCTTCCCAATGAAAAATCATGAAGTTTGATACCTCACATGCCCATATTTAGGTAAAAATAATAGGTAGGTACCTACATCGAAAAAAGTGCTGAAAAACTCTTCCCAATGAAAAATCATGAAGTTTGATACCTCACATGCCCATACTTAGGTAAAAAAAATAGGTAGGTACCTATATCTAAAAAAGTGCTAAAAACCTCTTCCCATTGAAAAATCTTGAAGTTTGGCACCTCAGATGTTCACATTTATGTAAAAAAATAATAAGTAGGAACCTACATGGAAAAAAAAGTACTAAGAACCTCGTCCCGATGAAAATGCTTGAAGTTAAGAAATCCCACATATTGGTAGGTACCTACATGGAAAAAGTGCTAAAAACCTCTTCCAAATGTGTAAAAACTCGAAGATTGTCATCCCAAATTTCTATAAGAAAAAAGGGTAAACATCCCATTTCGTGAAAAAATTGTAGGCACATAAATGTTAAAATATTATAATTGTCCACATTCGAATTTGTATTTTTGGTTTCCAGTGCATAAATGGGTATTTGCTATGAAATTAAAAAAGTCAAGAATAAATTGTCACCTAAGTATTTACTCTTTATTCCCAAAAAACCTTAAAAATGGATTATCTGCATCCTTCAATATTTCAGAATATTTTACTATCAAATATTTCATAATTTATGTAAAAAATATTAGGTGAAAATAAATAGGTTCCCACTCATTGAAAATCATTTAACATTGTTTATGGATTTTATAGGTAAAACTATTATTATTCTACAGTATAGTTTTCTATGGTTTCATAATGTCTTCCATTATGAAAATAGCCCAATATGTCAAAAATATGCAATTTTTATTCACGTAATTCAAGAGCTTTTCTCATTAGCAAACACGATATTTTATTACGAAAATAAACCCTAAATATTTAGTTTCAGAATTGTTGTATTAATTGTTACATCCATTTTGATATTAATTCAATACAATGAAAAATGTTTGACTATGAATATTGCTATTTACTAAATCTTGCATTAATTTTACATACATTTTGTTGCTAATTTTGTGACATGGTCGCATTAAAATTAAAATATCTTTATCAATACGTAAGATATTTAAAATGTTTTTAGCCTTAAACCTGCCCAGAAGATGAGACCTTGTATAGAGTGTATTATTTTACTTCGGTCTTTCCTAATTTCCGAGTCCATTAAGGACATACATACATACATACATACATACATACGAACGGACTCAAATATTTATGTGTGGATTTGTATGGGCAATGTATGGAGAATTGGAGATTATTCACACAGTTTAAAAAAAAACATTATATACTACTACTATACCATCACGGCATATCCCACAAGTGGGGTAGCCAGCAGATCAGCTGCATGTAAGAAACATGCAAACTGTCCTCTTCGTGCCAATATAAAATCAAGACATTCAGGATGGGTGGCAAGCCTCATCGCTGAATTTAAGAAGTAAAATGTCTTAATTTTTTCGAACACCTGCCTTTTACAGGACACTCGAAAACTTACGCAGAAGAGTGGGAGACCAATTCTTTACCGGGTGCTCCACGGGATTATATTTACATTATATTTACTTCTTTAAATAATTACAATGCGACATAACTTAATGTTTTCATATATTTGATGAAATAGGGAATAGGATGAGTTAATAAAATTGAGTAATTCATTTCAAAATCATTCAGTATTTATTTTTAAACATTGTTTTCATATACACACAATATGGAGAGAATGAATGACAATTGAAGGAAAATATAAAAAAATGTACAGAAATTATAGCTAGAAATAAAAACAAATTTTGATAGGTAGTTTTATTGAGTATATAAAAATAAACAGGAGAAACTGAGTGATTTATAATAATAACAAATAGTAACAAAATGCATTATAATTAACATACAACAAACTCAAAACCCTTTGAAGAGCACTAACTTGTTAAGTGATTTTCGAACTGAAAGAGAACTATCGACATACCTCTTGGCAATGTAATGCAGCCTTATATCAATATATTTTTAAATTGTCAATATTCTAACTACTACAAAAAAAAATTTTTTCTACTAACTAAACATCATATCTTAAACACATTCTTTTGACAATAGAAAAATGGAATTTACTGCCTCACTAGACTTGAGTCTGTTCTGAGGCAGTATCTATATATGTATACATGTTGTTCTAAATTATTCTAGTCAGTTCTTGTAATCACCGTGTGTAGTATACGAAACAAAAATAACAATAATAAGAAAAAAAAAAGAAAAAAATGGACAATCAGCATGTAGATTAAAAAAAATTAAAAAGAACAAGAATGATACCAGTTTCTCCTCCCTGTTCCATCCTTCCATCTCCTCCTCTCTCACGTCTCTCTCATCACTGTAACACCTGCAATAATAGCCTCTCACACTCCTTCCTTCCCAATTCACACAACCACCCCGTCACAAACCTCTCCAAGTTCACACCTCCTCCACGCACACAATTCGCCTGGATATCTTGCATAATTTTATTGTAAAGTCTTGGAACTAGAAATGAGTAGTGTCGCTGGGCGAAAGTGGTGCGTACCGACACGGGCTGAAGTACTCGGGCATTTCTAGTATTATGAGTTAAAATTTTCTGAGACTATATAATATTTTGTTACACATTTTGAAAACATAGTAACATACAGTGCAAGAACACTATGAATGCGTACTGGCATTATATAGGTACTTTCAAAATATGCGTCGTCGACTGATCACTCGGTGACTGTCTAAAACGCAGCCCAAATGCGACGAACCGAACAAAATTTGTTTCATACAAAATGGTCGTCATTCCCCTCCCCGCGCAGCTTCAAAATGTTTGCCAAAGTGTCTGTCCACTACTCCATTTAGGTCCATGATGACAAACGACAACAATATTGACTTTACTTAATTATAATATTATAAGGTTTTTTAAAGTGACATTTCAGTACGTACCTACATAGAAACTCCCACGGGCGACAATTTATTTAAAGTATTTAGGTTTTTATATGACATCTCATCATCGTCTCATTGGAATCTTCCAGAAATGAGATAAATAGCGATATGCGATTTAGGTACCTACATGTAATGGCAATACAACATGCATACAGTACCTACCTGTCATTATCTACGTGCTATAAAAATTAAAATATACGTCCGGGAGGGTTATGTATTGGCACCTTTTATTTATGTAGTCACGGACTACCTGCCCAGAAAATCTATTTTGAGCCCCGGAGCGGCGGTGTGCCTCTGTCGCAGCGAGAAAACAGTGAGACTATGGAAGTGTTGCATGATCTTGAGTATGCGGATGACTTAGTCCTTTTTGAAAATTCCCAAATATCCCAGATTAACAAATTCAGGTCCCTGTGAACAACCATAGCGCCAGAGGGTGATCTACGGTCGAAATTATCAATCCGCATAGGAGCTGCTAGCGGGGTTTTCAATAACATGAACAAAGTTTGGAAGGCGTCTGGAATCAGCATCAGCACAAAATGTCGCCTGTCACAAAATGCGTGTATCATCCCAATCCTTCTATATGGCTGCGAGTCTTGGCACTTAATCTTGGCAGGATAACGGTAACAGTTACAGGTGTGATCTTCAGTGAGAACATGCAGGGCACATATAAATACACATTAGTGATCATAGCTCGATTTCGCCAACAATGTCAGATACGACAGTTAGTCAGAAGAAGGACGATATGTGGGTAGGTATTATAATTTAAGGGAAATTTAACGTATATCCTTGAACAAATAATAATATTAAATCACTTTATCGGTTTTAGGTAGTAGAACACCATAATGACATTAAAAAAACAAATATGCTTTTTCTATTGAGAGAGGCGCCTATTATCTCATAAATTTAAATTAAAAATGTCCTTCTAAAACGAAAGAAGTCTCTCTCAATAGTAATAAAAAAAAAACTATAGTAGATCACACTCCCATTACAACATATCTTTATAACAAATATAAGCTTAATAATAATTTTTTTTTTATTGGATATTTATTAAAAAATGTCGCCCTCTTTTTTGATTTTCGTCATCAAAATAATGCTTTATACCTACGTGTACACTTTTAAGAAGAGTGTTCATTGGAGTGTATAATGAAAAGCGGCGTTTAATGGTTTGTCATTTAATATTAATATTTTATTATTATAATGAGATGAAATATGAAAATTTAAATAACAAGGGAGTGTATGATGCTACTCTCTATTATAATCAAGTAAAAATAATAACTTAGTTCGTTCGTAAATACAAATTTGCAATATATTAACTTCAGACTGGCCAAGAACACTTATTTGAACGAAGTTTATAAAAATGTATTTCCTATGTTAAATATATATGTTCATTTATCCACTATAACCGCCTTATCCAGACAAGTAATAGGAATTATCAAATAAAATAAAATAAATATTAAATATAAGCACCTGATGATGCGAACTCGGAGTCCACGAAACCGGTCGTGCGTTAGTCTTAATCAAAAGTAACACAAAACAAAATAGTTAATATTTATTTTACTTTATTTGATAATTTAAAATGAAGCGTTACAAAGTTAATGCCGATACAATAAATGAAGTAATAGGAAATCTAATGTCCTCTACAAAAACTGTCATTCGATGAGCGTGTTTCTAGGAAGGTACAATTTAACCTAGATATCTGTTTTTCTTATTAATTATTGACATAAATATTGTCATATTCGTTTGATTCTCATCTGTTTGGAGTCCTTGTTTTGAGATTCATAAAACTAATTTGAGCAGGGTGGAGCATAGATTTCTTAGACATATAAATTATAGATTGGGTATCCCTATGGAGGAAATGTGTTACAGTTCAATATTGAACCATTTGAGTCTGTTGGGGCTGACTGAGAGAAGAGTACTTTGTGATTTGATTTTGTTACACAAAATAATTCACGGGAATCTTGATTGTCCAGATATATTGTTGAAGCTAAATTTTCATGTTCCCATAAGGGCTACTCGACAGGCTTTACCTTTTTATTGTAATAGTTCCAACACTTCTTATGATTATAACTCGTCTGTCAACAGATTGCAGCGTCTTGGAAACAAAAATGCGAATGTTGTAGACGTATTTGGCACATCTCTGTTAGTATATAAGTTTAAGTTAATCGAATCACTTCTTTCAGACCAGACCTAGTAGATTTTCCCATGTATTTTTGTGCAGTTTTAGAATTATTTTAAAATTATTATCATTATTTTTTGTTTTTATCATGACTAGTGACTGGAATTTGTCTTTTAATGAATTTATTGTGTTTTGTATTTAAATTTTAATTTTTACTTTTTGACTTTAACTGGAGAATGTTTTGTCTGTTTTTTTTTTTATGTTTTTATATTGTTTTTGTATTTTTGAATTGTTTTTATATTTTTATGGATTGGAAAGTTTATCTGTATACTTGTAAAGGCAATTGCCGTATATTGTATTAAATAAATAAAAAAAAAAAATAATTCGCGGTTGGAAAAAAATCAGATGAAATTTTCAACTCTAAATAAAACAAACAAATATCATCCGTACGACAAATTTGCGAACAAAAGATGTTGTCAAAAATAGCAAACTTAATGATGGAAATGACAAATTAACCCAAAAACTCACGGTTGTTTTGAATACCGAAACTTTAAAAGCTTCCCTCATAGTAGCAAATTCTAGAATATTATATACCTACTTAATTAAGAAAAAAATGATGAATACTTATTTTGAAAATATTTGTATATATTCTTCGAGTTAATGTATTTACGATGCTAGGTATACAATCTCTTTGATAATAATTAATTCTTGAACGAAGTCGGGTTTAACGCTAGTATAAAATAAATAAATATATATAAACAGGTTAAGTGGAGAGGAAAATACTTCCCGATTCATTCCAGACTCGCGCCCAACAACTATCCTATATTGTATCACTCCCCAGTCCCCATCCCTCCCCCATACAGCTCATTGCATTAGGATGAGATGGGGTTGGGTGGGGTAGTGTTTTATTTATTCTTTTTGCACATCATCATTATAGTTTTCATATTCGTATATATTTAATCCTGACTTTAATTCTTGCTTATATCGATATTCTTCATCTTGAGTTAGATTAGTTAGATAATATGTCACCCAATCCAAATGTCATTTTTTGGTGCGGATTGGACAACCTATATAATTATTATATTCACTCAATTTCGAGTACATACTTTGCTGTAAAAATAAGGAAGGATAACCTATGCATATTAAATTGCGTGTAAATATGTCTATTGACTACATCAGAGGTCTCCGAACTACGGTCTGCGGGCCAGTTCCGGTCCGCGATAGCTTAAGACTAGTGCACACTCTGCGACTATTCTAGAAATATGGTTAAGGGCAGAAAAATGAAAACTGTTTTAGCCCAATCATTATGGCCCCAAGGCTTCAAAGTTTGGAGACCCCTGGACTACATTATAGGTGCCGTGACGGTGAGGACAGATAGGTATATATTATTTTTCGCCTACACAGTCGGTCATTTAATTTTAAGGCTCGTGATCAACATGCATTATACTGTCTGCCTTCTGTCTCTATCCATTCGCTCTATCTTAAAGTTAATAATATTATATTACACGTAATATTTTTATTTTTTTAAAGTTGGTATTATTATTCGGCTACGGCATTCCACCTGATTCGAGAGATTAGTGTCAAAGCGGATAAGTTTTACAAAATAGAAAAAAATGTCTTCTTGTTTGTACTATACTCTACTATACTTTACCCTCACGCCGTATCCCAAGTGGGGTAGGCAGAGAGAACGGAACGCCACACAGATCTATTTTTACACACTTCCTTCGCTTCCTCCACATTCATACAGTTTCTCATACATGCACGTCGATTCCTCTTACTCAACACGCGGCCGTCCTTGAGAATTTGATCCACGTGATCAAGCCACGTGGTTCTCGGACGTCCGCGCTTCCTCACACCTTTTCTTTCAGACAAGTATATCCTCTTTGTCATTCTTACTTCGTTAATTCGTTCAACGTGTCCAAACCACCGTAGTTTATTCACGCGCATTCTGTCCACAACACTCTTCTTGCATCCGCTCATTCTTCTAATATCCTCATTCTTCATTCTATCACGCAGCGTTTTACCAACCATTCTTCTTAACGATCGCATCTCCACTGCATTTATTCCACTTTCGTCCTTCTTCAGCCACGTCCATGTCTCGCTTGCATACGTAAGTGACGGTACCAGAATGGTATTGTGCACCAGCATTTTAGCCATGTTCGACACATTGCCATTGCTGACAATGGGTCGAAGTGCACCGTTCACTCTAGCACCGGCCACTTTCCTTCTTTCAATGTCCCTATCGCATCTTCCATCCCTCGCAAACATACTTCCCAAATATACATACTCACTTACTTGCTCCAAACATTCGTCACCAACTTTGATCTCGCAAATCGTTTTTTCATTCTCTCTTTCAAACACTAGAACTTTCGTCTTCATAACATTCATTTTCAAACCATTCAAATTGCAACTATCATACACACACGTAACAATCTCTTGTAAGTCCCTTTCACTCTCAGCCATTAACACCAAATCATCTGCGTACATCAATGCATTCACCCGAAACCCATTCAGCTCGACACCAACATCCATCTCTTTCACAGGTCGCATACAGTAGTCGAAGAATAGGTTGAACAGCCACGGAGACATGACACAACCTTGCTTCACTCCCTTGGTGAGGACAAACCACTCCGAGAGAGTGTTATTTACCCTCACGCAAGCGGAGCTTCCCACGTAAAGTGAAGAGATTGCGCGTATCAACCGGCTGCTCACCCCATACTCCGACAGCACGTGCCACAACCTTTCCCGGTCCACTCGATCATATGCTTTCTCCAAGTCCACGAACGCACAAAAAAGCCTCTGGTGTTTACCCAGAAACTTCTCTATAATCATTCGCAGGGAGAAGATCTGATCGGTGCACCCTCTGCCATTCAAGAACGCTCCTTGTGCATCCCATATCTTACACTCAGTTATCTTTCGTACTCTCTCAATCAAAATTCTACCATACAATTTCCCTATTGAGCTCAGCAAGCTAATAGCCCGATAACTCCCGCATTCAAGTCTAGAGCCTTTCCCTTTGTACAGGGGGCAGATGATAGCCCTCCTCCAATCCTCTGGTGTGACGCCTTCTCTCCAACAATCGTTGAAAAGCTCCAAGCACCACGCGAGAGCCCCCGGTCCACCAGACTTGATGAGCTCAACGGCAACACAATCATACCCTACAGCTTTACCGCACTTCGCTTTTTTTAATGCATTCATAATCTCATTCATGTCTATCATATCGTTTTCATTCACACTGCTTTCAATGTCGTCATACTCATTCTCATTTGTACCATCACTTCTTGTTTGTTAATGAATTAATTTCCAATTTTAATTATTGTGTAGTCAATATGTAGTAAAGTATAACTAAATATCAATTGTTGAAGGGTGTTTGTGTTCACACTGTGAAAATTCATATTCAATCATTTATACGTACTCTTGAGAATGCCCATTGAAGTGGGCGAAAACGTTAGAGTTTGAATAAATATGGTGAAAATTATAACAGTGTTTTGATTGTTTATATAGCTAAATAGATACTCCACTAGGCTTAGGTATATGCTTATGTGGGTGATAACCAAAGGTACCATATTATGGAATCCTACTACGTGTGCACCGACACAATTAATTTATTTATGGAAAAGGATTCAAGATAAAATTGAAAAAAACACAATATGGAGTTAACTTCCAAATGACTTTTATTAACTTCGCGTACTAGTATTCGGAGACTCTCGACTCCATCATCAGGCGATTAGTAAAAAGTGAAATAAGATACAGAGACAAACAGTATTTATAGAATTTGAATGAAAGAAAGTTTCCCCATTTCGCAATAAGGTAAATACCGGAGAAGGTAGATATTTATATTTTTCTTAAATTCTTCTCTTGTGAATCCGCCCACAGCGGATCACTTTCCAATAGTTTTTCATCAATGAATTATAATTACTTTCTTATCAACACGGGCTTCTCCCAACTTTCTTTTGTTTAAATCCTATAAATACTGTTTGTCTCTGTATATTATTTCACTTTTTACTAATCGCCTGATGATGGAGTCGAGAGTCTCCGAATATTAGAACGCGAAGTTATTAAAAGTCATTTGGAAGCTAACTACATATTGTGTTTTTTTCAATTTTATTTTATTTTTTTATTTTATTTTATTTTATTGGCACATCTACAGGTTTTACACAAATACAATATATTACAATATACAAACATATTAACCCATTTACAGATTGCACATTTGTATTCGAATGTTTTTTCATAGTTAAAAAGAAAGTTAAAATGATAATAAAAACCAAATATTTAAATACAAAAGAAAAAAAAATAGAACTATAACAAAAGAAGTTACTTAAAAAAAGACAATGGTTTTTACAAAAAAAAGGAGTGGCTCCAAACCAAGAATGTAAAAGTTAAATAAAAGATGAAACATGATAAAGCAACAAAAAAAAGATGAATAAATCGCTTGGATTAAAAAATATATATCAAATTAAAAAATAACAAAATTTTATCTTGAAATGTACTTCCAACAAGTAGGTACCTTCGGTCAACAACATTAATATTTTAGAAAAGGATTCTGTACTTAAATAGAAATAAAAATATCTCAATTTTTATTACATATCATGTCTCGAATACTAATTATAATATAAATTTATACATATACCTACATTCTCCTTTGAGCAGCCTTTTCGGAAATATACGAGAATATAGGATGGTAACAAGCCGTAGGGATTGTTAAGGTATGTCACTCAGTCTGTTAGTCTTTTTTTGTGATACGAAAAGGACAGTCTGACAAATAATATGGCGATTATGTATTGATGTTTTGGTTTCATATTTTTTTTGGTTAACATTATTTTTTTAAAATTTTAAATAGTGTTTTAAGGTTTATTGTGTGGTGTTTTGCAAAATATTGTAGTTATTTTTTTTATTAAGTTAAGTTTTTCGTAGATCTTTTTTAAATTTTTGTTTGTTATATTTCGTCCACTGTCCAGCAATTAGGCTAAACAACTGTCAAGCTAGCAATGGTACATTTGATTGAAGTGAAATAAAACAAAAATGTAGGTATCTTTATAACATTAGATGAATATATTAATAACTTCACAGATAAAGATAAATCTGAATTAGTGAATGATATTTGTGACAATTAATAATACCTTCAATTGGAACTCACATAAAATTCTCGCATTTTAGTCAAATTTGTGACAATCACAAGTGTTTTCAAAATTTTATAATAGTTTAATAAAAATAATAGGCGCCCTTGAGACGGTCTAGGGACTGTTAAACGGCGTCAAAACAAAATAATCCATAATCATCATCATCATAAAGGTGTTCCATCCATCTTAGAAAGCGGAGCAATAGTATAATGATGGGTCAATGTCTCAATCTATTTATACCATCATGACATCTCCAACAAGTTGGGTAGCCACTAGACTCATCCCAGAATTAAAGATGTTAAGTATCTTTTTGGTGATGTTTTACGAATATATAATAAAAAGAGTGGAAGACTTTTTCTTTGCAGGAGAGTCCACGGCCATGTTAGTTGACTCACTTAAAATTTAGCCACTATTTTTACCACCATAAAACATAATTTATTATTGTTTGTATGAGGAATTGAAACATAAAACCTGGATTCGTCTATAGGTAGAAGTATAATATGTAGAGGGGTATTGCCATCCAGTGAGGGATACTGGGAATGAAATTTATACGGCAAATTAAGGACAATAATTCAATCAATAATAATATCGGTGAGTTTCAGTCGCGTGGACAAATATAGGAAATAATCTGATGGAGTTGTGATGGTGGCCAATATTTACACAATAAATTGTTCTATAAAGTTACTATTACGCATGGTTTTAGTATATATAAGTTCTCTTAACATACTTGTCCATATCGTATTGCTTTCGCAAAATGGGGAGAGAAATTTTAGCGTTCATCACAATGTAATGATTTTAATAATAATTTTTAAAAAATGTATCTAAATCCTAACTGTACCAGAATGTCGATCACGAGCTTACTTTATGAAAAATGCAAAATCCCTATTTCGAATAATTCAAAACTTTATGTATGAATTTCAAGTAGGTAGGCACTACGGGTGAACATTATTGGAGTTTTAGAATTACTTTGTGGCGTCACATTTTTTGATACAAATTAAGTGACATAAGCTCGTGATAGAGCTGCAGAAGTATTTAGAATATTAACGATAATACGAGATATCAATGTAAGGGCGGATATTTAAAAAAATGGTTGTAAAATTTCTGCATAAAAATGAACAATCACGTGACTTTTTTAAAATTGCGACGACGGTTAGGCATTGATAGGCAGAAATTCGAAAATAGGATATTTTCTTAAATTCCTAATCAATAACAAAATATTCAAAATGAAAATGTCACAAATACAAAAAGTATCTATAGCCCCTCTACTGAGACTTACATACATTATGGTGTATTTATTTTGTGATTTTTTGCGAATTTCAAACGATAAGTAGTTATGTAGCGTTCGTACTTTGAGATTTTATTTCATAAGCTATTACCAAGAATTTATCTATTGAAATATTTTTTACTTTGGTTGTTATAAGTAGCACGTGCCTGGAATTAGTAAGGAATTAGTGTTAAAAAATAGAGAAAAAAATACCATCATATAGATATCTTCTTAGTATTATTAGGCTAAAATATACATGAAGCTACTATTTCTGTTTACAGATTTTCTAGCAAATAGTAAAATTTACATATATATAGGTTTATATACCAAAAAATTCCAAAATAACTGGGCATACTATTCATTTCCAATTACAGCTTATTGTAGGTATTTTATGAACTTATTTAGCATTATAATTAACTGTTTCTTAACATATTATTTTTTCAAAAAACTTCTTGGTGCCTTGAATTACGCGTATTGTGATTTATATGTGTATCTTGATGGTTTCGATGTATAAAAGGTTTAGTGAGAACTATGATAAAATAAAATTATGATTGTTTCATGGAATCTAAATAAATATGTAAGTAAATTCAATTGAACAAGGTGTATATTAAGTATTGCATTATAACATTATTCAGCCTTGGACCTGCCCGCCAGCCACTAGAGTATATCAAGGTGGAAATAGTAAAATATTTTGTGCCAAAACTTCTATGCACTATCACAGATTGCTTTGTTTGTTTATTTATCGAAATTTAAAAACACACAACAGTTGACAACTATAAATATGTGATTTGTATCATGGTAGGCATTGTTTAGATATAGTTATCATCTGTTGTTTAAATAAAATAATTAAATAAGTCAGAAACATTTAACTCCAAAAACTGTGCGTGAATTTGGTTAACACAAAAAAAAATCGTCAAATTTTTTCTGATGACAAAGTGAACAAGGAGGTATCTTCGACTTCATTTTTTTTTTAGTTTCGAGGTTCGAATGATTAATTGTCCACTATTTAAAATTACATAACTGCCATAGGGCAATGTAGGTTTGTAATCTGACTTTTTATGTATTCTATAATGGTACTGAATTTTTATTATATTGACCTATATTATTTTTTTTTAACTATTTTATTTGATTGATCATGTATGGCTTATAAATTAATTCGATTCTGTTTAAATGTTTAATTCTAGTAAATTATTTATAACCATTTAAAGTATTTTCATATCTAGTAATTAACATTTACAAATCCATATAAATATATTTTTTTTAGGATTTTTTTCTTACCTTTTTATTACTATTATTGAATTTTTGATTATCTTATTTGAAACTATTCGATTGTATATATCTTGTCTGTTAAATTATTTATAATCTGTAACATTTATTTTATAAAGATTAACTATGTTACAGATTCGAGACATTTAAAATGTTTTGAGTATTCCACAATGTACTTCCGTTACTTGATTATATTGATCAAGTAACGGGAAGTGCATTGTCGAGAACTCAAAATATTCAACATTAATCTGTTACTTTGAAATACCTTATTTTTATTATTTGTGATGTGTATATGTGAATTTGTATTGTGTATATTTTTGTAGTCTGTCTTAGATTTAAAGGTGTAAAAGGCTTACGCCGTATACAACTGTATGAAGTGACATTGAGACAAGAAATTTATAGCACTTGGGCTAAATTAATACCTAACACATAGTAATACCCTAGTCCGAGCCGCATTTGACCGTCAGACACCGCAACTGACTAAAAGATGGAATACCCATCTTAACCAACATCAAGTGCCAAAAATAATTGTGTTATACTTATATGGAAAATTATTATTATGCTTTTTGATTTTTATTTTTTTATGTTTATTTGTATTAACTATGGACCTGAGAGGCTTGCACAACCCACTTCCAGATCTGGAATATTTTTTTTTATTATTATTAATAAATAAAATAAATAATCTCAAAATAATGAGAATTGTCAAAAATGATAATAATTGGTTGGTCTGTATTGGAATGAACGCTACCATTCTACGCAAGGAAGTCAATGATATTAAACATCTTATAGCAACTTAGTTTTAGGGTATAATTGATAGCTGTTTCAATATTTGAAGAAAGTACCTACATAATTATATTACATGAAATTATAAGAGTGTGCCATGAAAAGTGGGTCCCTGATATGGTAAACATAGGTGAGGTCTGATGGTCGATACTTTGAACACGTTGGGTAAACACCGACATGGACTATAATAAGAGTATTCTTTGTACTACTATTAGTCGTATGCTGTGCTCTGTATTATAGACTGAGCTGTATATAGATATAATGTATAAGTAAACACATGCGAAAGCTATCTTACAATACCAAACTTGAAATCGATGTTTTTTCATAGAAACTTGATTAACGTATCAATATATTGATACCTAATTTGTTTCCGTCTATTTCAGTGGCTCTTAACTTGTAGGGAATTCCCCACTGGTGAGGAATGGCGGAATTGCCGGGTGGGGAATTTCATACTTCAAACAAAAATTAAAGGCTGCAAAATGTCAAAAAAAAGCAAAACGTATATCTACGTACTAAAACTGCATAGGTTAAAATTGAATTTGTCAAAGACCGGGTGGGGAATGGAGAGTTGGCTCACTATTTTTTTTATTATAATTTTTTTTTTTTAAAAAGTGGTGAATTGGAGAAAAAAGGTTAAGAGCCACTGGTCTATTTCATATTGAATGTATGAATTCCTAAGAGGTATGTGGAACGGTTTTTACATGTTAGCCAGCAGAACAGCTGCATGTTATAAACATGCAATCCGTTCTCTCTGTGCCAACAAAAAATCAAGATATTCAGGATGGATGTCAAACCTCATTGCTGAATTAAAGATGTAAAATGGCTTTATTTTTCGAACAGGAACTGCAGGACAGGACACTCTAAAACTAACGGAAAAGAGTGGGTGACCAATATTATTCTTTGCCGAATGTTCCATGGAACGTTCT
This sequence comes from Athripsodes cinereus, assembly GCA_947579605.1. Classification (NCBI taxonomy): domain Eukaryota; kingdom Metazoa; phylum Arthropoda; class Insecta; order Trichoptera; family Leptoceridae; genus Athripsodes; species Athripsodes cinereus. The sequence continues at coordinate 17,148,731 of OX388318.1, read as the reverse complement.
GTATGTATTTCTGTAATAGGATGACGGGACGGGTCAGAGTAAATAATATTTTGGTAAACAAATTTGCACCATAGGTCTACTGATAACACTCAAAGTAGTGAAAAAGTTTTGCCCGACGCGACCTTCTCAACGTCCGTATGTTAAATTTGCTTATTTGGGTTAAATAAATCTATTTCTTGACTGTCTTCACGGCGTAACAATAAAAAAATGTATTTTGGTTTTCCACAACACATTTTACACGTGGGGTAGCCAGCAGGTCAGCTGCGTGTTATTGTGAAGGTCTTCGGTTCCACACTACACGAATAAAACTCTGGAGTGATGTTAATTATTTATTCGTATTATAATATTAAATCGCAAACACAGATGCTATGATATTACAGGTATGATTATGTATTGGAGATGTGTGATAGTAGCTGGAGCGGAATGTGCGCTCTAAGATGTATGATGGAAAATGGTCTCAATTATTTTGTTTGCATATGGTTTTTATGCAGAATGCAATATGTGGGTGTGTCAGTCGGTACCACCCTTATTTGATAATGGCCAATAACAAGGTTTGCTAACTCTTAAAATTTAACCAATGAAATACTAGAAAATGTTATAATATTTATAGTTACATCCCCCTTGTATTATTTATTTATTCCTTGAAAACACTTATTGTGCAAGAAGAAGCTTTCTCTTCTATTGTAAAGTTTTATGGCCTTACCCTTTTGTGTTATTTACACAATAGCTTGCAGGTGCTCAATATAACCAACGATATTAATTGTTAAGTTTCTGTTGCATCAAGGATTATGCTGCAATAATATCATGGTGGTCTACAAGGACAATATCAAAATTTGTCTATTCAATACTATAGACAATATCAACTCTAAACTATTTAAAAATATAATTTCAAAAGAATTCCATCCTTTTCAATTTAGTCTTATTGTTACAGTTCTAATTGTACGTTTAATTTATTAGTTGCATCTGCTTCTATTCTAAGTAATCTCCTGGTAGATACCTAACACACCTCCCTCATCAAGTTGAGTTATCGGGGAACAAAAAAAATAACTCAACGCTCACATATCTCCAATGACACACAAATAATTACAAATTAGTAAAATTTCAATTCTTAATTTGCTACTTACAATGTATGTATATTCCTAATGCATTGGTTACTTGCAGTTGGGATAAATGACCTTTATTGGCAAGTAACACCCGCTTACAATACTAAAATTTAATGCAATTCAGCATAATCTATATTTTTATCTAATTTACCATACAGTTCTTAGTAAGTATTCTTATTATCAGTAAGTGTTCAATTCTTAATTTCTAGATACAATATTCCTATCGCGTTGTTCATTCGCAGTGGGGATAACAACCCTTTATTGGCGAATAATTTACGCGTTACATATGATTACAACATTAAAATTATAATATTTCAATTATTAGCTTATCAACCTACAATTAATGATTAATAATCAATTTCTTACTTCCTAATTACAATATGTATTCCTATCAAGTTACATAATATTTAAACGACATTCTTTGATTCTTTACTTTGACTTATCATTATACTTAAGTAAGTTACAAAATTCTTAATTGTAAACTACATTCTACTTTCATTAGCATATTGTTAATTGTGTAGGATGGTTAAACTAAATTGTTTTTTATTTTATAATTCATACTTAACCATACATATTTTTATCATTTACTATACACGTTTTAACCATTTATTATACATGTTTTAACCATTTATTATACATGTTTTAACCATTTATTATACATGTTTTAATCATGCTATGGCACATGGTTTAATATGAAAGCAATAGTCATTATAATCTTGATACAACAATTTTTATACTAAGTTGTAAATTAAGATTTAAACATTATAATTGTAACAATTTTTCTTATACATGACAATAGTCATTACATTTTAGATTTTCTTATCTGACATGTCATTATAGCATACATATTTACCATTTTTTTTTATTATTGATTCTTTATTAATTAAAGACACATATATGCAATTTATTATTCTCCTTGTTAACGTGTCTTTTGTTACAATCTTATACAATAAGGTATCATAATACTCTTAATTTAGTTACATGTACATTTCTACATTTTTACTGACTAACGTTGGCAGTATTTAACCGCGCCGACCTTCTTAAAGGCGTATTCGGGTTTAACTCAGGTAATTCTATGCTGGAGTTAACCTCCTCCTGATAATTATCCGAAGAATTAGATTCGCGTGAATGAGGTGCTTTTTTGTTAAAGCATGAATATATCATTTTTGTAATTGGATTTACCTTTACTGAAGGGTTACGACGATGAGGATTTTCACCTTCCTCATTATCACGAGAACTTCCTTCGATCTCGGATCGTCTCCTATTCATAACTACACGCACAATCCGTTTAGTTAATTTATAAATTATTACTCCTCCGATAATACTACCGACTGCAATTCCCAGATAGTGAAAAATATCATATTTTTTCACTACGTCCGGATGATTTAAGAGAGTATTTAAATCGTCTTCAACTTTTCCCAGCTTATTCGACGTATGTTGAAGTTCATCCAGATTAACATCTAGAAGACGTACGGAGGGAAAAATCAATTTTTCCTCACTCCGGTTTCTATTCCGATGACGACAGCAATCGTCCTTCAAGATATCAAAATTTGGGATAAAATATTCCACTGAACTGGAAAAAACTCTACTAGGTATCAATCTAACCGTTGGCAAATATATTTTACAATTTTCATTTAAGGTTATAATACCAGTAGTATCTAAAATTATCGGTTCTCTAAGTGTCGAATTACATATTAAATTCGCACTTTCTGGTTTAGGTAACACGAACATCCAAGTGTTCGATGCCTTCAATTTATAAAAAAGCTTCGTTTCGAACTTTACTATTCTAACATCACATAGTTCCGAGATCCCCTTGGTCATCGGATCTAGCATGCTAGTTTCACAGCTAGGTCTAGCTGATTTAAGAAATAACGTGTTCATATTTTTACATATGTACGTCAGATGTTGAACGCATTTGCAATCCAATAATTCATTAGAGACTGTATAAAGGTCATTTACGTCACTTAAAAATAAGTATTTATATGAGGGTTGTATGAATAAGTATTCATCTCCGTTCCTCACAGGAAATGGTAACATCTGATACAACTTGTAAGAGAAGTTATTAATCAAAGGGTTACTCAAAACAAAGACTAATCTATTTTTGTAATGATATACTAATACATCACTGAGGTCGAGAATCAGATTAGCATTATGATTTTCTAAATCATAAGGGTATGAAGTACCTATCGGGAGTCGATGGAGAGAGCTCCTCAATGCTTCTATAAAGTTAATTGGTTCGATAACTTCCGGATGTACCCGATTTAGTCTAGCAAATAAAATTGCTTCCGTAATTGTTCGAATTTCGGCTTCCGTGGTAGATATAAAATATGACAATGTCATCATATGTTGCATTACATCGTTTGTTTCCTCGAGAGTTAATCTACTTCTAGCCGCTTTTTCCATATAGGAATGGAAACGTTGAATATTATCATTCAGGGTTTCATCATTCAACTTTATATTATTCATAGTATTATTAAATAAACCAATCGTCGATTGAACAATTTGTGTTTGTTCTTTTAATAAATGAATGGTTTGTTTGTCGTCATTTAATAGCTTGTCAATAACACTTCCATAGTATTCGACATCGTTGTTATCTGCTGTACCAAATAGTACTTTTAGGCCGCTGCCAATAGCATTTATCCACCCTCTTCTTACACGAGGTTGCTCTTCGCGATTTATCATATCTAATAACGCGTTATATCTTCCGCGAATTACAGGTACTGATGTGTTTAAGATTGGAGGCATGTGTCTACAAATAGAATACAGCCCTTCTCGATTACAAACACTTACAGTATCTTCCTGTATTATTTCGATTAATTCAATCCTATTTTTAATTGGTTCTATATCTACGTAAACAAATAATTTCCACACATCGTGAAAAAATCTTGCATTTCCCAAGACTTCGTAGAACATTCCCGGCGATGCGGATATGTTCCGAATCTCGTAAGGGAAGTTCATTCCCCTTGCAACTGCAATACATAGGATCAGCACGTAACTCCTGAAATAAATGGTTTGATCCGGTTATTGTGTATCACAACTTCCTTGTTCCTAATTCTAACAGTGACATTTACATTTGAATTAATCTTAGTTATTACATAAGGTCCGTCATAATTCGGAGTTAATTTCTTAGACTTATTCACCTTATTTGCCTCATTCTTAATTAACACTAAATCTCCTACGTTATAACTAAAGTAAGTCTTAATTTTATTATCGTATCTACTTTTTACAATTTCCTTATTTTTTATAAGGTTTTCTCGAGCGACCTTTTGGCTCGTTCGCAACTTAAACTTAAGCTCGTCTAAGTAATCATTATACGTGTATTTAAAAGTGGGATTTTTAATAATAGACGTTGGAAGCTCTGGTTTAATTCCATAAACCAATTCATATGGTGAGAACCTAGTAGCAGTATGAGGTGTTGTATTATACGAATACATTGCGATATCTAACCAAGTGTCCCAATCAAATTGGCTTGGCGAAATATAATGTTTGAGGTAGTCTGCTAATGTTGCATGGCTGCGTTCTAACGCACCATTGGTCTGAGGATGGTACCCAGATGTTTGAATTTTATCTATTTTAAATATTTTACACAGTTCTTTAATGACTTTAGATGTAAATTCGGCTCCTTGATCCGTCAATATTTTACTAGGAATTCCGAAAATACTAATGAAATTTGAAAAAAGCTGTCTCGCAATAGTTTCTGCCTCATGATTAGGTACAGCTATTGCTCGCGAAAATTTTGTCAAATCATCTTGCATGGTTAAAATAAATTTATTTCCATTTTCTGTTAACGTAAGCGGACCTACAATATCCAAGCTAAGCTTCTCAAACGGTTTTTCACTGGTTGAAGTGATTTCTAATGGTTGAATATTCTTCTGCCTAAGAATTTTATTTTTTTGACATTCAATACAGTGCTTGATATATTTTCTTACATCATTTTTCATGTTAGGCCATCTATAATAATTTTTTATTCTTTTTAAAGTTCTATGATAACCCGAATGACCTCCCATTGGGCGATTATGAAATTCAACTAACAATTGAGGAATTTCGTCCTCACTAGGAATTATAATTTTATTCTCATAAATAACTACTTGAATACGTGTACCCGCGAACAAATATTTAATAATTAATTTAACCTTATGCCATGCAAGAGTTCTGAATGCGTCATCCAACTTAGGTATAGAAATTGTATCTATACCTTCTTGCAAAAGTTTCACCTTAAGGTTTTTGAAAGCTTTGAATACGTCCTTAAATGATAAATTATCCCAGAAATTTTGTTTCATAATTATAAAATAACAATATCTATTTTTAAGGTTTGATCTTAATACATCATATACACATGTTTCCTTAATTATAATTTCATCATAGTTATCAATAATATCCTTAACTTCCGCAGCTAATCCGCGTGACATTTCTTTATCATTACTTATATATACAACAATATTATCCTTTGAATTAATTATATTTTCATCTGACTCCTTAATATTTGTGCAATCTTTATAATCATCCTTATATTGACATTTTATAAAATCCTCGTAAGTATCATGCGAAGTATCATGAATAAAATTTAATACCTGATTATCTAAAGTTATCCTTGACAACGCATCAGCATTGCTATTTAATCTGCCTTCTTTATAAATTATTGTATAATCAAATTCTTCCAACTTTAATCTCCAACGAGCCCTTAATGGGTCCTTACAATTCATTAACCACACTAGTGGTCTGTGATCCGTAATTAGGTTAAATCTCCTACCATACAAATATGGCCTAAAGTGTTTTGTAGCCCAGACTATGGCTAATAACTCCTTATCAATGGTTGCATAATTACCTTCGGCTTGTGATAACATTCGCGATGCATAAGCGATAGGTAAATCTTTACCTTTTTCGCCCTGCGATAGTACAGCTCCTAATGCTGTATTCGAAGCGTCTGTAGTTAAGTTGAACGGTCTACTAAAGTCTGGATATTGTAAAATTGGTTGTGAAATTAATTTAGTTCGTAACTCATCGAACGCTTTGCTTTGTTCGTCACCCCAAATGAACATAACGTCCTTTTTTAAAAGGTTAGTTAGAGGTCGAGCTATTTTTGAGAAATTCTCGATAAATCGTCTATAATATCCTGTTAGACCTAAAAATGCTTTTACGTCCTTCGGCGTTTTAGGTATTGGGTAGTTGGTAATTGCTGTGATTTTTTCAGGATTTGCTTGTACGCCCCTGTCAGATATTATATGACCTAGGTATGCGACTTCCTTCTTAAGAAACTCGCATTTACTTGGTTGTAGTTTAAGATTATGCGCTCGTAATCTACTAAATACCTCCTCTAATCTTTCATTGTGATCAGCCAAACTTTTAGCATAAATAACTAAATCATCTAAATAAACTAAAACTTTTATTCCTTGTAACCCGCTTAACACAGTGTTCATTAGTTTTTGATAAACATTTGGATTTGCCTTCAACCCAAAAGGTAGTCTTTTATATTGATAATGACCTAAGGGAGAACTGAAAGCTGTTTTTTCAGCATCTTCAGGATCCAGCATAATTTGATGGAATCCTGAGGCTAAATCTAATATAGTAAAATACGTTGACCGTCCTAACTGATCTAATATCTCTGTGATATTAGGTAAAGGGAACGCGTCTCCAACAGATATGTCATTTAGCTTCCGATAATCTATAACTATCCTCCATTTTTTCACTCCATTTACAGGTTTTTTCGGAACGATCCATATAGGACTATTCCAGGGAGAACTAGACGGCTCTATAATATCTTCTTCCAACATTTGCTTAACCTGTCTATTAACTTCTTCTTTATGTACTTCCGGATATCTATACTGTTTGGTATAAATCGGTATTTGGGAAGTAACATTTATTTTATGGCGTAGAGAGGGTGTATATGACAGTTTGTCACCCTCTAAATAAAATAAATCAGAATATTTTACACATATTTTCAGAACAGATTCACGTTCTTCTAAATTTAAATGTTCCGTATTTATTTCTTTTTCTACTCTACTTTCTCTTGTCAAATCCCGTTTTTCAGGATTCCGTATGACAAAAATATCATATTCAGATAACGGTAATAACTCTAAGGATAATTCTTTTACTTCTACAGGTTTTTCTGTAGTATTTACTATCGATGAGATTGCATGTGAGTCATCAGAAACATTCACTATAGATCTGCACAAATATACACCAGGAAGTAAATCTATTTCAGGAATAATTCCTTCACTACAACTATTTGCTACATGAAATCTTATATACACTTCCGAACGTGGCGGAATTATTAAAACATTATCATTACTTTTCAGCTTAAACAATATAGGTAATTCTATACTACAAAATTTCAACAGATTTGCTTCGTAGTCTAAGTGAGCTCCTACATTTACTAGAAAATCATTTCCAATTATACCATCAAAAGGTATATTTGTGTTTGAAGGTATTACATGAAATTTATGTATTAACCTCTTCTTATTAAATATCAACGTAATATCAAGTGAACCCATCGTTGTTATCGGATGTACGTTCACATTTAAACCCTTTAATTTAATTTTATCTACTTCATTCAATTTATATTTTTCACATATTGATTCTCGTTTAATCAACGATATATCTGCGCCGGTATCGATTAGAAATCTTAACTTATCATTAGTTTTCGAAACGTTACTAGCTATATATACATATGGTGAAGTATTCCTACTACTTATTGTAAAAACGCTACTCGTATTGAGTTTTGAGGTTCCGAATGAATCGTAGCGACATTCTCCGGAGTCATCGAGTTTAAAGACTCGACAAAATTAATATTTTTGGCCTGCTGGCTCGCAGCTTTCGCTGTGTCATTTCCCTTATTCCCTTCTTTTCTTAATTTATCCTTTAAATGATAACAATTTTCCTTAATATGGCCTTTCCTACCACAAAAGTCACAAGAGACTATTGGTTTATAGTTACTTCTACGTGAGTGGCTTTGTTGGGTAAGCATCACTCCGCGCGATTTGTTCGAATAATTTCTAAAAGAATTTTCATTAACCTGTTCACTAGTAGATTCTCTTAAGCGTTTGTAACAATTTGACTGATTATGTCCTGTTTTATTACAGAACGAGCATTGCGTTGCCTTTTTATGCAAATTTTCTCGATCGCTGTTAATTTTTGCTTCATTCTCCATTCTTTGGCAAATAGTTGAAGCCTCAAGGTATGTTTTGGGCTCCTTCATAGCAAGCATTTGTCTAAAATGTGATGCGACACCACTGAGAAATGTGCGTAAACAAAGGTTCGTTTTCATTTTTAACATACCCGGTTTAGTTATTGGATCCTCATTTTCGTGGTTAATTGCATTCACTAACGCATTGTCCAGCATGTCCATACGCAAGGTGAACTCTGTAATGGTTTCATGCGGTAACTGTTTCATTGTTTGCGCTTCTAAAATTAATTCGTCTAGTGATCTTACAGGAGAAAAATAGTCTTTAAGAATTTCTTTAAGACTTTGCCAAGTTGGCGTAACTTTAATTGATACCATTATTTTAGCACGTCCAGTTAATTGTTTTCGGGCAAACGCCAATAAAATTGGTTGCTGATCTTCGGTTGCTAGTTCGAATGCAGCATCCGTATTAGCTATAAATTCGTTCAATTTTAATCTGGACCCATCGTAAATATCTATCCAGCGGAAAAGTGTGGATAGGCTGTAAAGAGGTTGTTTTCCTCCAATTTCCATGTCCAAATCATCTGAATGCACAGATTGATTTACCTTAGACATCTTCGCAGATAACGAATTAAATAATGTACTTAGAAAATATCGATAATAAGGAAAATTTATGTTATAAGAGAATAATTTATATTATAAAAATCTAGTGAAAAATTAACTGTATTTATAATATTGATATTTGTTATAAGAAAAGAATTATCTATTTGTAGTTTTAATTTTGCAATTAAGTTGATTTAACGATAAATGAATTTATACATGTATCTATATATGAAAGTAAGTTAAATATGCAATAATTCCAACAATACACAATATCAGTTGAAGCGTTTCAAATAAATGTTAACATAATTTGGTAATTAATCGATCTATAATTGCAATTTAGCCCTACGGTTTTCAACACCGCTTGGTATATTATATAATTGAATACAAGATAGTAATGGAATAGCAGTCTAATGCTTTAAAATGTTATAACTTAAATTTTAATCGATTAATTAACAATTTTATCATTCCTAATAGGAAGCAATAATTCACAGTTCACATACAATAATTCGGCATTTGATTTATGCTTTACCGATATAATATTTTACACAACAGTAAAATTATACAACTGAGTATTTACTCTATAAAGAAAATTTCAATTTTATCAATTCACATAACCTCGTTTAAATTGATTTTTAGCATGAGTATAAAATTTCAAATATGTACATCCACATACTAATAAAATAATTACAAGGTAATTTACAGAACCGAGTTATAATACTCGTTTTAATTTTCTGAACCGAGTTTTTGCACTCGTTTTAATTTCAGAATAAAGTATGAGTTTTAATTTAATTTATTTACAACCTCATACGTATTTATTAATTTCCAGGTACCTGATATATATTTATTTATAATTTTCTGCAGTTTATAATTTGGGATTTATTATAACCCAATTTAAATAAGTTGAAAATCACAAAATCTAAAAAATTGGTGCAGTTCCTGACATATGTATTAATGCACCTTACGACCATATGCCAGTTTTAACGGAATCCCTTTTCCAACCTGGAATATTTCCAGTTTTAACGTGATTTCAACAATTATTGCGCTACCTGATATAAGTTTTTTATGCGCGAACAACTTATACCAGTTTTAATTAGAGATTCCTCAGATATGAGACATTAATTTTCCTCTGATTTAATTTGAGGTATCTGAATAGAATTCAGCAATTTATATTATAATTTGAAATTTTATATTCAACGTATCATTACCTAATGCTCAATCTGTTAAATTTGAGGTGTTACATAAATAAAATTCCTCAAGGTTTATTTTAAATTGAAATTTTACATCCAACATGGAATGGCTATAAAAACAATTCAAAATATACTACTATCTAATATGGATTTACAAGTTGTAGTCAACGTAAAATGAGCTACTGTCAATAAATCATATTATAAAAATAAAAACCCTACCTTATATTATACATCTGCGATGTGCCTCGTCGCTGATCAGGCGATTCTGCGGTGGTACAGGAAGTCCAACAACGTGACTTGAACAGACAAGACTAGCGTAGGAATCTTGATCTGCTGCAGCCTCTTCCAAGATGAACCCGGTCTCGTCGACTCTGCCGTCAGGAAAACTTGGGCTGGGTTCCTGGTGTGTGGTGTAACCTTTTGAATCTCTTGACCTGCTAGATCCTTGGACGTCTCCGTGGAGTCTGCTGATCTTCAGAGAGAGTGTGGGTGTTTCTCTCAAACCGATGGACCGTTTTATGCGTACCAGTGTGTTTATCGCCCGTTTTAGATAACTTGATGTGATTAATTACTGCGCGACGATACTCCTATGTCGTTTTCTGGGTAACTTAGAAAGATGTAATTGAGTAATTAATTACACAGCAAAAAGTTCAATCCAACGCGATAATTTGATAATTTACTGCACGCGATAAAACGTAGAGATGATCCCGCCGCTGCCACCAGTGTGAAGGTCTTCGGTTCCACACTACACGAATAAAACTCTGGAGTGATGTTAATTATTTATTCGTATTATAATATTAAATCGCAAACACAGATGCTATGATATTACAGGTATGATTATGTATTGGAGATGTGTGATAGTAGCTGGAGCGGAATGTGCGCTCTAAGATGTATGATGGAAAATGGTCTCAATTATTTTGTTTGCATATGGTTTTTATGCAGAATGCAATATGTGGGTGTGTCAGTCGGTACCACCCTTATTTGATAATGGCCAATAACAAGGTTTGCTAACTCTTAAAATTTAACCAATGAAATACTAGAAAATGTTATAATATTTATAGTTACATCCCCCTTGTATTATTTATTTATTCCTTGAAAACACTTATTGTGCAAGAAGAAGCTTTCTCTTCTATTGTAAAGTTTTATGGCCTTACCCTTTTGTGTTATTTACACAATAGCTTGCAGGTGCTCAATATAACCAACGATATTAATTGTTAAGTTTCTGTTGCATCAAGGATTATGCTGCAATAATATCATGGTGGTCTACAAGGACAATATCAAAATTTGTCTATTCAATACTATAGACAATATCAACTCTAAACTATTTAAAAATATAATTTCAAAAGAATTCCATCCTTTTCAATTTAGTCTTATTGTTACAGTTCTAATTGTACGTTTAATTTATTAGTTGCATCTGCTTCTATTCTAAGTAATCTCCTGGTAGATACCTAACATTATAAACATGCAAGGTATTCTTTACGTACCAACAAAAAAAAAAATGGTCTCTATTACAATACAATTTATAATTATTTTAACTCCGAGTTAAGGCCATCATGATTCAAGTAAATTCACATCACATACCAAATAAACATCGATATCTCATTGTCATCTCTTTTAGTACCTACTAAATATTATTATAAGTGTAGGTGTATGTAGAAATGTTATGAAGTGTGCAAGGTGTATGTAGGGTACACCTTCTCAAGTTACTGTTTCTAATTCTGTAATGGAAAGAAAAACAAAGCTTCAAGTGGCCACCTTCTTAAAGATACTACAACACACTACATACATATTCCCAGCAGGTAGTTACATAGGAAAGATCTTTGTACATATTAATACATATTATATACAGTAGGTGCATATAGCTCAGAGATACCTACATATTATGAAAACAGTAGGTACTACATATCGCACTATATCGACTGTCTAGGTCCATGAGTTGAAATTTAGTGAAAATTAAAAAAAAAAAAAATTATAATACACACAATCAACGCCACTCTTCAAATTCCACAAACAAATAACAGTAAAAAATACGGTTCTCTTTATAAATTAAATACCTATTTAGTCAAAGCAAAAAAATGTAAGTAGGTACGTATTTTCTATTCCATTCTATTCTTCTTGAAACCATACACTCGTTTGCGAGTGACTTAAAAAATCTACAGTTAAATTTTTCGAATTGTTTAACTATTGAACGGAGCCAAAACAACGTATGTTTTTTAACAACTGCGATTATCTAATATATAAAATTCTCGTGTCATGGTGTTTGTTATCATACTCCTCCGAAACGGCTGGACCGATTTTGATGAAATTTTGTGCGCTCATCGGGTAGGTCTGAGTTAAGGGTGGTCCACCCCGATTTTTTTTTATTCATTAGACAATTTTTTTTATTTTTTTATCGTGAGGCATTAAAAAATACATACAGCCCTAAATTTTCACCTTTCTACCATCAACCCCTATTTTTTAATAGCGATATTAGTATATGGTAAATGTATATGGCGGAACAACGTTTGCTAGTTATATAGTATTTTTCACTTTCAGTTATGTTCTTTAAAAGCAGAATATAAATATATCAAAATTACAAAATGCCTATTTCACGAATATTCTACTTGTTGAGTTATGGAACTGGACAGTCGATATGTTTGTATATAGGTACCTACTCATACGTATTATAGTCTATTTAGTTACTATGGGAGAATTTATCCAGTCCTAACATGTTATTAGTTAGGTATGTAGGTATATAATATATATTATATCCATTGTGCTTGGTGTGGTCTGTTGTTTCACTATTTACCATTATGTTCCATATTGAGAGTGAGGGTGGATACGATGCAGTAACTGCCTACTGTTGGTTTGCAACTCGGAACTATTTTCCTTCGATACAAATGTGAAGCACAGCGAAGACGAACGCCATCTATCTCGAATGTCTTATATTTTGTAGACACGGAAAGGATGAATTGTATGTTTATTACATGCAGTTAGTTCACTGACTACCTTCGAATGAATGCCAAGTCAACTTTTCTTACAGAATAGTTTTTAAAAGTAGCTCACGTGAAATTCTTGCAAGTTTTTGTTTAATTCTGATAAAATGTTGGTGGTTCTGTTTATCCACTATACCGTTACGAAAATTCCTTCATGTTTTATTATATGCAGCTGGTCTGCTGGCTGCACCACTTGTGGGATATACCGTGATGGTATAGATAGATAGACAGAAGGTACCTAACCCGAAGACTGACTTGACTCCAGGATACGAGCACGACAGAAATTGCTATCATTTTCACTTATTTTGTAGTAACCTAAAACATTTACCTACTTGGTTTACAAGTGAAAATATCGTCTTGAAGGAATGTATCAACTGTACCTACTTTTTTACCACTATTTTGATAATATGTTGGTTTAGAACCTCAACATCGAATTAGTTATCACAATTCACCGTATCCTAGCATTGAATTTATTGATTTTGCAATTATGATAAGGAGACCTAAACACAGAAGCTATGTATGTATTGTACATGTTAGGAATATATTATTTGATAACAGTCGATACCGTATCTATATCTGTTATTAATATTTGCTACTGATGCACATTCTATACACTCATTCTGATAACGTGTAAGTAATAATATATGTATTTTTTATTCATTGCTTGAATAATAATTCATTCTCTCGTCATTAATATTGTTACCACCCAATCATATTATGTCATCATCATCATCATCATCGTCCTTAACGCTCCTCTCGGAAGCATAGGGCAGAAACCCGCCTCCTCCATTCAGAGCGTCTCTGCGCCAATTGCGTCACCTCTTTCCACGACATTCCTTACGCTCTGATATCGTTGTCATAGGAACGGTGTATTGTGAAAGAGGGACGCCCGGGCCGACGGAACCCCTGGGGACGGAAGAACAGTGCTCTTTTTGGCCAACTATCGTTAGGCATTCTCAAAACATGTCCTAGCCAGGACCATCGTCTCTCCTGTATTACGGAGATTATGTAGGGATATATGTAATATAGTGCAGGAAAACTGCTATAACAAGACAGTGTCTCATTGCATTAAAAGAACACCGTTGTTGAACGACCCTTTCTCCCAATAATTAACTAGCTAACCTTGTCCTTTAGGCCTGCCGTGGACTGGCACAGGGCTATTCTCGGAAGCACAGGGCAGAAACTTTCCTATTCCATTCAGAGCATCTCTGCTTCAATTGAGTCACCTCTTTCAACGACATTCCTAGCTCTCTTACGTCGTTCTCGTAGGAACAGTGTACTGTGAAAGAAAGAGAAGATTTTTCTGGGTTTGAAATAAATTTTAAAACACTCTAAAAATCATTGTAATAAGCAATTACATAGCTTGTATCGTGAAGGTGGAGTGGATCAGTATCAGAATTATTGAAGACGGGATGATGTGTGATTTGTTTCATTGGCACCGTTTTACGATCATTCGATCGTCTCAAGAGGATAATCTCAATTGAAAGTCAGCGATTCTAATATCAGGCTACTGACTGCCTTGACTGCATTATCACAGACTGCATGAAGTTACATTTTACTGAAATAAACAATGTTTTGTACTCCTGCCTCTCATCGCTTTTGCCATATGAAACAGTGCGGTTGAGTGGGGTGAAGAGATCGCAGGATATATCAGAGAGGATTGTGGATGCACCTAATATACCTATTGGTACTTCTCTTTATTTTGATTATTTGATTCATTACCTACATTGCACTTTCAATATCCTACTCGGTGCATCAATTGTAGGTTCACCACGTACTGACGTATCTACTGAGGTGTCAGAATGATGTCCGTTAAAACACTACACACTTCTACAACTAGTACAAATATGTAAATATACGAAAGCATACAATGTATTTTCTTTATAGATAGCGTACTTGTGCTTTTTGTCTTATTGATTTTGTACAGAGATTGAAAACTATAACCATTTCTGTTCAGGTTGATACTTTGAAATAGAGAAAATGCCTTGTAAATCTAATCAAAATCACGATTGCTCTTAAGTACAACAAAATGATGGTGCTGCTGATTCTGTGTGCAGAATGATGATGCTGTGCGCCGGCGCACCCAGCAGAGACCTGTTATCTCCGTAATACAGGAGAGACGATGGTCCTGGCTGGGACATGTTTTGAGAAAGCCCAATGATAGTTGGCCAAAAAGAGCACTGTTCTTCAGTCCGCAGGGGTTCCGGCGGCCCGGGCGTCCCTCTTTCACATTACACCGTTCCTATGACAACGATATCAGAGCGCAAGGAATGTCGTGGAAAGAGGTGACGCACTTGGCGCAGAGATGCTCTGAATGGAGGAGGCTGTTTCCTGCCCTGTGCTCCCGAGAGGAGCGTTGAGGGCGATGAATGAATGAATGAAATGACAACATTTTCTCCAAATAAGCTTCTATGTATGCTTTTGAAAGTCAGCTCACAAATAAAATAAAATCAATGAATATAAAAAAAAAACATTTAAAATTATATTAAAAATTTACTAAACAAACTAAAAACATAAACGTTTCTATAAATCGCTACGTTTGCAAACGATGTGAAAAATATAGATGTGTTTATTATAGTTGCGATTCCACAAACTGAATTTCTTCGACGCTAATTTCATTTTTATCTACTTAGTTCAATAATATGAGTAATATTTATTTTAATTTTCCATCTGCAGTTCCACAATAAGAATAATAATTCAGCACTGAACTAATCATAATAATAATACAGTAATACGTTTGTATTGTAGTTTTTTCCTTTCACTTCGTTCATAATAGCAAAAACAAGAGTAGATACGTTTCATTGCTGAAACAAAGTGCATTGAAAAGAGTAAATTAGTTTTGAATCCTCTTAACTTCACCACCTTGTTGTTTATTACTCTGTGGATCATTTACAGGCAAATTTCGTCTAACGGACTTTCGTTTTTTGTAATAATATCTTGACGCTGGAAGGAAACTACACTATCTCAACAGACACTATTTTTCAGTGTGGCCTTTCGAAGTTTTTTCAAGAAAATTACATTTGCTTGTCAAATGTTAGTTAACACGGTTAACACGAAATTTCTCTTAAAAATTATTGTGAATGATAGCTATTAATCAGAATATCTCACACTTTTTTGTAAAACTTCACAATATTGCATTATAATGGCGTTGTTTTGCTTTATTATGATATTACAAAACATAACTTGTTTTCAAGATAGATGAATATATCGTCAAAAAAAGCATGAAAAATACTACAATACTGTGTTTATAAATCACTTCGGCCAAAATTCGACATGGTGTAGTTTCACTCCCACGTTTATAGAAAATCGTAAAATTTTGAATATAATCTATGTAGAACTGAACAATTTGAGACAAGCGTTGAGTTCTACCAGTGTTCTCGAACGACATTGTCCAATATCGGTAGAACTATCCGCTAAAATCGGTATATGGGGTATTTGTACCGACGATGGTCAATATCGGATACTTTTTTTTCACGAAAATTTCTACCCCCCCGTCGCCAAATTTTCAAAATGATATAGGAATTTGGAATATTTCAAAAACTCCTCGGTTTTCTTAAAGAATATTTTCTCGAAGTATCTTTTTCTACAATGTACCGGGTATTTGTACCGACGAAGTCAATACCGGGTACTTTCCTTTTTAATAAATTTTTACTTCGTTCATTCGTTCAGCGTGTCCAAACCACCGTAGTTTATTCACGCGCATTCTGTCCACAACACTCTTCTTGCATCCGCTCATTCTTCTAATATCCTCATTCTTCAATCTATCACGCAGCGTTTTACCAACCATTCTTCTTAACGATCGCATCTCCACTGCATTTATTCCACTTTCGTCCTTCTTCAGCCACGTCCATGTCTCGCTTGCATACGTAAGTGACGGTACCAGAATGGTATTGTGCACGAGCATTTTAGCCATGTTCGACACATTGCCATTTCTGACAATGGGTCGAAGTGCACCGTTCACTCTAGCACCGGCCACTTTCCTTCTTTCAATGTCCCTATCGCATCTTCCATCCCTCGCAAACATACTTCCCAAATATACATTACAAAACTAGCAGGAGAAATAAAAAAAATTGACATTCTTTGTAGGTCCGTTTACATAATACCATTAGTTTTGTCAGCTACAGGGCAACAGGGGTAGCTCCGAAATCTTTGATAAATAATTTGCAAAAATTAGATTCACCGGTAAATTGATATGTTTAAATTAAAAAATCTATTAAAATAAATATATGCAATATCGTAAGAAAATTTTTGAACACAGATATTTCAGGCACAATGCTGGTATTTTGAGCCCATGTTTTGAGTCTAATCCTTTGATATCCTGTATATCTGGATAGGTGATTTTTTTCCGGCATTAGACTGTTAAGTTTTTGTATAATCATAACTGATCATATGGAGACTTATCTGGTTGTATAATGCTGAGAAGTGTGGATGGCAATTCTGCCGCCGCGTATAGTTAAAATTTTATAAAAAATTAAATATAGGTAGGTACTTATAAAACATGACTGGAATAGTCTTAATAGTCTTTTTAGGGGTTAAATGAAATGTTAAAAATGTTGAATAAAAACTTTTTCAGAAATGTATGCGAAAGTTGTTAAAAAAAATTAACAATTTTTACATGATAATCCAAAAACAGCGATGATGTGATGAGTAATGAAAAAAATTCCAATGTTGTTTTTTCTTGCAAGTAAAATAAAATATAAGTAATTACCTACCGAAAAATTTGCTAGATTTCAAATATTATTTAAAACAACAACTTACTTGCTACATTTCTATCTAATGACAAATCTATCTCTTTTCAACTAATGTGAAGTTTTATACTATTTTCTTTGCACTCAATTAAAATCCTATATTCGACTCGAAATTATCCAACCTGTATGATTTGATAAAACCAGATGCCACTTTCAGTTATGAAGAATAATATTTGAACCCAAACTGAACTTTGTTCAGTTTGAGTTCAAATATTATCTTCAATATGTTCAAATATTATTTCAAATATTATCAAAAAAACGCCATCAGCAATCCTGTATTGTGGATGTGTCATTTGGTTTATGAGTAGAATGGCGCCCCTTCGTGCTCAATGGGGGCGCTAAAATCGTGTTTGCCAACTGGTTTGTAATGAAGATATTTGTGGAGCTCCAAAATTCAATCTTGCAAACGTTTTTGGAATACATTTGTTGACATCAAAATGAAATTAAAGAAAATAGTTTTAATACTCATTTTGGCGCCCCCTAAAGCGGCGCCCGGAGACATATGTCCCCCACTGCCCCCCCCCCCCCCCCTAGCTACGCTACTGATCGGTAGGACACGGCCCATTTCGGTATAAATACCGAAAAATCGGTAGGTTCGAGACCACTGAGTTCTACTTAAGACTAAATAAATAAGAGAGAGACATCTTTCGACTCAGTAAGTTACTATCAATCTGAATAGTAGACCTAACAATCGAAAGAGGTCTCTATCTGTTTGACTAATTGTAGTAGTACGTAGTGATGGAATAATAGTAAAACGAAATGTAGTTCCAATTTATCCAATAACAGAATTCTTTTACTTGTGCCTCAAAACGATAAATAAAATTTAGAATGACAGTAAAATAAATTCGTAATTTTCAAAATAATGTAAATGTATTATATACTGGTATTGCATGTTTTGTTTTATAGGTGGCAACTAATTTCTTGCATGTGTTGGATAATATTATTCCTATTTGCTTATGACAATTTTACTATTGAATTTTAAATGATGTTAAATTTTGAATATTAAATTTTGAGAGATTTTATATGATATTTTTATGTTTTTAATTTTATTTTTCATGACTCATTGTATTGTTTTTATTGCTTATTTTTTTATTGTTTAATCCTGCGATTGTTGCTTTGTGAGCATTATTCTATTAATTTTGTTAACATAATTTACTCTATTCTATTGTAATTGTTGTTTGTTGATTTTATCTGTTGTGTTTAGTTATGTATGTTTTGTAGAGCACATAAGGGTAATATAGGGATCTTCACTGGTTTGCTTATTGCTAAATATGTTATAGACAATTGTATTTTTTGTATCAACTGTATGTATCCTGTAAGATTGAAATAAATAAATAAATACAACTTAAAAAACTGAAATGTTCGTGCATAAAAATTAACCGTCCAACTTTGATTGTCACCACCGAAAACTAGATGGTGCCATAGAACGATTATTCGAAATTGATTTACTTTGCTCTTTTCTTACTAATTATCAACAACCTAGTACACAATATTAATGGATATTTTTAGTGCATATACATACTCATCAAAATATATCGAACATAGCGATTTTAGCAAGAACTATTAGGGTTGGTGGACGTACCATGCATGATGTGCATTGAACGATTTTATCAGTCTTGTATACATTGTATCCACATCCTTTCCTCAGTTATTTTTATGTCATGTGAATGTGTAGTTTACTTTATGGCATATCTTTAATTCCTTACGCCTTGGCCTTCGTATCAACGCTGGTAAAACGGATTACATATGTAATAGTACATGCACGAGTGCTCACACCCCTCTAATAGTTGGTAATTCTCAAATATCTCAGGTTAGCAAATTCAGGTACCTGGGAGCAACCATAACGCCAGAGGGTGATCTCCGGTCGGAATCACCAATCCGCATAGGAGCAGCTAGCGGGGCTTTCAATAACATGAACAAAGTTTGGAAGGCGTCTGGACTCAGCATCAGGACAAAATGTCGCTTGTTCAATGCGTGCATCATCCCAATCCTTCTATATGGCTGTGAGTCTTGGCACTTAACCAAGGCTCAGGAGTGGAAGATACTAAGCTTTGAAAACAAGTGTCTTAGAAAGATTTTGGATGTCAAATGGTATGAACATGTTACAAATGATGTTGTGCGCCGGCGCACCCAGCAGAGACCTGTAATCTCCGTAATACAGGAGAGACGATGGTCCTGGCAGGGACATGTTTTGAGAATGCCCAATGAAAGTTGGCCAAAAAGAGCAATGTTCTTCCGTCCGCAGGGGTTCCGTCGGCCCGGGCGTCCCTCTTTCACAATACACCGTTCCTATGACAACGATATCAGAGCGCAGGGAATTTCGTGGAAAGAGGTGACGCAATTGGCGCAGAGACGCTCTGAATGGAGGAGGCTGGTTTCTGCCCTGTGCTCCCGAGAGGAGCGTTGAGGGCGATGATGATAATGATGATATCTTTAACATTCTTTTGATACATAGCGTTGAAAGAAAGCGAATGTTTGGATGAAACTGTAATTATGTTTTTGCGTAAACATTTAATCTATTTTAACGAGGAGCGCTTGTAGCTTGCTATAGTTTTTCATCAGAAATGTCGATGCATAAAGTTGCTGTAATGACACAGGAATTATATCGCTTGATTGAAAATCTATAAATAATAATTAACTTGTAATCCTCTTACAACATTTCACTACAAAAAGTCAAACTCAATATTCGTCAACAGCAAAACAGGCGCGGAATCACATACTGGAAAAAAATTTAATAATAAATCTGTGGAATGTATGAAATAGAATAGGTCCTCTATTTTTTTTGTAAATTTTCAAATGTATTATTTGTAAATTTTCTATATCATTTATTTTTCTATCCTTTTTCTCTATCCTTTATTTTTTTGTAAATTTTCAAATGTAATATTAAGGCGAGTATTTGTAAAATGAGTCGTCGAGTTGCAAAAACCACTCTGGGTAGAAATGTCGATTTCGAGTAAAATACGAATTAGGTACTTTTTTGAATGAAAATAAAATCAGAAAGTTATATTTTTGCGTTAGATATCTTGGAACGTATAAAATGATACGAATTACATAATAATTTATAAATTTAGTATTGTGAAAATTTTATATTTTGATTTGAATCATGCACAGAGTAAGTAAATTTCGGTCAGAGTGGGTTTTGCAACTCACCGACTCAAATATCATTATATTCTATAATAATGGTTAATTGTAAAATGGAACTCTTAGTTTCAGTCATTGCGAATTTATAAAACAAACTCACCAAATAAACGAAATAAAAAAGTTTTGTAATAGCTAATTATTATTCGGACCTTTTGGAAAACAACGTTTTTAAAACAATGATATCAAATCATTAGTAATATAACGAAGTGGTTATATAATTTTATTAAAAACCTATAGGAGGTACATTTCTACTTTGCGTTCCCGAGAGGTGAGTTAAAAGAATGAATGCAGTTTCATGCGATTACTGAAAAAAAGGAGCATCTTGTAGCTAGTAAAGGGCGACGAAAACAATAAACACACAGAATTGAAATTGTAATAATTCCGAAATACTCCATAGTCCGTTTCTACACTAGAAATGTCTATATGAACATGTAGACGTAATATCCACGGTCCATCTCTGAACAAGAACAGAGAGAGAGCATTAAATGTCTGAATGCCTTGCCTTGGGCTACATCAACCCTTCGGTAGCGTGTATCATACATAGGTACTCAACTATTAATATAATTAATAACAACATTATTATGTTGTTAACCTGGCTTAGTTTAGAGAATAAAAAATAAAATAAAATAATCTTTATTGTGGTATAAACAAAGTAGCACAAATGGCGGGTTTATTGCCTTTAGGCAATTTCTACCAACCAACCAAATGTGAGAGAGATACGAGATACATTAATATTGATGTACATAGGTACATAAAAGAAAAGATATAATAAAAAATAAATAAAATATATATAGGTACATATAACTTAAGTAGGTATAAGTACTAAAAACAAAAAGCATAATAAAATAATATAAATAGTATAGACACAATCATAAAAATACATACATATAATCACACACTAATCTAACTGTCGGGTGGCGACATATCCTATGGCAATTCGATTGTTAAATAGTAAATGTTAAATGTTTGTTTTTTCTGAGATCGCATTGGCCGAAAGCTGTAATGGTCCCAGTAGAATAGTACCTAGACAAATTGTATTTGGCGATCGATTACAAACGAACTTTTTGACAATGTGCCATAACATAATATGTACATTGTCGAAAAGTTCGTTTATAGTCGATCGCCAAATGCAATTTGTCTAGGCACCATGGTGTCATTTCAATAATAATAATAATAATCTTGTTTTCGACTAAAATATATTCTGCATTAAAATAATGTGTAAATATTTCACATATAAAAATAACGAATTTCAATGCATATCTAGATTAATACTTCACACACATATTATAGCATTCATCGACCTAGAAAAAGCATTCGATAAAGTAGAATGGGAACAACTTTTTAACACTCTAAACCAGATAGGAATGAGTTATAAAGACAGAAGAGCAATTTGGAGCTTATACAAGAACGAAATGGCTGTGATTAAAAGCGGAGAGAGCTGCGCAGAAGCAAGGGTCGAACAAGGTGTAAGACAGGGATGCTCAATGTCGTCAGCTCTCTTTAACTGCTATATACAGCGAGCTATTGATGAACTGAGAGAAGAAATGAAGAACTGGACAGGAGTAAAAATAAATGGGAAAAAGGTCGACATGATTAGATATGCTGACGACATAGCACTGCTCGCAGACTCCGAGATGGAGCTGAACGAAGCCTTAGGAAAAATGGAAAGTATACTGTTGTCAAAGTACAACATGAAAATAAATAAAGAAATAACAAAATTTATGGTCGTAGGAAGAGAGGAAGCGACTGCGAACATTGCCATAAATGGAGTGAGCATCAAACAAGTAAGAGAATTCGTGTACTTGGGCAGCAGAATAAACCAGAGCCCCTAGACAAACACGCACTTGGCGATCGACTACAAACGAATTTTCGCCTATAACTGCAACAATAACGCATAATTATATGGAACATGTAGGTAGATTGTCGAAAAGTTCGCCAGTAGACGATCGCTAAGTACGGTTTGTGTACGGGCTCAGGATGGACGCTCCAAATCGGAAATTGTGAGCAGAATAAACCAGGCAAGGATTGCCTTTAACAAAAAATCTAAGATATTGGAATCCCCAAATATTGATCTAAACGTAAGGAAGAACCTTACTAAAGCCTTTGTATGGAGCATTCTGCTTTATGGTTATGAGACGTGGACCATCAGCAAGAGTGAAAGCGGACGGTTGGCGGCCTTTGAGATGTGGTGCTACAGACGCATGCAAGATCCATTGGTCGGAACACGTCGAAAACGAAGAATTATTAACCAGGGTAGGCGAAAAAAGGCAACTTCTTAAGAGAATCGGCCAACAACGAGCTAACTGGATTGGCCACAACATCAGGCACCCAGGACTACTCATCGCCATCGCGGAGGGTAAGACCGAGGGGACAATTAATGGCAGAGGCCGACCAAGAGATGCGTATATGGACCAACTGAAGAGGGACATGAACTGTGGCTCATACGTAGAGCTGAAAAGACTGGCTGAGAATAGAGACGAATGGAGAAGAAAAACCAAACTCGTTGCAGACCAATCCAATGGATTGTAACTCATTATATATATAGTTATCATATACTTTGTTGTAATCTCTATGTTAATAAATATTTGACATTGAGTACGAGAGCTTCCTGTCCATTTATTTTTGTTTATCTTGTTCAGCTATGGTGATTCTCAAATTTAGTACTTACTTGATATATTATGTAAACATCTAATCTCATATTTCAAAACAGATAGTACATATAATAAATATTATATTTCATTTAATTCGGAGATATGACATATCTCCGAATTAAATGAAATATAGTATTTATTAATATTAATATTTATTATTGTGATATATTAATTTAATTTATAAGATTTATAACATCTTCAATTTACCAATGAGGGTTGCGTCTCATCTTGTATATTTCATATTCTTTTAGAACGGAGACACCAATAATTTTATGTTCATCTCTACTGGCTACCCCACTTGTGCATAATAATGTGTATAGTATGTATCCCCATGAATGCCTATACACTTGTATATATTTGTATGAAGTCGATATTTTAGTTGAATATTTGAATGCGCCAATACTCGTATTATGAATGTTTTATTGATTAATTAAGGTTTTATTTTTTGTTTGTTTTTGTGTAGGTATTGATTATTGTATAAATATGTTTAAACCTTGCTGATCTGTAAAAGGCTAAAAGCTGTTGATGATAGAAATAATTAAATAAATAAAAAATGCCGTGATAGTACATATACATAGTGTGTCTAAAGTTAACGCCTATCTTTGAAGTTTGTAGCTACAAGAGATGAAAAATTATGGGTTCTTTGTAAAAATATTTAATTCAACCAGTAGGACGGCTGAAAAGTTCATTCCATTAAAATATTATTAACATTGCTCTATATTACTGTTTCTTTCTATACGTTTATAATTTTATTTGTCTTCAATAATCTTGGCTTAACTTCATAGGCGCCGGTGCTTTCTCAGAGCGCTGAGTTTATTGTAAAGTAAAAATGCGTATAACAAAATATGGAATCTCTGTACCATTTTGATAAGTACCTATTGTGATATAATAATGACTAAAAAATCAGATTGTCAATCAGAATTAGAGTAGGTATAGTTCATTTTTAATAAATAATATTGTTTCCGGGATTTTCGATAAAAGTGTAGCTACTAATAAATAAAAAGCATTATTTTCTTCTTAGGTCTATACCCATTGATTTGCCTTTTTGATTTGCACGCCACTTATTTCTGTTTTCCGCAAACGTCCTCCATCTGGACATCCTGTTTGTCGGCTGTTTCGCCAATTCCATCTGCACGAATTTATTATTGGTCTCCAGTCATTTTACGCAAATCAACTTAGTTTTATATTTCCTTTGCTATATTATAAGCAGAATACGTCTATGCATTCGGTCGTAGTGCACTCTCTATCTTACCGCAGACTGCTAGTACGAGTAGGTATGTACATAGGTACTATTTTATAGGATTATTTTAAGTTTCTACTTCCTCTGACATTCTCATTTTGACTCTCTTAGTCTGATGGTGGCTTTGTGGCATTTCTAACGACTCTCGAGATGGAGAGCTTCTGTCCATAACCTTATTTCAGTATAAATGCAGATTATAGCTGGTATTCTCATATCCAAACTTTCGGATTATGATGTTGGAACAATTGTAAGCCAGATGTAATCCCACTTAACGTACTCGTATCAAACTAGTGGGAAATAATAATACCGTATGAAAGCATTCATATTATACATATATTCCACTGTTCAGAGGATTATTTCAATAACACGTATGATTTGAATTGGAAACGTAAAAAAATACCTAATTTCTCTAACATTTTGGTTTTCTATTTGTCCATCTTTACATATCCATTTAAAATTTTCCTTTATTTATAATGGAAAACAATTATTGGTGTTATGTGACAACTGTAAGAAACTTTAGATATTCTGAAAACATGACTAATAACATCTTCAATATAGCGATAAAATAATTCCGATTGATTGTGTCAGATTTGTTCAGATGTGCATAATACATTTATGTGTATTGTTTTTATTCCTTTTTCTGGAAGGGCACTTCTGAAAGTAGTTAAAAGTTTCCAAATGGGTGGATTTTGATCAGATTCGCCAGCTTTTCAAGCGGTCGAATTTGTCACCCTCCATGTTAATAAGATCGCAAATGCAGATCGGAAAAATTAAAGTTTCCAGTTTTCTGAGATATTAAAGTTTCTAGTTTTCTGAGATATCCAGGCACTTGATGAGCTCTTTTACAGATGTTCATATTATGTGTTAACGTTACATTAAAAAAAAGAAATCTATAAAATAGGCATAAGTCCTATAAATATAACATGTTGAGTGATATCAAATTATAAAGCACTCATGTTTTGTATATAATTTGAATAAGAGGCTTATATTATCAAAACCCACTTACAAAATAATGGGTAATTATTCTAATTGAAGTATTTTTCTTTTACTGTGATCATTAAGAATTATGTAAAAATAATTATCAAACAATATGATCGTTTATTGCTTAAACAAAATTATTATTTTTATAAGAGTGTGTTTAACAAGTTCAATTGATTTTCCTAAAAATCAATAGAAAGCCATAAGGACTCTTCATGTATAAATATAAAATTATTGCCAATTAGATGTTACACAATGTAACATTGTGCAAAATCAAATTGCAAAAAGTGATAAAAACGAATAATGCTTGAGGAATGACTCAAGCCTGACTTAAGTGATCATTTTCGGCATTCTGGGACAAGATTAAACAATTCAGGCTTTTGTCTCTCACGATTACAATTTTT
The DNA here is from genome assembly GCA_947579605.1 of Athripsodes cinereus. Lineage (NCBI taxonomy): Eukaryota > Metazoa > Arthropoda > Insecta > Trichoptera > Leptoceridae > Athripsodes > Athripsodes cinereus. The sequence goes on along the minus strand of OX388318.1, from coordinate 17,122,581 downwards.
GGCCTTATATTTTGTCATCAGCATGTCGTCTTCAAGCCCAGTAAAACAAAATATTGATCAAATATTTTTACATAAGTCCATCGTTTTTCTGGGATAGAAAAGATCTCTCATTTCTACAGTTGGTTGTCTTGTAAAAGGTAAGCAAACGACCATTAATAGTCCGTAGGTAGTTTTAATATTTATTTAGATTTTTGAAAAAGCTAGATATATTTTCTAATCACAAATGATAGGTTTAATTTTTTGTGTCATTGATTTCGTTTCTCCTATTTTTATTTATTCACATATTTCACAGTGACCATTTATTCATTTGACATGTACATTTGATAATATTTTGTTATTTATCTTCTCTGTTATTGTTGTTACACTGTTCCAATTTCTGTTTAAAAGCCATGTGTTGTGTCTATTAGTAAGTTACGAGAACTGTTATATATATTAATTATATTACATGTACCTATATAACATGTAAATTACCTGTGCCGTAAATAATGTAAAATAAATAAATAAACAATAGATATAAAGATAAAAACAAACATAATACAAGATTATTCCAGAGATCTCTGTCCACCGCTGCTTCCAGGACCTCTGGCCACTCCAAACCATGCCTTCCAACACACAAGTTTGCCAGCTTCTTCTAGGGCGGCCCACCGGTCTTCTGCCCTCTCCCACAGCCATAATCAATATGCCAATTTACAGTCTGAGTGAGGAGGTAAGTTTAAATAATATGTTTTTTCGTTTCTTTGATACAATTGCCAATTGACAAATTATTAATCATCATCATCATTACAGAAATATGGAGATATAGGAAATATTATTTATTGTAACTCCTGTATTGTGGAATATGTAGACTAGTTTTATAATTCAATAGAATAAAAAAACTAGTCTACATATTCCACAATACAGGAGTTAAAATAAATAATATATTATACAAATAATTTTACTATGAAAAGATACTTTGAAATTAATTTTAATCAATAATATTTTTAACGTCAGCACAGATTTTATAAGTCATCGATAATTTTATCATTATCGATATTCATTAATTATTATCTTGAACAAATCGAGCGACCTGAGCGACTTTAAGAGAACTCTTGTGGTTTAAGACATTCAACAGTAAGTGAGAACATGCATTGTGTGAGAAATATGAATAAATGTTATCAGTTTATATTAAAAACAATTCGCTGATCACGAATATCCTAATCAGAAACGATAAAACAAAACTTTCATCTATTATTTTCATTATAAAAATCCATATTTTCTTTTAAAACTTTAAATGCTCTGTCGTTGATTAATCCCGTTGTTACGTCATTAGGCGATAAGTCGTCGTATCAAAACGCATTTGATTCGTAGTCTGTCTTATCACATGATGAGGTCACACACCTTTTCCGTCATGGGTGGGCCTTTTTTCGGTGAAGTGCGAATATTACTTTTCAAATGATGACTAAACCATTAAAAATGCATATGTAAAAAATAAAAATAAAATTTCAAAATTATTTAGGTACTATTTTTTTTGAGCTGAATTTTTTTGTGAAAGTTCCCCATTTCAATTTCACCTCTTTGATTATATCAGCTCTGAAATAATAATAATAATAACAACGATATTGTTTTGAATACTACATACAAGGGTGGATTACAATCAAAACTTATTCATTGCATTTATATTAGGGTTGGGGGTAGGTGCAACCACAGACATCATAATACTCTACACAATAATAACAACATCCTCATACAAATAATAATATGTATAATGTAATGATCTAAACCAACGAAATAATAATTATCTCATGTAAATTTACTGCATTTCAAATAATCATATTGTTGCATTATGGTTATCATTATTTGAACATCAAAACATACAGTACACATACCTACAAGTCTAATGGATGTACAGTGATTCAGTTTTCGGATTTTCTTAAAATGAAAAGACATGAATGTAACGTTAACTTTCTTTACGATTTAGACTTTCATGTGTTAAATTTACAAACGAAAAGAATGAAGTTTGTGCCTTAGAAGATCTGTTAAGACTATCCTATCTATTTTTTTTATTGATTCTTTACTGTACATTGATTACAAACAATTACATAGAAGTTATACATTCAAATTGGATACAATCAATACACAGATGGTGAGTAAATTAAATCCATTAAAATATTACAATAATTTTTTTTTTCCTGTACTTCTTACTGGTACTTCTTACTCTCCTGTACTTCGTACTTGTACTGCATGCGAAAAGCCAATAATGAAAGTAGATTAGCATCTTTGGTGGGAATATATAATTTTTTACAATATGGTTAGTTGATTTTTTAGACTTGCATATAATTATGTGGTAGCGTAAAATTAGTAGGATAGGCCTTTAAAAATTCTTATTGATGAAAATGGGTTAGTTGTAAGAAATCGCGCATTCGTAATAAACTCTCCTTTCACGACACAAGCTTTTAGCTTACTGTGAAAGGCTTATAAGGTTGTATTTGGGTTTATAATATATCAGATATATCTTTTAAAAAAAAAAAAAATAACTCGCTCTCTGTATATTCATTTTATGATTATATTTAATTTAAATGTGTTTCTGGGTTTAATTACTGGTTATAATTTCTCATTAATCTATTGTTTTTGATCAAATCATATATTTATAATTTTTAATTGATTTTAAATTTCTACAATTTCGTAGTATTTTTATTTGCTAAGCATAATTATTGTTTTTATTAAAAAAATGACATTTGCCTGTGAACACGGTTTGCTGTATTTTTATTGTTATGTTTGTAATTATGTTATTCACTTTCTGCTAATGTTCTTTTTCTTGCTGACTCTCTGTTTGTTGTTTTTGTATTTATGTAAGGAAATTGTTTGTATTACTTGTTCATGAGTCATTGTAATAAAAGGCTTTTATGCCGTTGAATGTGTAAAATAAACAAGTAATCAATGTACAGGTAAGAACAAACAAATAAACACCTTTTTTTAAAAAAAATCGAATTAAGAAGAACTTTAGCGAATTGATTTCAAATATCAGTGAGTTTGCATCACACGAGTGCCACTGTTAGTTAAATATTTTGAATTGAAGTAATTATGATAATCTGTGTAATAAAAAAGTGTTATCGATATCTTCTACTTCTACTATTATATCATTTCTGCTTATACCACAAGTGAGGAATCCAGGGGTTTTCTGCAAGCAATGAACACGCAGATTACTACTTTCGTACCAATAGATGAAATATGACACACAGGATAAATGCATGCCTTATTGTAGGTTTATAGATTTTAATTGTCTTTTCATGAAGTTTTACGATCACCTTTTAAAACTTTTATGGAACACTAGAAAATTTACAGAAAAGAGTGGAAGACCCATGAGGGAAACATTCGATATAAGTTGCAAAATTCATCTACAAGTGCCGTACATCGAGGAGGACCTGTAATATGTATGAGTACAAAATGACAGATTATTGTCAAACTTTGTCGTATGAATAAAAGTGTCTAACAAATTATTTAAATGATTCTATTTGTTTACAAATAAAATGATTGAGATTAAGATAAAAGATAGATAGATATAATATAAAGACATATGACTAAATTAAACCCTATTTTATCGGGGGTTGCACTTAAATATATGCAGAATATATTTCTAATGATCTGCATTGTTCTTTAATTCAAAAGATGTGAATAGATTAGAGAATAATAGCTAGTTGGTATGGGAAGTTTTTGTAACTACATAGATGTTACAAATATGCAATATTTATTTATCATATTTAGGTATACTTTAAAAATGTACATATTCATTAAAAAAACACAAACAAAGAATAGATTTAAATGATAGAGGGGAGAATTTGTATCTTCTACATATGCAGTTAGTCTACTGACCACCCCACTTGAGGGGGATTATATATATTGGTATAAATAGACACAAAATAAGATGCAATAGTTTGCACATATGTGAAAAGAATGAATGTTAAAAAGATGACGAAGAGGGTGTATGTAATAATCTGAAAGAGGGAATGTGAGGAAGTGTGATTGATTGACTAGAACCAATTGGCTTGACCACGTGGATCAAGCTTTCCAGGACGAATGTGTGTTAAATAAAAGAAATCGGGATGCATGTGTGAGAAATTGTATGAACTTGAACGTGGTCTAAGCTAAAGATGTATGTTTGGATACATCAAAACAGCGTTCCGTTTTATCTGTCAGCTAAGCAGTAGTCAGTAAGCACCCTACTGTGAAGGAATAGTTTTTTGGGTTATTTGGAAGAGATCGCGCCTTTACGATAAACTATACCTCTTTTTATTGATTCTACTTAATTTGTATGTTTTTTCCTATAAAACTGTAATCAATTATACCTTTATAGTATAGAAAATATTATAGTATAGTATAGCATAGTATTATATGAACGCACATCAAGACAAGTATGCAGTTTCCACACGGTGAATACTTTTTCAAAATGCAATGGTGTCAAGTTGACTTCAAATTCACCAGAAATCTGCCATCGTACATATGAAAGATTCAAATGATAAAATGAAATACTTTTACACATTTCAGTAGAAATATTTCTCCTTACAATGGTACCGATAGTAAATAGGAACGTTATTTTATTAACTATTATTGCTTTGCAAACACATACTAAAAGTTATAATGTTGCAGGTCATAATATAACACAAGTTTATTTTACCTATATTATAACATATTCAATAATGCCCTCAAGTTATATGAAATGTTACTAAAAGAGCATGAAGTAATAAAGCTCCGAATTTGAAATATCATTGCAATTATTTGAAACAAGGTACAAAGTACTTTCCAATAGTAAGTTTTACTCGTAATGTTGGAATTCGTATGTAACACAAATAAAACGTTAGCAAAGCTCGTCGAATAAGGAAAATTTCCTTGTGTGTCTGACTATAAAGTGCAAATAAAATAGTAACTTTTGAAATTAAATAAATTAAGTCAGTATCTAAAAGTGCAATATAATATGTTATACATTCTGAATGTCTTATTGTTATTGGAAAGGAGAAGACAACTTGCATGTTTATTATATACAGTAAGCCTACAGATTGTCTCACTTTTTGGAAAAAAATCACTTTATAGTGATAATCTCGCCACTGCACATCGTTCTAGTTTTTAAAAAATATATTATTTTGTTAATTAAAAAACTTATACTTTTTTATACACACTTATATTTTTATTTTTGTAGACAATATTGTTTCGTCTCTTAATGAGACATTATCAATACTAAACTATGCAAAACAAAAATTTTGTTTTGCATAGTTTAGTATTGATAATGTCTCATTAAGAGACGAAACAATATTGTCTACAAAAATAAAAATATAAGTGTGTATAAAAAAGTATAAGTTTTTTAATTAATTTAATATGGATACACAAAAAGTGACGGATTACATTGAAAATATATTATTTTGTTTTCACTTTTATGTAATGATGATGTGCAAGAAGAATACATAAAAAAATAAGCATATAGTCTTAAAGTACATACCTACCGCTTCTATCTTCAGGATTCAAGTTATATGTCTATATTAAGGGTGTTTGGGAGTTTAGCAGACTAATTGGAAACATATGTAGATTCATCTTTCATTAAAACAAAAAAAAACTATAGTTAACACAGTTGAAAAAAGTGATGCAGATGAAATTTGTCCATCTACATATTAAGTAGATGTTGTTTGCTAATAATATATATCTACTCTTAGTATCAGATACTTTATTTGTTTGCTCCCAAAGGCTCAAATCGTTTGACGACGAGTAGATAGCCGACATTAATAAAATATGTTGTAAAAAATATTATATGAAGATGAAGTTTATCATTTATCCTGAATCTCTTTCTGATCTTTTGTTGGTATGGTTGGTTTTTCATCCTGATTTTTTGTTGGTATGGATGGTCTGTCATCCTGATTTTTTGTTAGTATGGATGGGACGGTTTGCATGTTTATGAAAGTCAGTTTGTCTGCTGGCTACCCCACTTAATGGCATAGATGGTATATATGTTCTCGTCAAGGATACAAACGAAAAACACGTCATTTAATTTATTTTGAAAACTTGGCCATTAGGTGTAGTCAATATATTACACAAGAGGAAAATAAGATATAAAATTTTGTATTACGAATTGAGAATGTAAGCTAATATAACTATGTAACTTATTTGTAAGCTTCCACCAAACATATTTACATTGCGTACTACCTATAGATTATTTGTATGCGGATGTGTGTCTAATACATACCCATGTACTTTTGCAAGTACCTACCTTCATACCTACATGCTCGGCAGTCCCATATGTTTGAAACTTAAAATTAGTTTGATTAAACTTATATCAAATTATTAAACTTGTTATTGATATCCCTATTATGCCTATATTTACATATTCCTTAGAACTTTGCAATATCATGTTGCTAAATGCTTTTACATTTCTGTTTATAATGCGGTGAATGCAGCTTACGTATCAAATGAAATCCAGTTTTTGGTGCTTTTCTATGCTTGACTAAATTTAAAATAAGTGAGATGACGTTAAAACTTGGATCTGTCAGCTTCCGCGAACACTTGGTATGTGAAAATGATGTAATTTTCACGATATTTATAGTAATAACAAACTCGTGCTAGGCTCCACGGCAAATCTTTGATTAAAGAGGGTTTAAATTGAAAATTCACAGATAAATGTTAAAGGGTGGGTATTCATGTCTATAACAGTCCTGAAGTTCTTACATTAAAGCTGTTATTAGAATGCCGCACACGATATATTACTAAATATATGAACATAAAAGAGCTTGAGTTTTCTTTCTAATTATTATGAATAGAACTTTGAGAGTGAATGAAATAAATTCATAAAGAACATGTTTAATAGCTTAATTTGATAATCTAAATGAGAATTATTCTACATAAGACAAATGAGGGAGTATTCTCAGTGATTTTCCTCAACTAGACATAATAATATGTAGTAATAAAGAGGAAGTATTCAAGTTTCACAAACCGTCCGCAGAGAATTCACTTGAGGCTTACCAAACCATACGCTGTATCTATCTCAGCATGCGACGGTTAAGCAAACAGCTTTGTATTAAGATAACATTAAGTAGTGTATATTACATTAAATCTATGCGAGATTTACTTTGTAACATCATGTAACTGTAGTATTTATATCATTATTATGCAACTGAACTTGTTTACAATTCAATTACGTACCCACAAACTCATTCATCTTTATATCTGATTTAGTTTAGACTTTATAGCTGATCTCAAAGCTCGTAAAAGTTTCTCGCATAAAGATATTCCAACCCTACCTGACGGTGATATGAACCTGTTCCAGTCGGGTGCGGCTGCTAATGTCTCAATGACAACTGGATTGGCATATGCGGATGTGGTTAGGTCTCGCTCGCGGCGTGGATCGATTGATCAGAGAAGGGGAGATAACGGTTTCGGATCTCAGTTGCATGAAGTTATGACCAATGTTCCGAGTCGTGCCCCTCCACGTGCAATTTTGAGAGGGACTGGCAATCCAGACGATTTGCTTAAAACAGTTGAACCCAAGCGATTTATTCATGTGTTCTCCTTGGCACCTGAGACAACGGTCAGTGATGTGAGAAATTATATGACAAAAAAGAAACCGGACTTAGAGGGTCTGGAAATTGATCAAATTATCTCAAAAAATAAAGGGCATGCATCATTTAAGATTGGCGTACCAGTGTCGATGTTTGATGAATGGATGGACCCGGATATGTGGCCGCCAAATACTGCTATCAATAAGTGGACATTTCGAGGGTATCGACAGCGCCGGTCCGCCGATGCCTCCGATGACCCAAAAGTCAGTGCTTAACTTGTCATGCATCTACGCAAACGTTCGTGGACTGAATACTAAAATCCATGAATTTCACAGTAATATTTTGACCCAAAATTTTACACTAGTTGCTCTTACCGAGACTTGGTTGCATGCAGGCGTATCGGATTCTGAGCTTTTTGATTCCCGATATATGGCTTTCAGACGTGATAGGCCAACAAGAGGTGGTGGAGTTGCTTTGGCGGTGAGAACATCTCGGTTACAACTGGCTACGCGAGTTCACAACCTGGAAACTGAGTCAGGAGAAGATCTATGGGTCAAACTAGTTTTCGATCAATACGTGCTATTTGTCTGTGTCGTATATTTTCCGCCAAGTACTAACTCTGATGCATTTGAAAGTTTTTACTCAAAGGTTGAGAGTGAGCGCTCGAGACTAATTGGTAAAAATGTTTTAATTTTGGGAGACTTTAATCTGCATTCTTGCAACTATCCTAAGGCTGAACACAAATATTTCTTAGATCTGCTTAACCTACAACAAATGAATACTGTTGTCAACTGTTCAAGTAGAGTATTGGATATGGTATACGCAAATCTTGATCCATCGTGTATTCGGGTTGGTAGACATGACTTTCCACTTGTTCCTGAAGACTCTTACCACCCTACCCTTGATATCACATTCTCAATTACCCACAAAAGTAGATATTATGAGGGTCATATAAGACGAGGTCGGGAGATTTCTGTAGATAGGAGATGGAGGTTCAGTAACAGACATGTTCCGATGTTTATTGACAACCTGGCATCGAAATCATGGGAGCACGTTTATGTTGCGGGGGATTTAAATGTCGCGGTGGATGAATTTTACAAAACAGTGTATGCTTCGTTTGACGAATGTTTTGCTGGAAGAGGTGACAACGGACGTGATGGTTTTCCTAATTGGTTTTCAGGGACTCTTATTTATAACATGAATTTAAAATCGAAGTTTCATAAATTGTGGAAAAAATCTGGCTCACTTGTTGCTTACAACAAGTTCAAAAAACATCGAAGTGTGGTGAAGAAACAGATAGAATCTGATTATAAGACGCACATTAATAGATGTGAAAACGAAATTGCATCAGATCCTTCTCGTTTTTGGAATTTTGTTAAGGGAAAGAAAAAATGCGATCAAAGACCTAAATCTATGTCTTATAATGAAAAACTGTATGTTGGAGATAGCGAGATTGCAGATGGATTTGCGTCGTTCTTTTCTTCTGTTTTTGGACCACGTGTTGCTGATAATGAACGGTTGATTGAAGATTCTTCGGGAGGATCATTTGAAATGATTGATGTACCATCAATTACCTATGAAGACGTTAAATATAGTTTAAAACATCTGAAACCCAAACATTCGTCAGAACCGGATATGATACCTGCTTATATTTTGAAACAGGCTGGCCATGTGATCACTGATGTTCTAAGGTATTTATTCAATGTGTGTGTTGATCTTAAGAGAATGCCGGATGTTTGGAAGGTTACTAAGGTAACTCCTATTCTTAAAAAGGGTGACCCAGCGGAAATTACCAATTACAGACCTGTAGCTGTGCTATCCGCGCCAGCCAAGCTTTTTGAAATGATATTGCATAGATATATATTTGGCATGTGTGAGCATATGCTGGTGGATGAGCAACATGGATTTAGACCGAAACGTTCAACTGTAACAAATTTGCTTTGTTTTAATACATATGTAACCAAAAACATAGACAGCAAAACACAAGTGGATGTTAACTACAACGACTTCGAGAAGGCGTTTGATAGAGTGGATCACCATGTTTTGCTGAATAAACATATGTTGTGAGCGGTGATCATTGCTCTGACAAATTCTTGGCAACGTCTGGAGTTCCTCAGGGCTCAAATTTAGGACCATTACTTTTTACACTTTTTATAAATGATGTTGGAGGCAGCGTGCGTTATTCGAAGTTTCTTCTGTTTGCAGACGACTTGAAGGTTTTCAAGAGTGTCCGATGTGCCGAGGATGCCAAGGAGTTGCAGTCAGATATTGATTCTATCGTCGAATGGTCACATAGAAATAGGCTTCCTTTTAGTGTAAAAAAATGTAACATTATGACATATTCTAGATCTAGGCAACCGATGATTTATGACTACACCATGGATAATACATTGCTCATCAGAGTTGAGAAGTCTAAGGACCTTGGTGTTCTTTTCACTCAGAATTTTCATTTCAGGGAGCATATTACGGATATAACTCAAAAGGCTTACAAATCGCTGGGTTTTTTGCTGAGACACTCCAACAACTTTCAAAATCCAAACACGTTAAAGCTTTTATATGAGTCATTAGTTCGGAGTGTTCTGGAGTCAGGTTCGATTATTTGGTGTCCATCGGAAGACACGTATGTTTTAATGGTAGAAAAGGTACAAAGAAGATTTTTAAGGTCGCTATATTGGAAAATATATGGATATTATCCCTACCTGTTTCCATCTTCATTCGTAATGGGTTGCCTTGGCTATAATACTTTAGAACATCGCCGAGATGTATTCTGTGCTCGTCACTTTTTTAAGCTACTCAACGGTATCATATTTAATCCAATAATACTTGAAAAATTCAATATATATGTTCCCGATGCTTATGGACGTTCTCGGCATCACGATTTTTTTTATCAGCCTCAAAGCCGAACAAACATATTGGCAAACTCCCCAGTGGGAAAAGCTATTCAAATGTTTAATGGTCTGGCTGGAGAGGTTGATATCTTCAACGTGACGTATGCAGAATTTATAAGGAAAATCGAGGATATATTGTAGTTGTGTTGTCGTTTGGATATTGTTTAATGTTTTCTTCTGGGATCGCATTGGCCTTCAGCTGTAATGATCCTTGTAAGAATCGTCTTATTGTCAGTAATAATAATAATAATAATAATATATCAAAATCTCAACAGTAAACTGTTTGCAGAATTATTATGGCAGCAATCTTCACAGAAAATAAGAAGCATCTGTGAAGCAAATTTTACATCGAGCATCTTACTTTTGGAAAATATAGTTATACGATTTACTTTTTGATAGAAACATTTCAGTGAGGAGTCAGATGATGCTCGTAAGCTTTTTAAAATGATTTCAAATATCTAGTACCTACCTATATAGGTTGATTGTAAAATGCTTCAGTAGTTCATAAAGATGGCAGGCGAGCATTCTACCGCTGAACCACCGATGCGATCGTCTAGTGGTTAGAACCCTACATTATGTTGTGTTTATAAAGATGAAGAATGTGGTCCGTAAAGCATCGGAGAAAACGGTTTTTTTGTAGAATATCCGATATTGCCGAGGTTTGAATGGCATAAAGAAGTTGTTAGGTTAATATACTATTCTGGACGAGAATTAAGGTTAGGTTGGGTAATGTAAGATTAATGAAGCGAATGACAGCGTAGGTAGATTGTTTATATATGTAATTATAAAATTCACAAGCTATTTTCCTATTGAAAGAACTAAAATACACAAGTAGCTACGAAAATTGACACGTTCTTGCAACGTCGTCTACATTTGAACGAAAACGTAACGCTTAAATGTGTTTTGACTAGGCCTACAGATAACTGTTATTCAGTTTTATTTTTTATTGTTTTAACGTAAATATTTATTCATTTTATGAATATGTGATTTTTTTTTTTATTTTACTTTAATGTAACAATCTGATGGGATTTGATATAATATAAACAATTAAAATGTGTAGGTACTCTTAGCCTAAGGGTGAGATATTGATATCTTCTTTACTTGCATTTTTTGTGATTATGTATATATAATTATATTATCTGTAGTGTGCTGTTGATGATTAATGAATAAATAAAAAAAAAATGTAAAAAATTATAAGTAATGATATGAAGTAAAAACATTTTTTATATCATTACTCGTCCACAAGCTAAATTTGAATATTCAATTATTCTGCCAAAGGATTGAATTTTTTATCTTTTTTTTATCGATTATAAACATTTTATAATTTCACGTTAAATTGTCAACTCATGTTCCACAGATAAATGAAATGAGGAAATACGATAATATCGTAAAATGGAACAAAATAATAGTGAATCGAGAATTTTCTAGATAACTTCACACAAAGGATAGTGATTGGAAAACCACAAACCCGTCTACACATTAGGCAGATAATAATTTATTTTGTTTCTTTATTCGTTTTGTCAAATAACATCAGGCCGTTATCTCCGGGTCATCGATCCAATCCAAATATACATTGACATACCATATATACTAAGTATTAACTACTTTTTATACACCGTGCATTGGTAGGGTGGTACCCATATAATATAACACTATACTGAACAGTATATCTATTTCGATACTAACATGGCATCACCATATCATTATCGAACCTTTAAACTAGATGACTCATACTTCATTTGTATCTATTTCCGCCAATGTAGGTATGTAGTTTACGCCTACAGAATACAAACGATCTTGAAACTTACACTTCAAGACTGGATAAAGGTATTATTTATTTATATATATTAAAAGGCTGCAATAGCTTTAGCATTATTTATATGTACCTACTTTTATACATATAAATAATAATTATTAATGACAATATTAATCAATGTACATGACGGTTAAGACATTTGTTCACTCATTCATTCGTTTGTGAAGTACTTAGCGAACAAACTGTTATATTGTTTATACATATAAATAATATTAATGACAATATTAATCAATGTACATGACGGTTAAGACATTTGTTCATTCATTCATTCGTTTGTGAAGTACTTAGCGAACAAACTGTTATATTGTTTATACATATAAATAATATTAATGATAATATTAATCAATGTACATGACGGTTAAGACATTTGTTCATTCATTCATTCGTTTGTGAAGTACTTAGCGAACAAACTGTATATATTGTTTTATTGTTTCTTATTGTCCCTAGGCCCCTATTATGCAGGCACTTGGACTCGTCATACACACCATTTTATAAAATTAATCACAATTTCAAATACAATCAGTCAAAGATAAACAAATTATCAAATTACATAATTTTTGTAGTCACGGATGTAAAGAGTCCGGACCCACAACGTCAAATATAAAAATATATAAATAATTCAAATTATAGAAATGAAGAATCAAATCACAAAAACTATGAGGAAATTCTATTTATTTACCATTTCGTCAATTGAGTAAAACAATTCGTCAACCAGATACGATTTAACTCTTCTCCGGATGATCCATCATCGCACTTAAATGTATCTGTGATATAATAAATGTCCTTTTTTTTTGGTACGAAGATTGTCTTCTTCGTACCAAAAAAAAAATTAGACCTTCAGGACGGTTGCCATGCCTTATAGCCGAATTCTAGGTATTGATATTATGAACACTTGCAAAGGCAGTAAAAGTACAGGACACTCTGAAACTACAGAAAATAGCGGAAAACCAATTTTTTACTCTACTGAATATTTAGTATATTTAGACATTTTACATCTTAAATTTCGCAATAAGATATGCTGTCTATCTCGATCTTCATATTTTTTATTGTTACGCAGAGAACGATTCGCATGTTTAACTGAAAGCGTCAGTCGTGATGGCACGAAGAGAAAGTAAAATTGAAGACGTCTTACCACGCCCTAATCCACGTCGGTGGACCTGTAGTTATTCGCCCTTTTAAACAAAAAAGAAAATCTTGTGTTCTGAACATGAGATATATAATGACAATCATTTTCGAATTTTAGCAAAGAAAAGGCGATGTCTTTCTTGTTGAGTGAATTTATTTAGGCTCGACAAGTAAAGTAATTACATTTAGTATTATGTTGGCGCAAATCCATTCTGTTCTGATCAAATCAAAATAGGAACAGATAGGTATGGCCAGGCCGTGGAGAGTAGAGAATATTGCAGTACTATGGTTTGAGCGTCGAAGAGAGCCATTCACATTGGTACTGAGTATACCTACATTTATGTACGTATGTATATGTATTATAATAGCTTAAGTATCATTCAGACTGTTTCACTTTGGATGATCATCCAGAGTGTCAGGGTCAAGCCTGTTCATCGAAAGTGAACACGTCTGTTCATACTTGTTCATCCTATGCTTTCACTGCCACGTCAACACTCTCGGTCATGCTGTATGTATGTATTTTGACGTATTTTCATAAAAAATAATTACAAATAAATGAAAAACTATCAAAACCAGTTTTTAAAAAAAAAAATTATATAATTCTCAACAGCATGATAATTTTCAAATTGATTCTGACTTCCAGTACAAATTCATAGAGAAGAAAATAAATAATAGGATAAAACTTGTTTATGGTCGTTTTAGTGAAATGACCTTTTATCAAAATTATGACGAGTGGTAATCGCTTTCTTCTGTCATCGCTAGTAATCACTATTGATGAAACGTCTATTCACACCTTTTCAATTTGGAGGATCATCCAGAGTGATCACTGCAAGTGAACAAGTGTGAATACCCCTTTAGCGGAGTAGTGATACTAAACTTGTGTATCGTGTATCGAATCGATCGCACCCTCGGGAAATCACTTAACAGGACATCGTACGACGCTTCCACAACTTTCCAATACGAAGATGCAAATGTTTTTTTATCAATTCGAATTTCAAATAGTTCTTTAGGTATACTTATTTTAAATTTCATAATAATCATTCTGTCCCTGTCTAGGAAACCTGTTTGCATTCAATCAGTATGCATTGTAATAAAAAAAAAGATAACCTTATAAACCAGTGGCGGGACAATATACCTTTTGCATTTTTTATGCTTTCATAATGTACATTTTTATGATTCTATATTTCGGTAGAAAATATAATAAATCAATCATACTATACAGTACACAACAAAGAGGTATACATATTAATAATTCCAATTAAGACTATAAGTGTACATTACATAATGGCGAGTAAGTATAAATTATATTATAGATATTTTACATCTTCAATTCAGCGAGGAGGTTTGCCACCCATCCTGAAAGTCTTAATTTTTGTAGGCACGAAGTGGACAGCTTGCACACCTTTTACATGCAGCTGGTTTCCTGGCTACCCCACTTGTGGGATATGTCGAGTGCTACGCATTAAATAATCGCGGTGTAAGAAGTTCATACTAGCTAATGTTCCAATATCCATTTGTTGTCTATGAGTCTTCCATAATAATAATAATAATTGTACGTTACAAAGAACACGTGACTAGCTGGTGCACTCGGCCCAACATCGTATGATTCTCATTCCCTTGAAGAATAACCGTTAAACGTTTCTTGTCCCGATCGCGTCCTCTTGCAGTCAGTTGAATTCGGACCATGGTGACGTAATTACCTCCCGCCTGGCTTCTTAGCCATGCCATAATGTCGGCGCGAAATCGTTCGTTTCAATTCAAAATTGTATATTGTATTTAATTATTTATATGGTATAAATATCTATCTGTCCGGTCCAGTTAATTAATAACTCATCTTACGAGTAAAGGTAGTGATAATTCAGTGAAAAGGACGTAACGATAATGTCGTCACGCAACGTGTATTTTTGTAAATTTCTCCTTAAAGTAAATTAGAAACCATGTTTATCAAAGAATAGTACAATATGTGGTCAAAGTGATAATACCGTATAAAATAAAGGAATGATTAATATTGCATTGCCATCAGCAGAAAAACTTCAATGTCTTATAATAATGATCACCATAATTAAGTTATTCGTGGAAATGCTATCCGATAATACTCTAAATCGTTGCATAAAACATATATGATTGTTTCGAGGATAACGCAACAAGTGCAATAAATCAACAGTTGGAATAATTATAGTTTGCACAGAATATACTACTTCGAGTAACAGGAACCTTCCCTGATAGAGGCTTCGTCCGTGGCAAAATAGAGAAAGGAATGTGGAACTATCAAAGTGATATATGACCACCTGTTCGCGATCCGTGGGAGTACCTTAATATCAACACCTGTAGTGGAAAGAGGAGGCTTAGCACAGTCATCTGGCTGTGATATTCTTATCTCATGCGGAATCCTTCGTTTCAAGGAGAGCAATTGACATGTGCTAGGAATCAGGAGTCCCTTGCGTTTGTCATCTTGCGTATAGAATATTTCAACCCAAGTGTAGCGACCCGTAGTTTCATTATAGGATAACCACTGTCTCGTTTGTACATGCGACCAATTGTAGTTGAAAATCTTGTAAGTACCAAAATAATATAATATGTATGTATTCCAATGGCCAGAGATATGATCAGACCAAAACCTTTATAATTGTATGTATAATACTTATCGAATCTATTTGTCTTTTTACATTGTCACTGTTATATGTAACTGTTATCTCAATATAATTGAAACATTGTTTATGTTGAAAGGTAATGTCTGTTGGTTAACGTATTTTATACTTGAGTCGATAACGGAATTCCAAGTCAGAAATGTTCGGGATCTTTCATATGTAACTGTTTGCTAAGGTCATAAATTCATTTGCGATAATTTGGATTGAATAATCCTTCATTATTCTTAAAGTAGTATTCGTATCTGAGGATGTAACCTCTAGTTTAATTCCCACTTCTAGTAATGGTGTTCCGTGGTTTTTTCATTATATAAACTAAAGCGAATGCTTGTGATAATTTATACTTACATATATCCACGGCTCCAATAAATAAATAATGTAACTTGCCAAGTAAATAAACTCACCAGTGTAAAAGGTTGACAATGCTTATATTTAGATCTGTTCTCTGTACCATGTATATTAATATGTTTATGTAATTATGTATATTTCACAATGCCACTTTTATTTCAATATAATATGTCTGTTATAACCTCAAAATTTGTTTTCGTATCTCATAATTATAGTAATTCCCCAATGATATACACAGGGTGTATTGATGAAGTTATACTAACAATGAGAGTACCATTGAGAAGCTGAACATAATTACAAAAGTAACATTGAATAGATATTCTTGGTCCAATTCCGGAATAAGATATACATATAAATAACTGCATCACTGATAAACTCGGGTTTGAATCCCGATCGTACTGTATGTGTTGAATGTCTAACAAGGAGTATCTATAGTGGAAAGGAATAATATGTCATAATATGGGATTAAATACCTATCTGTAATAATGATTAACTGAAGAGTTACTTATGTGGTTTAGACCTGGATTAGTTAAACCACTGAGATATAAAGTATGCTAACAGAAGAAACATTATTGCTTGAATTACCTATGTATCCTATAATGATATGATGACCATAAGAAAATGACGAAACCAAAGGATAAGGAATTCTCTGAACTTTACGTAAGTATAATATGTATAATTGAAGTATGTAACTGACACCCACACACCATGCATTCCTCTTGCACAGACCAAGTAGAATCATACCTAGACATGAACTTGAGCCAATATATAATAATCTGTTTTACTTGCAAATATAACTGTAACTTTCTTTATATACTTTCTCTATCATATAATTTTCTATGTGTTTCGCTTACGTACATTGCAAAATGTATGTAGCGAAGCTGGGGGTTACGAGCCAACTTATATACTTTTCTTATGTATAAATAATGTAAATTCTTTTCTTATATAATATTGGATATTTCTCTTTCGATAATATAGATAATAAGTATGTAATGAAGTGATGCGATCGTCCTAGTGGGACGATATCGTATCAATTTGTGTGCTCGTCCGTGGATGTAGCAATGTGGGCGGACGTGATCGTATTACGAGATGGTATAGTAGTGGTAGTATGTATGTATAGTTATTAATTTATTTGTTTTTTGGTTTTTGAAAGAGAGATTGATAGAACAATGTGCGAAATAAAGGTTGAAAATGAATGTTTGGAGTAAGTGGACGAGCATGTATATTTAGGAAGTTTGTTTGCGAGGGATGGAAGATGTGACAAGGATATCGAAAGAAGAAAAGTAGCTGGTGCTAGGATTAACGGTGCACTTCGACCCATTGTTAGCAATGACAATGTGTTGAACATGGCAAAATTGCTAGTGCACAATACCATCCTGGTACCGACACTCATGTATGCAAGCGAAACGTGGACATGGTTGAAGAAGGACGAAAGTGGAATAAATGCTGTGGAGATGAGATCGCTGAGGAGGATGGTTGGTAAAACGTTGCGTGATAGAGTGAGGAATGAGGATATTTAAAGAATGAGTGGATGTAAGAGGAGTGTTGTGGATAGAATGCGTGTAAATAAATTGAGAGGGTTTGGTCATGTGGAACGAATGGAAGAGGAAAGAATGACAAAGAGGATATTAAGAGGATATTGTCTGAAAGGAGGGGTTTGAGGAAGCGCGGGCGTCCGAGAACTACATGGCTTGAACATGTAGATCAAATTCTCAAGGACGGGCGTGTTTTGAGTAAAAGAAACCGACGTGCGTGCATAAGAAATTGTATGACTGGAGGAAACGAAAGAAGTACGTAAGGACAGGCCTAATTGGCGTTCCGTTCTCTCTGCCTACCCCACTTGGGATACGGCGTGAAGGAACAGATAGATAGATAGATAGAATTTATTTGAATATTCGTAAGTAGGTAAGATAAGTAATACCTATTAATATAAAATAAATACCCGACATTTCAAATTTTGATTCCGTCTTGCCAAATTTTAAATATTGTAAAGTACTTTGAGATTACCACGATCTCATTATTTTTACAAAACAATTTTTAGCCTTTCTTATAGAAACGCGTTTTTTGCATACATGGTAAGAACACCACTGCTTTAAATTGAGTTATAGGTACATTGTTAAAGAAATACTGAAATCAAAGTGATAATGTGTTCTGAAATTTTATTAAATTAGTAATTTACCAAAGATGTACATAACTACCTACTTACATTTTTTCCCACAAAATTATCTTTCCGGATAACTAACATACCTTTATTTAATTTTAAATAATAATTAGTCAATATAATAATAAAGCGAGCGCCCTTGAGGTGGATTTTTTTTCACAAAACGGCGCTTTACAAATCATCCAAATAATAATAATAATAATATATACATTTTCCTACAAACTCACATGCTAGTAGATGGCTTTTAAAGCTAGAATATACAATGCAATGATACATGTTAATTTTATTCTTTCATATTCATTGGGTTCAAAGTAAACTTTATGAACTTAATGCACAGTTTTTATTAGAAAATTGCGATGATTTTGAACTTCTATTCAAACGGTTAGTCATTTATCCATAATATTTTTACTACTTATATAACTAATTATTTATTATTACATGGTTGGTGAAATGTCTTTAGTGATTCGTCCAAAAAGTTAAGCACAAATTTAAATCCTTCACATAATGTTTTATTATTGTAAAATAATCAGAGAAATATGGCCGTTGTTGCATCATTTGGAAATGTCTGGGTTTGGTTTAATTCGAGATATTGCCACATAATTTATTCCCTCTGCATGCGCCTTTGCATGTATTCCACGGATTCAACTTACACTGTGTATTTGTCAATAATTATTAATTAGTTAAATTTCACATATACAGACATATAACTCACAAATAGATTATTCTTTCTGTACGATCAATGCATTGCCGATTCAGGAAATAGTTATTATATTTGTATTTTTGCTTAGATTGTGTATAATTTTGAATCTTTGAAAATAATAAAAAAAAATAAGAACTTGTGAATTATTGCTGTGATTAATTTTAAAATGATTCATATGTTCTCATTCAATAAATATATCACTTCAAATAATTAGCCTTATTTTTACATCGATTAATTGCCCTGACTTTAATTAATCTTCTTTTTCTCGTGCCGTACAGGTCCCCCCGACGTTGGCATTCATTTTGGCGAAGGCTTCTCTATCCTGCGCGACCCGGAGTAGCTCCCCCACATGTCTCATCCTGGTCCAGTCTTTTACGTTGCGCAGCCAAGTCTTTTACCTTCTACCAGGACCACGCTGCCCCTCAATATTCCCCATCAGTATCAGCTGGAGCAAACTATACTTATCGTCCCGCAGAACGTGACCCAGATATGAAATCTTACGGACCTTAACGTCCTTGAGCAGCTGTCTGCTGCAACTATCAAGCTTTAGTAATAACTTGAACAATTAATCAACAACAATATCAATAAATAAATAAATTTATTTTGAATTCACGTTTTGTGGAACATTACCTCGAGGACATGGGTCCTGGTTCTTAAATGGTTAAGAATTTTAATATTTCACATATATAATACTCGTAGTGTCATACATGAGATACACAAGAAATGCACCGTATTCAAAATATTAGTTAATTATTTTATGATATGTAATGAAAGTCTTAACTTTATTATTTTCATTGAGATATAATCGTTTGCCCTGGAACGTTTCTCTCGAGAACATAATTGAAAATTGAAACATGTTTTATATACTTGTATGGTGATATAAATTTGGATCAATATTGAGTGACTTTTTCTTGAGTCATTTCCAACGATCTTATATTATCTTCATAGGAAACATATACTGTGAAAGTGTATCGTGTCACAGGAAATATGTATTATGGGGCATTATGGTCTGCAGTAAAAATCGATTGAATTTGAAATAATCAATCAAAATAGCCTTAGATATATTTAATCTAATTACGAATGTTTGGAGTCAAAAACCTTTACTAATACCACTAAAAAAATATTATATGCGCCGACCAAGGTCTCAACAGGTAACCTGTCATTCTCAAGCAAGTCAAATATTGCGCTTCCACAACGTTACCGCCAAATCAATAAATAATAATATTTAATCTAAGCTATCTGCACCTTTCACTTGCATAACAATAATAAAAGTAACGAGAGTATGTTGGTAAACAACAGTTGTCATTATTTGTAAAGAGATTTCTTTGAAACATTACCGATTCAATACCATTACCGGCAAGTGAGATCCAATGTTCTAATATTCTTGTAAAATGAGACTATCTGGTTCACACCCAAGTAGTATCCATCTAAATCTATACCATGCGATCGTGCAAGTTACCCAGTGATGGAGCAGAAACTTGTAAATAACTTGTTGTACTTATTGTTCACAACTAATAACATCTGAAAGGTAAATATCCAAGCATATTTTACGTAACACATAATGCAAATCAAGATAAAGATTACAGAGCGCCATTAGTCGAAATCTAGAGATGCTGAATCCCACAGTTAACGAGTTATTTACTGCAAGACAGCGGAAAGCTGAAAGATTCTTTATTAATTTTAGATGCTTAAGTTCTATTAATACTGTTAGGCTATTGGGAATTCATAAGAATGTAAATATACCACATAACATCTTTAGAGTAATTTTTGTTAGAAATATTCGAGTATCGCGAAAGCGAATTGGAAAGATATTTGGTCGGTTTCGATAATCTATCTATCCGTGACTGTGGATTGAAATCTATTGTATAAAATATATTAGACAATAGATGTCAATCAACATTAGCGGATAGATAGATTATTGAAACAAATTAATCAAACTTTAAATTTCTCTGTTGAAATAAAAAGATGACAAGTTCTAATTAATCCGTATACCTCTTGATCCCATCCCAGAATCTCGTATGGAGAGTTGTCGGAGTACACATTGCTGCCCTCTCTATAACTCAAAAAATATTGAATATACCATAAGAAGAGTACTTGCGTTATTTAAAAACAAAACTGTACATGCGCCAGTGTTCCACACATCATTTTCTCCGCAGAAAAGTGCTCATTATGTGTACTGGAGTGCTCGTAGGAAGACGACACTCCAAGTAAAGTGATTGCTCCGGCTATGTACAGTTGATAGGAAATGTCTTGTGATTCGTTAAAACGAAAGCTTCTTGTGATTTGTCTCTCCTCATTGCATACTATGGGTATGCTAGAGATAAAATGGATCATATTCGGCAACTATTCCATGTTTTTTTTACATTTTAGAAAAACTTATAATCCTGCTGAATACTAAACCGTCGTTCAATATTCAATATGATACCGGATAGTCTTTGAATTCCAAACGATACATGAAATCGTCAATTTTCAAAGTTAAGGATATGTAATGAAAATTTAATGAAACAAAACTTATTTATTGATTGAAGAAGAAATAATAAAGCACATCAAATTTATACCTTTTCATTGGTTATCATATAGAAAAAGAAACAGTTTTTAGATAAGTTTTTTTTTATATTATCATCAAAATATTCACACACATATCGTGTGCATCAATTCAACATTAAATCATCAGTAGGTACTTAATAATTTTACCATTTAATATGTATTGTTACTGATGATGGAACAAGTAGTTCCGAAAACGTTATAACAGAATACAGTTATTTGAGTGGAAAATACAATGTTTCTTTTATTTTTAAATTAATGATTTAATATGTGATAAAAAAACACCCCTATGGCTGAGAAGAATAAAGATTGGAGATGGGTCGTTCGAATATTAAATAAGAAAATTATAGATACATGTTGAGCACATGACAGAAGAGAAAAGTGTATGCTAAGATTGGATTATATTTCTTAAACTTAGAATTTGGTCGGGTACCTATTATCCGGTATTCGGTTTGATAAAAATCGATTGACATTCTGCTTAGTGCTTGTACTCTACGTATTATACACACGGTACACTACGAAGAATATAACACCGAGTGTGTAATACGAGAACTTAACGTGAGATTTTTCAATCGCAAACGAGAGAATTACTCGAATTCAGAGTACTTAAGTACTTATACGGGAATTCAGAACACACGAATAAACGGTAGAATAAAATCAACCACACAATAGAAAAAACATTGTGTGATTATTCAAGTAGTTTTTATAATCAGACAATTGGGTGACATTTTAAATCTTAGTTAAATAAATATTGCATCCAAATCAGCGAAAGATTTGGATGTTGATTTGTTTGAATTTTTTGAAAAGATTTTTTGATAACCCTCAATATTAATTATTCCCCAAGAAAAGTCGGAGCTTAAGTACATAAGTATCGAATAATATTTCAATAGCATCAAATATTGTCAAATACCGATATTTATATTGGTGTTTGATCATATCCCCTACATCCCCTAATCTTTGTTCGGTACAATGTGCCCTACAATAAAAGACAAAGGCGTTGCGGAAAACCGCATTGGTTGAATATATCCTTTCATTTTTGTTGTTGTTCCATTTGTTTGATAACCTCAATATTGATATAATAGAATCATTAATATCCTTTATCGTTTATTGTTTAGTAATCAAATATTGCCATTGAAAGCTCTTTGATGAAACAAGAACAATTGACCAATGTTCAATTAATTGAAAGTTTATTATCTAAGACTTTGGTCATTTGACATGAAAATATTGGATTGATTATTAATATGGTTGTATACTTGTAGAGAGCTTGTAATTAAAATAGTTCTTTGAAACTGAAAATTTCTAGTTAATATAATATTCCATATAATATTAAAGACTCGTAGGTAGTTTAAAGATCTAGACTAGTAAAATAAAAAATTGCGGTGATAAAATGATCTTACAATACATAGTGAAATCAACTGAAATCAAATAGTACCTAGAGGACATGACAACACGGAAAAGATGTAGGATGACTTTGTTCAGGAGTTGACAGAAGTGATCTGAAAATGAAGTAAATCAGTATCAGATGAAATAATCAATTATAATAAACATCACATGAAAATTAAATAAACGAATTTCCTTGAGCCTAAAGAATATAATATGGTTATAAACATTAAATGATATATTACAATAAATTCAAAAAGTAAAGAACAAGTCTAATAAAAATGTGTGGATATAAAAATGTACATATTCACCCATCACCCGTATATTGGTTATATTTAATAATTAAAATGAATGAATATAAATAATTTAAAAAAAATTAATGAAGTCATATAAAAATCTTTGTAATAAATAAATGATAAAGAATGAATGAAAAAATTAAATAAAAGTATGGGAATAATTTACAAACTTTGTTTCCACTAAATTAAGATAGACATCATGAGAAAGAGCATTTATAAAATCTTTATATACCTAGACGTAAAAAATACATACAATATGTATATTAAGGAAGCTTGTGTGTTATGTACCAATTCAGAGTAATTTCCTTTTGATGTTAATCGGAATAGCAATCGCATCTACGTAGAAATCATACAAAATAAAAGCAATCGTAGCTGTTTGTACAAGTAATAAAAAGAAACCCCTCAATGAATTGTTCCAGAAGCCCTGCATAGGAAACATAAATTAGTTGAATTATTCTGTAAACTTCCATTGTAGTTGTATGTAGGTTTTTATTGTGATATGAATAAAACAGTAGTATGGACATGTTATAATTAATGTGAAAGGGACCAAAGAAAGAAGACGATTACCTTTTATGAAGTGGATGGATCAACCTATGTACATCTGCCACTAGTTCAACAGTTGTTGAAGCGATACGGTCTACAACGTGTCAGGAGAACTAAAGTTAACCGCATAGGGAGCGAAAAAAATGACAAGCCATGATCCTCGAAATTTATTTATTTATTAACAATTCACGGCGCTAGCCTTTTACATGTTATATATTTACATACATAGTTCATATGATGTATATACAAATGTAGAATATTAAGACACAACAATCATCATAAAAATAAAATAAAAAAAACACAAAAAAAGAACAACACAACTCTCAGTATCACAGCATAAGTTATGAATGGAAATCAATGGATGACAAAAAAATCAATTCGATAGTAGGTTATATTGTCAAATTTTAAATAAAAGAGTATTTATGAGATTATTTCAAACAAAAATAAATGGGACGTCAAGTAGCACACAGTCTTAAAAAATGGATATTGTAGAATTAATAATATTCAGTGTCAATAGAAACTGAGAAAAGTCAAATTATCGAAAAATGTTGAAACAAAAACAAATATTTAGTGTGGTCAATTTATGTAGGTGTCAATGAGTAAAATGTAAATAAGGTAATTGTATTAATTGGATAAGAATGAACAATTTACAATGGTGTAAAAATTATGCTGTCATTTTAAGGAACAAATATAGGTACACACAAAAAAACAACAACAAACCAGAACTGCCCAATGTCAATCTATTTATTCAAATAGTTAATAACATCACGTTTATATTTATAAATTGAAGACAACAACGCAGAAGAAAAAGATAAAAAGTGAATAATTAAATATTTTTCTGTGACATGCTCGACACCGCGCGCATATAATTCAACGATCGGTTACATGCAGTATTAGTTTTATTATACCTATGCAAACATTTTGTGTGTAATTTTTGTATTAAAATGGCGCACACAAGAATACCAGTAAAAATTAAGTCAAAAAAATTATACAAAAATTGTAGTAATTACACAAAATTTTAACGTAAAACTTGATGAATTAGGTATCGCGTATCTTATGGAATTATTGGAGAGTTTTTCCTTGAAACGGAAGGATTCGTAGCGGTCACACTGGACCAGGTGATTAACACTAAGAACAAAAAGAAATATAGTATGAAGGCTCCAAACGTAATAAATGATTCATGGCAAAATAAATCGGAAACGATTCAACACATATCAGGTGCTCGCAGCATACTCATCCAGAATGATCACACCCAAAGACATAACCAAATAGTCAACATTATACGTCAAAAACTTGCTCGGAAAAATTTATTAATGACCACCAAATTCCAGACTACAAGTGTGAACCAAAAAGCATTTTAGAAAACACCACCTTTAAAATACATTATGATCAGACAAAATGATAGAACACGCTATACACATCAATAGACCTGACATAACCTTAGTTGATAAAAATGTAGAACATACTTACATAATAGATATTACTGTTACGAACACCAACAGTCTATTTACGATCATCCCAAAAAAAATAAGTTAATATACATAATTTGGTTTCAATGCATTGGCACATAATATATCATTCTACAGAAATCTGCAATTCTGAGTGCTTGTAGAAGAGTACACACATTTATACATATGGACGAAACAGATGCAATTTAACGAAAAGTATCACTGATATTTGGCACATGTGTTCGAATTACCGACTATAGTTTGTACAACTGCACATATGTAACATAACAATAATAATAATGCCCGTGTTACCTGGGGTTACTGGGAAAAAATCCTGAGTTTATACACAACTTTATGTGACAAAATAGTAATAAACTTTATAAACAGAATACACAAAAAAAATTAATAAATTAAAATACAATATAAACAAAAATAACATTACTTCAAATGGAGGACTTGTTGCGTAAGTAACGTTTTTCAGTCAACCATTTGAATTAGTGAAAACTATAATAAAAGTGAAAAAGGTTTTCTATATTGCCGAAACATTAATAAACACCTACTAATTTTGCCATTATTTAACGGGTTGGGGGAGGGGATATTACGCTCCAATAAGGAATGAAAGTTGACGCTGCGATAGCTCTAACTGTCTCCTTTTAACACCTTTTTAAAGACGGATAATGTTGGGTTATTTTGTATTGGAAAAGAAAGGTGATTCCAAAGTCTTGGACTATGAATGGTTAATTATGAAGAATGCAATTCCGAGTGACGAGAAGGAATTAAAAACAGACTGTTGCAATGCAACCCGACCTCAACGGGAGACCATGAGACCATTGAAACCATTATAACCTATACTTCAGATATATAGAATGTATCGAAATAAAATCATTAAACTGGCTTCTGTTTACAAAATAAATATCCTATAATTAGACATTAAAAGGGCTAACTGGCACAAGATCACTTTAGCGGATAGAGTAGATTCCAAAGGTTCATAATAAATTGATATAATGGATTTTAAACGTACATGCATTTTCAAAACATTTACACTTTTATTTAATTGATTTATATATCTTCTGTAAATATTAATAATCATTGAATATAAGCACCTGATAACCATTTGCTACACGTCGATAAAATATTATTATCCTGAAAATAATTGTGTGGTACTGGAAAATATTTGATAGGTTGAAAATACTTTAAAATAATTTTCTCATTCAAGTCGCGTGCTGTAATGTTATTTATATCTTGATCCTTTTGAAAATAACATGAATTTCTTAGTAAAACGTATATAATGTAACGCACATTGGTGAGAATAAGTTTTCCGGTTTGTAGAATACTTCGAAAAAATATATAATTTCACTACAGGCAAATAAAAATTCTAGTTATTTAAGCAATATCGTAAATACAAGAAATAAGTTTATAATTTTCTTAAGTTATCAAAACTTATTTTATTAGTCTAACATAATATGTTTTGGACGAAATATGAAGGCAATAAGAAAATATAGAGCGGGTGCGAGAAATAGTATGAACTCACATATTTCTCGTTATCCCTTCCACTGTACTATGTGTGTAGGCAGCCCGCTCGGGAAAGCGCAAGTCAGCAGGAGGTTTTCCATCGCGCATGTGCGCAGGGCGTGGCGGTTTCAATCAAACCATCCCCAAATCAGTCCTTCGCTGGACACGCTCCGAAGCGGTCGTCCTTTCGAGGCATCTCCAAGAGCAATCCAATCTTCCGTTTTTCCCACATTAATAAGAAAACTTCTTTACACGATCCAAAAATTTAACAAAATTCTATGGAAAGTGTTTCTAAAAATAGAACAATGTTCCCATTTTAACTTTCAATATCTTTTTCTTAAGTTCATATTGTTTTGCAGCTTTTTTCATAAAATTTCCACATCATATCCGAACTCTAACTTGCGAAATGCCTCGAAGTCGAAAGCAGGTTAAAAACTTTTTTCTAAACTTTTCATTATTTTAAAAATTGGCTAAATAACTATTTAATTACATTATAAGTTTTCATAAAAATGTTTTATTATTTTAATAATTTGTGTTGGCGGTCGGTTTAGATTTTTATATTTTTTGTGTTTTTTAATTTACGCAGTGGCTGGGACGCAGAAATAAACCATGATGAATTTCTTGGTGAAGGTAAGAAGTTTTCCTTTGAGAAAAAATCCATAAATCAACCAGATTGTCTATTTAAAAAATATATTTCATAACCATAAACCTTTTGAACAATACATCATTATTTGAAATATGTTATTGTAAATGCATAATTTCATAACATAAATATACTAGTGTGTGTGGGTCTATTTGAAAAATATTATTAAATATAATTATTCGAGCTTTCTTTTTCACATATGTCACAAAACAAATAGTTCAGAAATACATTTTAATAGCAATAAAATATTTTCCCTATAAAGAAAATGGAGGCAAATATTGCGCGTGTTGTTTAATTGAAATATGCCGAAAAATAAGAAATAATTGAAAGTACTATTGCAAAAAACCGAAAAAAAATATTATTGTGAAAAATATATTAAGTGAAATATGTAGAGTAACTCGATTGCTTTCTCTATATTTAGAAACTTATGTTTTGGATGAAAATGTTTGTGAAGGCACATGGCGCCATTCCATGATCTGTCAAACCGGTATGTAAATGAAACGTTAATATTGAAATCTACCTACAATTAAATTCTGTTTTTCAACTGCGAATTATGAAATAAAAAAGTATTAAGAGTATGTAAAGTGAATTAATAATCAAGATTATTTATGGATTTTTTTTAATCTTAAAATACTTTGCAATCTAATTTATTTTCCACACTTTTTTAATATCAATATCTGTGAAACAAATTTTATTTTCAGTTGGTAACATAGAGTGATATATTGATGAAAAAATAACTATTAAAAAGATTATTTTTCTTTTGCTATGTATTGCTTGCTCATTGTGTTTTAAAATTTAGTTTTTGTCATATTGATTGTAAAATTTGAAGTACAAACTACAAAGAATGTTTTTTTTCCTCTTATAAATAATATTATTTTATATAAAAACTTGAATCCTGAAAAGCAATTTTTGAAAGTAGTGTTTACCTTTGTGAAAGTAGATTCTAACTACTATACTACTGCTATACCATCACGGCATATCCCACAAGTGGGGTAGCCAGCAGATCAGCTGCACGTAACATGCAAACTGTCCTCTTCATACCAATATAAAATCAAGACATTCAGGATGGGTGGCAAGCCTCGTCGCTGAATTTAAGATGTAAAATGTCTTATTTTTTTCGAACACCTGCCTTTTACAGGACACTCGAAAACTTACGCAGAAGAGTGGGAGACCAATTCTTTACCGGGTGCTCCACGGGATAGATTCTAACACTGTATTAATTTATTTCAAATAAAAAGTGCAAGAAATAAGTTTATCTTTCAAATTAATAAAAAAGTGTTGATTTTTTATTCGTCCTATATTTTCACTGATAATGTTGTTGTTTTTTTTTTTTAATTTTATTTTGATATTTTTAATGCAACCTAACTCTATCATATTTTGTATTTCATGTGTAAGGTGGTCTTAAGAAACATTGGCATAGGTAGGTCTAATTTTTTTTTCTATTCTTTGTATATAAAAATATTATTACGTTAAAATTATATAAAAAAATCGATTACGGTACATAGTGTTGTGCTTATAACCATGGTATTGAAGTCGTGTGGAGTAAAATCTATAATAATAGTAATTCTCAATATTAAATTGGCAAAAAAATATATCAATAGATTGACAATATCCATAAAAGTTGTAAGAAATCTCTTTTAACGAAATAAACACCAAATATACTAATGTTGCATCGTTTTGTTGAATCAGTTTTGAATTGTTTTGATGAAATAAAATGGATTTCTTATATTTGTGCACTAATATTATAGTAAATAAACCTTTGCTGTTAGTGTCCTATGTCTTTTGATGAAACCAAGATCTGTTATTTATTTATAACCAAGAGTTGTTAAAAGCATCCAGTCTATGAATTGCGTAGTAAAAAAAATCACAATAACTATTTATTAAATTCATAGAAACAGCGGGACAGGACTAAATTGAATATAAGTATTTCCAAATTACACCAAAACTTAATAAGTAGATATCTTGTATAAGTAAATTAATGAAACTCAGTACCTTTTGAATAAATCAGAGATTTTCTCCTTAGCTCAATAAATAGAAAAAAACTCTAAAATACTCCTCAAATGGAAGAATTATTCAAACAGAAGGTAAAAATAATTGATCAAAGTTATTTGTAAATTATTATATTAAAATTATTGTAATAGTAAACGTGTCAATAATTTATTTGATGTTTGGTATTTCGTGATTAAACCACATATAGGGTGCATTTAGAGACTTGAGTATCTCCTTCATAAGATGTTCTTCATTTTATGTACACAGTTCCTTATCTTTGATAGAACATGTTAAACATAATTAATTAACACATATTAATATTTGTTTTCCCAGAAACCACAGGATATGGACCCCTAGCTTATTACTCAAAGATATTTCCATCATGGAACTAGTAACCAAACTAGAATGATCATTATGTAAATTGTTTCACGGCTGTATCAACTTTAGACATAAACTCAAACCAATTTTTTTATAGTAAATAGTTGGTTTGAAAATTTATCATAGGATCAAAAAATATACCATATTTTTTTCAAGTGAAAATTTTAGTATCAATCTGTGTTAACTATTCACTCGACAATTGCTATTAATTCATGATAAATTATTGATTCAGGTTATCACCTGGCCTAGACCTAAAAAATATTAATTCGCTTTATACCACCACGGTATTGTCCAAAAGTGGGATAGCCAGCGGACTAACTGCATGTTATTATAATTTTCTATGATAAATAACTGAGAAATATAAATAAACTGTCGCCTATGATGCAATTTTTCGATTTGTATTATGTCATATGTCATGTCAACATAAGAATTTTCCAATAGTTTTAAATTTTCACTTTGTATGAAAAACTAATGAATTAAATAAAGTAAGGTCTACGATGTTTATTTTGCGCCCCTCAAAGAGGAACATTTTTTTTATTATAGACATTAAATATCAGAATAATTAATAGAAAAGCAGCACTTAATAAAATAAGAGAATGTGCAAAATCACTGATAAAAATCATACATGTATTAAAAATAAAAAGGTTTTTATATAGTTAAAAAGTAGAAGAAAAAACAGTAAAAATGATAGAAAACACACTACAAATACACAATTTGACATTGACAAAAAACAATTGGAATTCAAGAGCGAAATAATACGTACAAAATTAAGTAGGTACGTAGGAATCACAGAATATGAATAACTTGCAAATCGAGAATATCAGCGAAAATGTCTCTCTGTTCTTTGCAAGGCCAACACCTGCTCCATTTTTGGACATATGGTCTATGGCACTATGTTCTCATCTTGTATTATGATTGTGTTCGTTGTGATCCCTCTAGTGATCTTAGTACCTCGATGATTTCGTAATATAATGTTGACATAATGAACACGTTATAAGCAGAATACTAGGTTTTAATAATATGAAGTAATAATATATATAGAGACACCATCTTGAATTCTTAGGCGTATCATTTCATAAACATTTGCAATATAAATTCCCTTTAAAATATTACAATACTAGCTTAAGGCCCGGAATCCCCCAGAAAATATAAAATAAATAGTCAAATAATGCCAAGATTGATGGAAAATGCTGAAAAAATATTTATAAAATGGGAACACGTTTTTAGACTTTAATTATTATACGATACTTACGATTATGTATTTACGATTCCATTAGTTAAAAAGCTAGGTAGTTGTTTTTAGTAACTGTTTCAATATTTAAATATTTTAAAAAATGTCCATTCATTCCAAATAAATGAAAAAAAAAATTGATGACATAAATGTAGTTAAAATTCTAATATAGTTGTCAAGAAATTCAATGTGTCTATGGTGTATTTTACCCTTGGTATCGAATACATTGTTCCCAAAGGGCTCAAGTAACTCGATTACGGGTGGATGGCCAAAATAAAAAAAAATAAAAATTCAATGTGTCAAATTTAGAAAAAAAAAAAACATCTTCTATTAACGCTTTTAAACGAGAGGTTCGTCTTTCGATTTCTCAGGTCATTATCAGTCTTGTATTTATGTATTGTACTCCACATTAATTTATGGAAACAAACATAAACTCTTTGAGTTTTACAACATTTAAAAATAGGTACAGTGATCTGGTCTCGACTTTGACATTGACTTTGAAAGTGTAAACAAGGTTACCGTATCTTTTATTTAATTTAGTAAAACTTAAAACAATTTGTGTTTCTTTCCATAAAAAAAAAATATTTATTTAATTTATCCGATTCCGCAATTTGACTACTTGTGCACCACCACAGTAAATAGTCTTATAATCTGTCCAAAGGATGCGATTAGATTTTTGTTCTTGTCCAATTAGTTAGTATGTAAAGTGATGTTAAAACAATCATATGAGCAGACTAAAATATTTAAACGTTGATTGTAATTTCTTGAAGTCACGAGTAGAGTATGCTTCGCTAACATATTTTGATATTATTAACATTGTATATTAGACAGGAATTTTCATCTGTATTATAAAGTCTTATTGGCTCTTTATTGTCGTCACTCCGAAAAATGGATTAAAATTTCTGTCATTTTTAAGATAATTCAAAAATAAAATGAAGATATAATTAATATAAGTGTCTTGTCTTGTGACAAAGTCTGCATTTTTTCTTAGGCATTCTAAACATTCTCTCTTAAATTGTAACACTTGAAATTAAAATACAGTTCGTTAATTCACCTTAAGCAAGATTTTATTCAAAGAAATATGTTATTAAAAATTTCATAAAAACATCTCAAAAATTTACCTAATTTTAACATTGCCTTGCTCTGTGAATAAATTATTTCGTTTTACTTCATGAAAATATTGAGAATTTTATGTTCAAAACAAGCATTTGTCTACCTCTTCTACCTATCCATTTAACTCATGGATATTTCAATTACTTGTAGGATAAGCAGATAGAATAAGCTTCTGACAATCCTGTTTATACGTTTTCTATTTTATAATATATATAATTATATATAAAACTAAAGAGATTAGCAGAAAATAGGGAGGAATGGAGAAGAAAATCTAAACTCGTTGCAGACCAATCCAATGGGTTGTAACTCACTAAATACATAACTAAAAATGTGTCTAATTTAAGGTGCAAGTTAATCTAACAAGGTTTGATTTTTTTATGTACAGGAAAGGTTTCAACTTTATTTAACATAATTTTGAAATAAAGTGAATTATTATAATTAAGTTAAAACCCCTTCACAATATTACGCTTCTCTGATCAAAATGGTGCCAAATTAATAATTAGGATCACTCTAATTACCAAATAATTATTGTCTTATTAAAATGTTCTATTTATTTAGAGGAATAACACATAGGAACAAAAAAACAGGCACGAAGAGTCTTGGGTCCGTTGAAGCCATCCATCTTGAATCAACCATTTTTTATGATGACCTATAAAGTCATTACGGACAGTAAGTCCGCAGCTTTTTAAATCATTTAACAGATGCCGTGATGGTATCATGAAAATTAAGCGGAATGTTAAAAGCAAGCGCTTTCTAATTTATATTTGATATTAATAATAACTTGAGAAGTCGAAAGACGTCTCTCTTGATGAAAATTTAACAATCTTTACCATCACGGCATATCCCTCATGTAGGGTAACCAGCAGATCAGCTATTTGCAATACCTACAAGAATATAAGACATTCATGATGGGTGACAAACCTGAATTTAAGATTTAATATCTTTTTATTTTTTCAAACACCTGCCTTTTCTAGGACACTCAAAAGCTTACGGAAAAAAGTGGGAGATCAATTATTTATCGGGTGCTTCAAATTTTTATAAAATTTATAGTAGGAGAAAATGCTTGTTTTTAATTAATCCAGCTATGGATTTCTACTTCTTGTTCATCGACACAATAAATGATAAAGAATAAGACTTTCAGGATGGGTAGTTCACCTCATCACTTCATTTTATTTTAAATGTCTCATACATGATTCAGCACACAGTGCATATTTTAATATGCGAAAATTAGTCAAAAACAGTTATCTTAAATCTCAGCCACTAAATAACCGATCTCTTATGTAGTTTATTATGTACTCGTACTTATACCCAACATCACTCGTTTCCTATAGACACTTAAACTAGAGATGCAACGAATAGTATATTTAGCGAATACCGAATATTATGCAAGATCATGTGCCGAATAACCGAATATTCGGCAAAACGATGGCGAGAGCGTGCGGTACTCGCGACCGCGCATCTTCGTGTATGTAAAATATCATCAATTAATATCTTCGTATATCATAGACTAGACTCGCAACGCGGTATCTACATTTTTTCTAAATTTTTGTGTTCCAACACTAATTACTAACATTATGTTGTTTCACTCTATATCAAATTAAATTAATTAATTAGATATTTGAGAATTAATAACTTTACATCTGCAGCTGACAATGAAATAGCAACAAACTACAAGCTATTAGTTCCTTCCAGTTTTACATTTAAACTATAATAATAATAATAATAATAAAGCTTTATTGACAGAACATAATACAAAGTTTGTACAAGAAACACATAATAAATAGAAAACAGTGCTCTGTCAAATGGCGGACTTGTTGCAGAGCAACATCTTCCAGTCAACTATTCGGCAGAATACCGAATAATAGACTAAATATTCAGTATTCGGCCGAATAATAAAAATGTTGCCAAATAGACAGAATACCGAATAGTTGCCGAATATTCGTTGCATATGTAAGTTAAACCATTTCCCGTTTACGAAGGGTGGTTTACCACAAAAATGTAACATTGCTGTTACAGGGACTATTGACGCGTTAACTGAAATGAATAAATTATTAAACAGTAGCTATACATGTTTTACATTTAACGAACATAACCTACATTGGTTTAACAATATAATGTAAGTAATGTCGGCGATCTTAGATACACCAACAAGGAATATTGATATTATAATTATTCACACACGTGTAAAGGAGAATAATGCTTTTATTAAGCATAAAGTACGATGTAAAATTTAATCTCAGGGACTTGTGTTGTAATATATTTCATAGAAACATGAAGCCTTAAAATCTTATAATATACCAGAGCCCCTAGATAAACATGCACTTGGCGATCGACTACAAACGAATTTTCGCCTATAACTGCAACAATAACGCATAATTATATGGTACATGTAGGTAGATTGTCGAAAAGTTCGCCAGTAGCCGATCGCTAAGTACGAATTGTCTACGGGCTCAGATGTTTCTACCCGGAGTCGCCAGGGGATTTGAAAAAAATCGTTATTGCAACACGTGACAGCGGAACTGTCATACAAACGTCACTTTCATACAAAAATTCAATCCAAATTTCCGACTTTTCCGTTGAATTTTCCAAAAATTTTCTTTCATGCAAACCGTCTCCTGATAATTACACACACAATAAAAAAAATCAGCCAATTCGGTGTAGCCGTCCTCAAGTTATGGGGAAACATACATGGTCAACTCATTTTTATTTATATAGAAGAAGATACTAAATATTATTAAAATTGATTATTATTTATTTATCTTACGGGTAATTTTAATTTGTCTATTTTCAACGGAAACGTGTCTTATGTGCGTAATTTTTGACGTGAATGTAGTCGAGATTCTCATCTGGTATATTTATTTATTTATAATATTTTATATTATGACGTGGATGGAATGTCCTTGGATTAATAAATAGAAGGTTCTAATTTTCACATTCTTTTTCATGGTGTCTTCACTTCTTTTTTATCTTTATTTATAAAAACATTAAAGCTTGTTCAATCAAAGTGAAACGATTTAAAAAAATGTGTGAGTTACTCAAATACATAAATAATAAAATAAAAATAAAAATAACAAACTTTGTTTAATTCCACTTTAGTCAATACAATAAATAACTAAAACGTTTTCGGGCTTACACCCATCTTCAGTAGTTACGTGCTTTTTGTAGACTGTGTAACGTGCGTAACTACTGAAGATGGGTGTAAGCCCGAAAACGTTTTAGTTATTTATTGTATTGACTAAAGTGGAATTAAACAAAGTTTGTTATTTTTATTTTTATTTTATAAAATGAATTTCCACAGTGTAACTCACATAAAATTAGAAAACATAAATAATAATTTCACATTTACAATTAGGTTCTTTTTTACTAAGTTGTTTCATATTCGCTGAAAAAAAATGTAAGAACATTTCATAAATGAAAAAAAAATGTAAGAACATTTCATATTCCCGTTTTTGCGCTCATCTTCTAATCCCTCCCTAATATTTTAGCTTGTTAAATTACACGTGAAAAGATGTACATAGGGACAATTGTACTTAGGAGTGTATAAATAATATCAAAACAAAAACAATAAAATTCTTTTAATGTGAAAGCAAAAGAAATTCAACATTTCACTACACAATCTTGTAATAGAATATAACGGGTGTAAGAAGGGTGCCAAGAATGTTCTCGGAGTTACTCCTAAATATTTTCTCTTTAAAAAACATTTTCGTTTACAATATTTTCTTCCTGTTTTATTCATTTATTCATACCATCAAGTCATCTCCAGTTGGTAGCCAGCGGACCAACTACACTAAAGAATGTTATAAGCTGTTGTTCTAAACGTGCCAACTACACTAAAGAATGTTATAAGCTGTTGTTCTAAACGTGCCAACTACACTAAAGAATATTATAAGCTGTTGTTCTAAACGTGCCAACTACACTAAAGAATGTTATAAGCTGTTGTTCTAAACGTGCCAACTACACAAAAGAATGTTATAAGCTGTTGTTCTAAACGTGCCAACAAAATTTTAGACAATCAAGATTAGTATCATATAATAATAATAATAATAATAATAAACTTTATTGTACAAAATATATGGATACAAATGATGAAGATACATGGTATAAACGAATAATTTTGCACAATGGGCGAGTTTATCGCAGGGACGCGATATCTTCCAACTAACCCAAAATCTAACCTATCATACCTCATGGCTGAGCTAAAGATGTCAAATGTATTAAACTTCTATCTATTCCCTCACGCCGTATCTCAAGTGGGGTAGGCAGAGAGAACGGAACGCCAATAAGATCTGTCCTTACATACTTCTTTCGTCTCCTCCACAGTCACACAATTACTCAAGCACTCACGTCAATTTCTATTACTCAAAACACGGCCGTCCTTGAGAATTTGATCTACATGTTCAAGCCATGTAGTTCTCGGACGCCCGCGCTTCTTCAAACCCCTCCTTTCAGCCAAGTATATTCTTTCCTCTTCTATTCGTTCCACATGACCAAACCATCTCAATTTATTTACATGCATTCTATCAACATCACTCCTCTTACATCCACTCATTCGTCTAATTTTCTCATTCCTCACTCTGTCACGCAAAATTTTACCAACCATCCTCCTCAGCAATCTCATCTCCACAGCATTTATTCCACTTTCGTCCCTTCAATCATGTCCACGTTTCGCTTGCATACATATATGTCGGTACTTGGATGGTTTTATTGATAATTACGATTAAACGTGATAATAACAAATATTTCAGTCTCTTACAGGCCACGCAAAAAATAACCGAAATGAGTGAGAGATTCTGGTTTAATGCAACGCAAATGCATTTATTTACACATAATTTTTGATATGTTTTTCGACAAAAATGATATTTTGTGGTTTTTATGGCAATACGATCTTCGTTAGTTTTAATGAATGTTTCTTTTGATACGAGTACTTCAAATAAAGCTCATTTTTGGGCAAAGTAATTTTTGTAGTTCATAAATCACAAAAAAAAATATTGGGATTTATTTGACAATAATTTTTTAAATATCATCTTAAATAATATCATAAACTATATTGGACAAAACAGTAGTCAACCAATCAAAAATAAAATCTTTAAAAATGCAATATTAAAGAGTTAACAACCGAATTTAGTAACGGAAACGTAACAAGTATTGAATTCCCGAAACTTTTCCAACACTCCATGTTCTTACATCGTGTAATACAAATAGAAAACAAATTACTGTGCCGTTGTGTGTTAGAGACTATCAAATATCCATAAGGAGGATAGTATTATGGTATTGTATTGTAGTCCTTAAGGAAGTGAAGAGAATTATCAGGAACAGTAACAATACAGAAATCAGAGTGAAAATTAATGATGTAACAATAATAGTAGTCTTAAATTTTCCATTAAATTAAATTCTAGAGTGGCATAATAATGTTCTAGTTTTTTTACTTTCCTCATCGTATCCGTTATCTGTAAATTTGATAGAAAACTTTTCTACTTCTTTATACCATCGTGGTATCTCGCACTCCTTCCACATACCTACCACTGTAAGTGGACTTACTTTTTGTGTTTGTGGTATTTTTATATAGTGGCCACACTACAGATAAGAAGGTAGCTGTGTTATATTAGGAACATCGGCCGGTAGAGCGGCCTCTTTCATTATCAAAGATAGTAACAGGCAGTAGAATTATGTTAAAGGTTGAGATCATTTGAATAAATTTTTAATCATTTGAGAAAAAAAATATTTAAAATGCATACGCTTTATACGTATCACATTTTTTTTTTTAACAAAATGTTATAAAGTAAAATAGTACATTATTTGAGAAAATAAATAACAATGATTTTTGTTTCTATTCACCATTATAAGAAAGATAGGAGATAGTATGAAACATTTCAAAGCAAAGTGAATTTTCAGCGCTAAATTTTTCATTTCATCAACAGACAGGGGATGGATGGAAAATTTAATTCATTTTCATTTAACCTTATTCCCTTTGATACGCATTCTTCTTCTTTAAGATAAAGTTCTTTATTATTATTATTATTGTTATTATTACTATGTCGGTATTCAATTTCATGGATTTAAAGAAAGGTGGATGAATAACAATACCTGCAATATAATTGTGATAATTTGTATGTACATCACTTTTATTGTATGTGATCCTATGATCCAACAGAAAGGGATCATTAAAATGTATGCATTATATTTAAAATACTTGAACTTAGACACCTTCATCAAAAGCTACACATAAATTATGTGACGTTTGTTAATTTAAGCACGCTTAAAAGAATGTTTATGACGAATTGATTACAAATACATTCTTCATTTTCTTCACGTTGGGCCCTTATTAGTCCCACATGGTGGAGGGGTCTGCCTTTCTTGTTTTATTCCGTCACTTGGTTGGTTCTGTCGAGTGCATCCTCATGAGAAACATCTCAGTTCCGCATGTCTTGTCTCACTACTTCACGCCATCTGCGCTTTGGCCTTCGCCTTGGTCAAAGAGGAAGACCATATATATAGTTATAAGTGTTATAACTATTTATTTCCGTTCTGTGAAGTCCTGTGGTACAGACTAGGTTTCTCAGGGATTTCTGTACTGCTAATACTATCCCATCACGGTATATTCCACAAGTAGAGTTGTCAACAGATCAGCTGCATATAATAAACATGCAAGCTTTCCTCTCCGTGCCAACAAAACTTTGAAACATTCAAGATGGGTCATCGCTGAATTCAAAACGTGAGATGTCTCTTTTTTTTCAAATATCTGGCATTTACAGAACATTCAAAAAATTACGGAAAGGCGTTAGAAACCAATTCTTTACAGGGTGCTCCACGATATTCAGTAACAATCATTAAATTATAATGTACAGTTTTTTTATTAATTAACAATGAAAGCCACCACATTGTATATTACATATTATGATTAAAAACTCTTTATGTACATATATTAGTTATGACAATATGAGGGACAGATGGTTTATTAAACAAACCGAATGCAGTGCATAAGTTAGAGATGGAAACGTAGTGCTTCATCAATTTTTTTTTTATTATTGATAAACTTGTTTAACATGAACTAAATATCAAACTAATTCACAAATGATTTTATTTCACATAAAAAAAATAAAAAGTTATGGATTTTATCTAAATTGTGTAGCTGTTTTATAATCAACGATTCTCGAAAAATGCATTGAATGTTACCGAATTTTGTTGATTTTTTGTTTTATTTGTACATCATTAAAAAAAATTAATAGGTTCTTATAATTTTTATTTTATTTAATAATTATGTTCTCCAAGTTATTTCATAAATTTTCCTCATTTTACTGTCCGTTGCGATTGCTGAATTAACCATTGTCTTGTTATTGTTAATCGAATTACATATACAAAAAATTATATTTAATACGTTTAACACATAACATATTTAAGGGTTATACCATGGGTGAAATAAATAAATATATAAATAAGACAAGCACAATATAATATATATTGGTCTCCCACTCTTGTCTGTAAATTTTCGAGTGTCCTGTAAAAGGCAGGCGTTCGATAAAATAAAAACATTTTACATCTCAAATTCAGCAATGAGGTTTGCCACCCATGCTGAATGCCTTATTTTTTTTTGGCACAGAGAAGACTGTTTGCATGTTTTTTTTTTACATGCAGATGGTCTGCTGGCAACCTCACTTGTGAGATGTGCCGTGCTGGTCAAGTAGTAATAGTAATATTTATTTTGACAAAAGAATCTGTTAATATTTTTGTTTATTATTAATTAAATATTCTTTACTGTACATTGATCACAAGCAAATTTGCACAAAAATACATTTAAAACAAATACAACAAATAAACAGGGGGTTAGTAGAAGTGCGTTTCTTCCAAATAACCCAAATAATAGGTACATTATAAATGCAAAAAATATTTTCATTAAACATAGTATAAATAAAATTAAACAAAAAAAAAACATAAGGGTAAAAACTAACCAATGCAAGTCCAGTAAACCAGACTCACACTACCGCAAACAACAAATTATAAAAAGATAAGATGAAAAAAAAACAATTATATAATTAATTAAACCTATAAACTTAACCCACAAGAACATCAAAAATGTTAAAGGTAATTATTTAACTCCCTATTATTTGTAATACAACCTGAATGTCATTGTATTATGACTGCACTGTACTCGTATACGAGATAATGTTATTATTATAAAGGTAGCTCTACACAGTAGGTACACACGTGATAATGACATACAAATTGCCTGCTGGCGTCGTCGTCAATACGCATTACACGGGCTTACACTCCCCCTAACAGTAACAATTACCAACACATTGTTAACAAGAATGTTACAATATGTTATCAGAGCTGAGCTTCGTCAAAAATAAACAAAATGTTAATCGGTAATCCGTTAACGAAGAAATATTTTCGTTACTCGTTAGTTGATTGTTAGTGTATTTCGGGAGATAAAAATATTTAAAATGGTACCCTATCATACCGCTTCGTAACTTAAAATAAAAATGTCCTGCGATACTTTAAAAAATCAGAGCCTGTCGTTGGTAACGTAGAATACTATAGTGTACTATACTATCATGTTGTATCCTATGTGGGGTAGCCAGATTACATTCATAAAATACTCATATATGCACAGCCAATTCTCTTACTCAGTATGCGGGTAACCTTAAAAATTTGATCCACGTGGCCAATTCACGTGTTTATTGGACGTCCACAAATTAAATAGGTAACAGGTCATTAAAAATTCGGTGAGGTTATTCCCCAGAAAAAGTAACGGACGAAAGTTCAATTTATTTTATTTATTTATCCATTTACGGTATAAGCCTTTTTACATGTACGATTTAAACAGTTTGTAACAAATAATCAATTTTTACATCAAAGGTATTAAAATTGAAAATAAAATATACATATTTAAAATGTCAAAAATATAAAAAAGACATGTAGAACATAAAAATTTAAACTACAATTTAAATATACCTATAGATATATGACAAAGATAAAAAAAATTAACATACTCGTGAATAATATTAATTATAGTTAGATACTAATAAACATAATAAGACAGATACAGTCGATTCCGCTTAGTTGGGACACCGCTTAATTGGGACAGCCGCTTATTTGGGAAAATCTCAAAGAACAGAAACCAAACCAAGAAACCAATAGTAAATTTATATGTTTAATTGGGACAACATTCCGCTTAATTGGGACAGTAAATTTAAGATCACAGCAAATATTATGTTACACATATTCTTTACAAAAATATTTACAAAGAATTTGATATGACAGTCTACACTTGGCTCATTTTTGCATTGAATTAATTGTATGTACCTACCCATTTATTATTTAAATTAGGATTTTTTTCCTTAAAAGTTTATTTTACATATTTGTAATTTATAAGATAATTTATATTATCTATATGTAAATTAAGAGTTTATAAAATAAAATTATTGAAAAAAATATGCATTTTTTAATTTTATGTGTGTATTACTGGTTAATGGCCTTAGTTGCCAAAACCAAACTAAAATAAACTTTATTGTGACAATAATAAGTACATTGTACAAAAGGCGGGTTTATTGCCAAATGGCAATTACTGCCAACCAACCTGATGTTTGAAAAAAAAAATAAGAAAATAATAAAGTACATGCCAGAAGCCAGAACCATAGAAAAAATACAAAATAATAAATAAATATACCCATACAAAAATAAAAATAAAAAAAAAATATATATATAATACATGCATAAAGTGGAATGGGGAAAGGGGGATAAGGAAGGGGATGGAATTATGATGGGTTATTGAGAGCAAGATAGTGATGTTTCAGTCTACTTTTGAAAATGGAAATTGAAGGAGCAAGTCTGATCAGTAAAGGCAAATCATTCCATAACCGAGCTGCATGTATAGTGAAGGAAGATGTGACAAAAGATGTTCGATGAGTGGGAATAGTTAACGTACCAAGTGCACCAGAACGAAGAGGCAAACCATGAGATGCCAAAACCAAATAAATGAATTTAAAAAAAAAATGTGAAATTCGCTTAATTGGGACAGCCGCTTAATTGGGACAAAATGCTCAAGTCCCAATGTGTCCCAATTAAGCGGAATCGACTGTGTATCTAAAAATCTTGAAATTGAAAAACTAATCACTATTTTTAAGGAATTTAATTACCTCGTTAATCCGTTAATCGTAAAATGCTCAGCTTTACAAGTTCAATTCTATTTGTAACATAGGTACATAATAATGTAGGTACGAAATAACGTTATTTCTACCAGGTCGGTGTACCCAAGCGATTATAATGGGCGTTATTATTTGTGTTTTTTTTATTCTTTTTACGTTTAAAATTGTTATAATTTGTAATAACGTGTTATGAAAGGGGAAAATTTGCGGAGGTATAACTTAATCATAATATTAAACATTTCATCGTACACAAACGAGTGTTCATTATCTCGTTTCTTCCTTTTGTAAAAAAAGTAATGAAAAGAGACAAAACTACATATGCGTTCGTTTCGAATATTATGTGGAATCGAAGGAAAAGAAAATTCTTTCGGAAATTTGTGTGTGGGCTGGGTCATTAGTTTACAGTACAGCTGCCAACAAAAATGAATATTCTTGATTTTTTTGTAATAAAAAAAATATATAAAAATCGTTACTATAAATCCACACAATAAACAATATGCTTGCTTCGTTAATGTAAAGTAGGTCGGTTACAGATTTCCATCTTGGAATTTTTCAATTGAAACCAAGATGCTGATCAGAAGCGAAACTTGTTGTTAATTGCATTAATGCACAAAAAATTAAAAGAATAAATATAGGATGATTTGGCAAACATAAAAAATGTTATAGTCGATATTTTCGGCCGACGGTTCTTGGTGAAAGTCCATGTCAAATTATTATATGTAAATAAAACACTTATTTGGTACTTCCACTGAGACTTTATTGGTCGCGAGCCGGCTAATAATTTAGCGAGGCTAGCGTATTTTTGTCGCTAGCCTGATGATGAGAGTGGAAGCTCTTGAAAGCTGGCTCGTGACCGCTGTCAGAGTGAAAGTGCAAAAAAGTGTTTTATTTACAATAATTAAAATTGTTTTATAAAATTTCAACGAAAAATATACAAAATGAGTTTGAGCCTTAGTGAAAAACATGCCTTTACTCCCATTGTAGTAAAAAAATGAATGTTGAATTCATCACCTAAAATTTATCACCAAATTCGTTACATTTCCATATTACGATATGCACAAACTGTGACATTTTTATTTAGCCCAATACAATATTCTGTTTGCCAAGTAGGTACCTGCCTTTATACCGTGTGGTAAAACATTATCTGGAATATTGAAATACACGTATATCGTATAGCATAAAATAGACATATTCATGTACATTAGTATGAGTGTTGTCTATGTACTACGTGATGATGTGAGTAATCATTAAAAACAGGTGTTAGCGCTATCAGCCACGACACAATGTTGAGGCTAATAATAAAATTAAACACACATTTTGTGTCATGATATTAATATATATTTTATTGTGTAGTTTTTATTTGACAAAACTTTGTCTATGGCCTTTGTTTTATTAGAATATTCGTATGCTGAAAAATATTTATTTTTTCTAGCCCTTTAAGTGCTGCTACAGAGAGCACGTCAGGGTGAAAACGAACTATTCCTTAGTTTTATAGTATTTTTTTATTTATATTTTATTTTAGAATTTAGTAAATATTCTCATTCTCTGATTCTGTTATCATTGGAACAGTATTTTGCGAGAGTTGACTAGGCCATTGAAAATCTTTTGATTGGAAAACAATGCTTTTATGACAGAATATGATGAGAAATGTTATTGGCACGAAGAGAACAACTTGAATGTTTATTACACGTAGTATTTCTGCTGCACTATTTCTACCTCACTTCTTGAAAATATCGTGATGTTATGATAAAAATTCATACTATTTATGAGATATTATTAAACATCTCGTATGCAATCTTTGCCCTAGTACAGGTTATACCTAGTTGGGCAGCATCAATAAAGTATGTATGTAAATTATAATTTATTGAGAAATAAAATAAAATAAATAAATACTAAATCAATAAAAAATAAATCTATACTGAACATCTTTACAAGACGACCTGTGTGTTCATCACATGGAATAAGTCAACTATGTATCAGATGATGATTTTTTCCTTGAAGTTATAAATATGTACAGATTTTGCCATTTATTTCAACATTAATTTCAATTCTATGGAAAAATAGTGATTAGAATGATGAGACATAATTATTTTTTCCTTGAAGTTATAAATATGTACAGATTTTGCCATTTATTTCAACATTAATTTCGATTCTATGGAAAAATAGTGATTAGAATGATGAGACATAATTATTTTTTCCTTGAAGTTATAAATATGTACAGATTTTGCCATTTATTTCAACATTAATTGTAATTCTATGGAAAAATAGTGATTAGAATGATGAGACATAATTATTTTTTCCTTGAAGTTATAAATATGTACAGATTTTGCCATTTATTTCAACATTAATTTCAATTCTATGGAAAAATAGTGATTAGAATGATGAGACATAATTATTATACAGTAAATCGAAAGATCGATATTTTACGTACATACCAACCTATCTATAAAATTACAGGAATAGTATTAGATTTTGTTGATAATAGCCCCGTAAAATTACATATTATATAACTTTTATACTATGTTAAATGTTTCTAGAT
Organism: Athripsodes cinereus; assembly: GCA_947579605.1. Taxonomy (NCBI): domain Eukaryota; kingdom Metazoa; phylum Arthropoda; class Insecta; order Trichoptera; family Leptoceridae; genus Athripsodes; species Athripsodes cinereus. Next base: position 17,077,623 of record OX388318.1, on the reverse strand, counting down.
ATATGTTTTGTGGTAGATATGTTCAGGTAACTACATACTGTCCCGTAGCAGTAATATTCTAGTATGTATAATAATATATTATACAGGTATCTACTCATTGTTAGGAATTACAATCAATGTATAGGTACACTATTACATACTAGCTACGAATACGGCGTTATTAGAGAATCAATATCCAGTATAAAAAAGAATGTGTTGATATCTAAAAACAAAAGAAAATTATTAAAAATATACATTTTTCTTAAAATTATCCTTTATAAAAATATTTTTCATAGACAGTCATGATATGATATTGGTAATTTAATTTTTTACATAATTTGTACTCTTATTCCTAGAATTTGCTAAATGGTTATGTAAATATTAAGTTAGTACATATTAATATACATTTGTTCTTGTTTTGACATAAAAATGAAAATATTTCGGCAAAACGCAGAGTAAAAGATGTACATATTATGCTTATTCAAAGGGAAATGTAATGAAAATAATCTACAGGAAATATTCAGGTATATTTATCAATAACAAATTACCTACATATAAACTGAAACCTGCTCTAAAAAAACATCACAGAAATCTTATAAACTGATTCCTCTTAACAGAGATACTTAAAAAAAACTGTAATGCGGCTGATCAAATTTTGCAGCCAGCGTTATTTCATATCAGCATCAGCCAGTTTTAAACTGACGTAGATTGAGAAAGTGCGTAAGACAATATATTACTAATTCTTGAAGGACATCGATTGATTGTTGTTTTATGACAACTTATATGATAGGAACACAACACCCTCGGCAGATATAAAGGATGTCCTATACTTCAGCAATAGTAGGAAGGACACCATTATCATCTTAATGATATGGAGTGAAATAGCATATTATTATTGTTATTATTAATATTAGAACACAAAAATTACGAAAAAATGTACCGCGTTGCAAGTCCAGTATGTCAATGCCTCTAAAGAACATTGTAGGTAAACTTATCAGAATTACGCACGAACCCAAATAATATGTATGTAAATGTATTATGAGTAATATTGTTATCAGTATCTCCCCTATTTAACCTGTTGCCTGATACTGTTATCTATATTATAGCCCTTCTCTACCTGTTTGCGGTAGCTAGAAACAAATTGGAAAGACAATAAATTTATATCGTATTGTGTATGCAGTATGCACACCCATATGTCGACCTTATTAAAAGGAAATTATACATCATTATATTCGTCGGTAGCCTGGAGGTAGAGTCTCGGCTTCATGAACAAGGGGTTCCTCGTTCAATACCACGAGTCGGAAAACTCCCCTTTTAGCTGACTATGAAAGGTGTATAAGGTTGTATTTGGGTTTAAAACAAAACCCAGATATATCCCTTTAAGTGACATCCCTCACCGGGACGCCATGGCGACGTCACTTAATTCATAATTCATATATACATATATTGAGACTATCTCACATGGCTACAGATTGGCCACGTCGCGTCGCCAATCGTAGAATAATTTGTTATTCTACAATGTTACATATTCGAAAACTATGGAAAATTCTCTGCATTAACTTATACTTTGCTAGTGGTTGCAAAGTATTTAATTTCAGAAAATATAAAGTCATGTATTTAAACTTAGAAAATATATAAGTAGCTACTTCAATAGGTTTTTATTTTAACTAGCCTAAAAACATGTTTTATGACAATACATTTAATTTAAAGTAATTTCATACATACAAGTTCATTATGAAATATGTTCAAATGTAGACAGGAGTTTATACCTACTACATGTTCTTTATTGCGAAGACGTCTCTCGCAATAAAGAGCATATATATATTAGAAGAAAACATATGTTTTTTTTAATTACATTCTGGAATTCTACTACTTAAACACCGACACAGTGAATATATAAATGAGTATTTCGATACATACTGATGCCTTCTATCATCTTGCTCTCGCTGATTTCAAAATTATGCATGTATAAAGGAATTATGAACTATAAACTACTCTATCCCGCCACATTTCTTGTGGAATAGGAAGAACAGACAAAACGGCAATTTCTCCTTAAACAGATTTTTCCCCTTGAAAATATAACTATCCAAATACGAGTAAGGTTCACAATTTTCTCGTAAGTTTCGTTTGTAAAGCACAAAATAAAAACGTTATAATTCTTTTTCATATTTGAACATCCCTGATATAAAATTAGTTATACATACGTACCTATCTATAAGTTTATAAGAATTTAGATAGCACATTACATACAAATACATGTAAATTACATACGTTAACCTTAACAAGGTGCCCGCATGTTACCTATTACATTTGATACCTACTATCGTACCTACAACTACATACTAAGTATTTTAAATACAGGTACTTGGTACTTAGTTTGAATTTATTAAATATCTAGTGAGTAATATGTACCTATCATTGGCGGGACTTATTCTTCAGTCAATTTGGGTAAATGTTTGTATATAGACCTTCTCCATGATTCTCCCATATATTCTGGGATTGAAACATCGTTTTCTATCCTAAACAATTTACATCATCCGACTATCTAGCTTGACGCTTTTCAACACTTTCGCTGCCTGTTCTCGGTTGCCGCTTCACTGTCCATTTTGAGTTTGATCACCTGGCAATATGTCCAGCCCGACTCCGTTTTAGGATGACTTATTAGTGATGACACTAGACTTTTTATATTGGATATGCTTTTGTTATGAATATCTCGCATTATTATACAAAATTTCGATGTTTATGACCGAAGGTAGGGTACTTGTTGGAAATCCATTTCAAGATTAATTGAAAAAAATAAAAATAATAAGAACACTTTATTGATCAGAAAAAAAATCATGAGCAATTAACGAGCTTATTGCCTGGAGGCAATATCTTCCAGCTAACCAAAAACTAACCAGCTGAAAAAAGTAGGTATGTAGTTAAAAAATTAAATAAAAATTAATAATTAACTACTCCGGTATTCACCTTATTACGAAATGGGGAAACCCAAACCCACAGGAAACCCAAATCAGAGAAGAGCGTAAATGCTAGATAATCAACTAAATTTTAATTTCTTATAGTAAATGTGAATCAAAAGTTATTTAGAAAAAAGGATTATATAAATAAATATAATCTTTTAAATTTAGCTTAATTATTAAATCACGAGTTTAAACTAAATATTTGTGTTAAATTTAAAAAAAAATAATATAATTTTGGATACGTACAATTTAACAAGAACATGCTAAAAGATTCGTTGTTTTCATAGATGGCATTAGTTTATTTATAATACAAGTATACAGTACCTACATATGTATATTATTAATAATTATTATAAATGAAATAAATCAATGAAATCTTATTGGTATCCAAATGATATGTCGTATACAAGTACATTTCTACATAAAGTAACAAAACGCGGGCTTATTGCATAATATGTGATTTCTTCCAGCCAACCTGGAAAAAGAAAAAAAATATCAAGAAAATTATAAATAAAGATTAAAAAATACAAACTGATAATAAAAACAGTATACATTATTACACACTGACAAAAGGAGTAAAACAAGGGTGCGTTATGTCGCCATGGCTTTTTAACCTATACATTGATCATTGTATTCGTCAATTGAAAGAAATGAATGTAGGTGTTGATATGGATGGGATGAATGTAAGAGCGTTAATGTTTGCCGATGATTTGGTATTGATGGCTGAAAGTGAAAGTGATCTACAGCGAATGATGACGTGTGTATATGAAAATTGTGCGATTAATGGATTGACAATGAATGCAAAAAAGACAAAAATCATGGTGTTTGAAAGAGGAAGTGAGAGAACAGTATGCCAGATAATGATTGACAACGAAGTGTTAGAACAAGTTGACCAATGTGTGTACTTAGGTAGTTTGTTCACGAGAGATGGGAAGTGTGAAAGCGATATTGAAAGGAGAAAAGTTGCTGGCAATAAGGTAAATGGTGCAATCCGACCAATAATTGCAAATAGAAACATATCCACCACAGCTATAAGGTTGGTGCACTCTGCTATCTTAGTGCCAACACTCATGTATGCAAGTGAGACGTGGACATGGTTAAAGAAGGATGAAAGTGGCATAAATGCAGTGGAAATGAGATCGTTGAGAAGGATGTGTGGTAAAAGTCTGAGAGATCGTGTGCGTAGCAGTGATATACGAATGGAATGTGGAATGAAAGTTGGTGTAATAACAAGGATGAATGTAAATAAGTTAAGATGGTTTGGGCACGTGGAAAGAATGAATGAGGACAGAATGAGTAAGACGATATATTTGGCTGAGAGGAATGGTGCTCGGAGACGTGGACGTCCGAGGAGTAAATGGCAAGATCATTTAAATCAAATCCTACAGGACAGTCACGTGTTGAGCACATTGAACAGGAGATCATGCATGAGGAATTGTATGACAGTGACGGAAGCGAAAGATGTATGCAAGGATAGAAGGAAGTGGCGCTCGATCCTTTCTGCCTACCCCGCGAGGGAAGCGGCGTGATGGTATGTATCAATGTACATTATTATAAAATATTGTACCTATATTTGCTTCTGATACTCCCAACATTTTATGAAAGTGTTTACCCAGAGCCCCACGGGATACTAAATTATTCATAATGTATCTAATAAATAAAATAAAACAATTTATCTTTTCATCGGCCATATCATCAACATGTTTCCCGTATCATTTGACATTAAACAATGCGAGTAAATAGAGGGTGAGGGACTAGTACCTAGTACCAACGACAAATTTTCACCTGATTAAAAGTCAAGTCTATTTTTCATGGTGCGATAATAATCATTACTAATTGCCGAGTAATTAACAAATAACGACCAACATAAAACTTGATTGTACCATTATTTCAACTTAAAATGAAAAGGCACTGCTGTTTTATTTGGATGGATTCCAAGTGCTGAAATTCGTGAAAATATTAGGGAGAAAAATAATTGAATTGAGTAAAGGGGTGCGCCTTATAAAATGTTTTACATTTACAAAATTATGTAATGCAATGGAAAGTGTTGTCACCTTATATTATTTTCTTGGCGAATAAACGGTTTTATAAATATTTTGTAATTCAAAAATAACGTGTTGGTGTACTCGCTAGACATTAGTTCTAAGCATTTAGGCAAGTATATAAAAAAAATATACTTACTCATATTTGAACATTATTATTTGTAGCAAGAGACTTATTCTATGCTACATTTTAAATTGTTTATTCTGTATTTTGGTTGTCAAATGACGTGTTTAACAAAAATGTAATTATCAACGGGGAACATGCATGCATATGTGGGGAATATGAATAAATGTTAAAAATACGCTAATCAACAATATCCTAATAAGAAACGTTAAAACAAAACTTTTCATGTATTATGTACTTTTATTTTCATAAATCCATATTTTCACTCAAAATTTTAAACGTCCTGTCATTGAATAATCACGTTGTGACGTCATTAGGTGGTAAATCGTATCACAACGCAGTTGACTCAACACAACCAATCCGTCATGGGTGGACCTTTTTCGGTGAAGTGTGAAAATTGTTTTCAAATGGTGATATAAGCCTCAAAAATGGATATGTAAAAAAATTAAAAGCAACATAATTTTTCTTTTTTTTTTAAAGTTCCCCATTCAAAGTCAACTTACCTACTCCTAACGCCGTCTACTGTGAAAATAACAAAATTAATACTCGTACAAGCACTTTCATAAGTTCATATTACACAGAATGCCACTTTTAATTTGGTCAATAGGTATTTGAAATAAACCTAGTCGGTAAGTAAGTTTAGTATGTATTCATCAAAAGGGTGATGTAATTACTTGTTATTTTTATTGACAATGCAGCAAGTCATAAAACCTTTTTTGTTCCCGTGACTTCATAGGCGGTTTCTTCATTTTCGTTGTCTCTTTACTTTAATATTTTTTCCAACAATTAATGTAATTAAAAAGATGTTTCGGGGGACTTAATACCTACCGGGGATAATAAAGGTTTACATTTGATAAACGAGTTCGTTAAATTAATTAAAAGTAATTTCTGAACGAAGCCTGATGCCGTTTTAACGATGTTTGGAATATTTAAATAATTATACTTATAAGTTAGATGGGTATTATAATATTGTATAATTATGTTCAAAATTGGATCTTAAATCAGGTTATAACCAAATTTTAGAAATTTGCTGAAAATATCCGACTACTTAATTACCTTTTTGGTTTCAGTTGCCAACTTTTTTAGATCTCTTTAAAAGCAGCCAATTGAGTTATAATCAGTACTCCTAAAAATAATGCAGCCAGAACATTCTAAATATCGTTTTAATCTTTTATGTTAACACATAACTATAGGAACAAAATAATCTAAATCTAATGAAATCACATGTTTATTTATCCGAATCACAAACATTTGTAGGGAGATATGTGTATAAACCTTTTATTTTATTAAGTTTTATTGAAAACTAGGTTTATGTCAATGTGTCGTGGTTAGATGGAAGAAATCACTTTATAGTGATAATCTCGCCACTGCACATCGTCTTAGTTTTTAAAAATTTTATACTATTTTGTTAACACTGTAATGTAATGATGATGTGCAAGAAGAATAAATAAATAAATAAATAAAATTGTATTGTGTTTAACATTCTTGACGTGGATACATATTATATCCTAAATATCAAATGTAATACAATATATGTAACTTCAGACGTAGAAATCTTTATGTTTATATCTTAATTATTTTTTTAAATTTATATTTATATTATGACGTGGATGTAATGTCCTGGAATTGATGAATTTTACAGTGTCCTTGAGGAGTTTTGGCACGTAAACGACACTTTAATGTTGTCCAATAATAAATAAAAAATAAAACGAAACTGAAGGTATTATAAAAAGGAACTAAAAAAGACCGATTTTCTTTTCAATAAATTTAAAATGAGCATACAAACAATGCATGTAATAAGAAGTTTTAAGAAACATAAAAGTTATTCATCAAAAATTAAGACTGCAATTCTTTAATATTGTTTACGGTAACTCCTTATAAAATATTTCAAAAAAGTTTTTATAAAAGTAAAATAATTATATAATTTATCCCCAAAAAATATCCAAAGTAACCCAACCTTTGTCTTATTCTTAACTAAAAATAAAACTCTCGAAAAGGCGGGCCTTAAATTAAGAAATAAAATTTCTCGGCACTTTTGGCATTTTATCTAATTACTCCAAAGGTAAGAATAATACGAATCTACTTACTTTGCAAAGAATACATCCGGTTTGATCCGGAAGTTCCAAGAAGAGGGAACATCTTCACGAATTCAATTCTATAAGATCTTAGAATGAATCAATAAAACCTCTTTATTTGATGTTAAATCAACAAAATAGTTGCCATTACAATGACCAATCAATATCATATTATATATATATTTTTTTAAATAAATACACCAGATTTTTTTCGTATTCTTTATTTTAGTACCTACCTATGTTAACAGTTTTAAGGAAAAATTGCTATTTAAATAAATAAAACAGTATTCAAAGAAACGTTTATGAAATTACAAATTATTTTTTATCCTGTGTGTTTAACTACATATAACTATATTCTCAACATGTTTCACTTGTTCCAGATCTGAATTTTTCACTTCAAAATCAACTGTGACCTACTAATGTCATCCTTTAGGAAGCAAGCAATCAAGTATGGTAAGTTGATGATTTCATTTTATTTTATTAAAAAAAAACCATTTAAAAGGGTATTACGACAAGATTTATTTATTTATTTTTATTCTTTACTGTACATTGATCACATGTTTATTGTAACCAATGGGTTACTTCATTAATTCTTACAAAGTATCATAAAATTATCAGTTATTCAATTCAACACACAGAGGGCGCGTTTATCGCTTCATTGCGATATCTTTCAAATAGCCCGAATTTACAAATTATAGCCCAAATTTACCCGAACATGCAATAAAATACTAATAGTAATTACATACTTTTCTGTAACGGTACGGAATGAATATCTTACAAACGGATGAGCCAGCAGTGGTCTAAAGACGAGAGTGCCTTCTTTATCTATTACTGGTGAAAATATATTATAATTAAAGTTTTAGCACGAATGAAAAAATATTAAATTAAAAGCATTTAAATAAAATCCCTTCATTGAGATATATTCGTGGTCAGTGTTAAACTTCATAACTAAATTCAAGTAAAGAAAATCGTAGAGATAACATTTCCGAATACTATTTTAATTAAAGCAAAGTTGCATTTTATTTAAGGATAATAAATAAAGTAGAATCATTCTGAATTTAATTTTAATTAAAATATTATTTTTCTAGTACAATAAAGAAATGACAAAGCAGAAAAAAGAATGAGTAAATATAAGTATGTACAATTACACTTGAAGAAAGAGGGCTGAAAAGCTCGTTTTAATTTTCAGCGGTAGACGAGTCCGGTACTAAATTAAAGTAATTATTTAGATTACCTTGTTAGAATTAAGATTCTCTTCATTTGATGCAAGGCATGATGGTAAAGTGGTAGGGAGTCAAGTATATTATTTGTCTCTGTTTATCACCACATAATTATTATTACCATTATTATATTCTCTCTCTTACTCTTCATGATATTAATATAACTCACTTAACACGAGATGATACGACGCGATATTTAATATTTTTAGTTATTGTGGTTTATCAACTGGAAAATATTTTATTTTAAATAAAAAAAATAAAGCATGTCCAAGTTGATTAAATTAGGCAAATGATCAGCCATCGATCGAAAAAATAGCTATTATGTGTTTTTTCAATAAATAACTTTTAGTCCATGTCGACACGTTCAGTTAGAATAATCAGATATATTTATATCTCGTATAATAAAGTTGGAAGAAATTTTTATTTATTCATTCTTTACTGTTTATTGATCAGAATATATACAATTTTATGTAGAAATGGATTCAAATCAAATATAATCAATATACGGATGCCAAGTTTATCGGAAAGGCCCGATCTCTTTCAACTAATCCAAAATATTTTTAATAATATTGAATTTTATCAATATTTTTTAAAATATTTTGTAATGATTTATATAATTGTTTATGTAAAGAAAAGATCAATCAAAATGAATTGAAAAAAAAACACAGTATTTAATTATCTTCCAAATGACTTTATTAGCTTCGTTCACTAGTATTCACGGACTCTCGACTACATCATCAGTCGATTATAAAAAAGGAGCATTTTCCTTTATATCGAAACTCCCATTTATTATTGTTATCCATTGCATTATTTTTTAAATTTTTTTTTTCTAAATTCGAATAACCGGCCACGTGGGGCAACGGCTATCGCAGTCGACTTGCTTCATCGAGGTCCTGGGTTCGATTCCCAGCTGGGTCGCGGAGTTTCGTAAGGAATTTTCGCAACCAGGGTTTTGAAGAGAACTGTCTCGGCAAAAATGAGACAGCACTGGTTGTCTGGAAATTACGTAAGTGATAATTCCGCCAGCACTGGTTGTCCAGAAATTACGTAAGTGATAATTCCGCCAGCTATACTGACATCTGTGTATAAAAAAGAAAAAAAAAAGTTAATAATGTACACTCAATTCCAAATCATCAATACTACTGAAAAAAATTAAATTAAGTTTATGGAATATTGCAAAACAAATCACAAATTTTCGGATAAATCATACCCCAACAAGTTATAATATTGTTGAATGATAATTGTGTACTCTTGCAGAAAGCGTTTAACAGTTTAACTCCAACTTCATAGACAAGTAGGTACTACTTAAATAGTAGTATAACCTTACAAAGCGCTGTAAACCGACTTCATATTTGAATATTGTACGTATTGTTCATAATATTATCAAACATAACCTATGGCCGTATTCAAATAATTTGATTGCATAAATTCTTTTGCGTAAAGTACTTATGTAGGTACTGCTTTAAATAAAAAATATAGTGAATTTACAATTTGTGTGAGGTACTTGTAAGTTATATTTTTTATATTACTAGGTAGATAATAAAAAAAAGTTGTGAAAAGTAGGTATTAGGTAGTTCAATTTGTTTCTTTTAAACGAGTAATTAACAATTTATTTGATACCGTAGGGTAAAGAGAAAGACAATTTATCAAGATCATAGTTTAAATTGTATCAAGAGTAATTCTGCTGTACTATTCAACGGCGTCCTCAAAGCGGTATTAGGAATTTTAAACGGCGCCGTAATCGAAGTCATCCGTGATCATCATCATCATGATCATCATAAATAAAATTCAATTTGATATGGAGTGGCCAGAGGTCCTGGAAACAGCGGTGGACAGGGATCTCTGGAGGAGGTACCTAGGCGCAATGGGCCCCCGACCCAACTAGGACAAGGGGAAGAAGATGTATGTATATATGTATATCGTAAAACCAATTAATGAAATATTCTATATTTTCTAGTTTAACTTTGTGGAAATGCATTACATATAAAAGATAATTAATAAAATTAAAACACTGTTTTATTCCACTATGAGGATTGTTTATTTGTTATAACGTTTTCAGCTGCAATACAGTCATCATCAGTAACAACAACACAATACTAAAATCATAGTCAAAGACATACAACAATGACATATTTATGATTTTAGTGTTGTGTTGTTGTTACTGATGATGACTGTATTGCAGTTGAAAACGTTATAATAAATAAACAATCCTCCTAGTGGAATAAAACAGTGTTTTGATTTTACCAATTAATTAATTAATTAATGTAGAAATAGTAAGTCGATATTACTTAGCTCTCTGAATACGGCTGATAAGGTAAGCCATGCCATGTATGATACCTGAATTTTGCCTTATACCTATGCATTTACTCTCTCATAAGATGAACTTTAAATTGAGTTCAACCCAACATTTATTTGTATGAGTGGTTTCGAAACCATCACGTTAGTAGACACTAGACAGATATAAGAGTTTCCCGAATCGGTTATTCAAGTACATATTATTGTGTTTAACGAAAATCGTTCATAAACTTTTTTACTTATTTTAAAGACTTCAATGATATATTTTTTATGATTTGTGCTTTTAAAAACTTAAAAAAAATTGGGACAATAAATTTTCTAGACAGTTTTAAATCTGTGGGCCTAGTCAAAACACATTTTAGCGTTACGTTTTTGTTTCGTTTTCGTTCAAACATGGACGACGCTGCGAGAGAGTGTCAATTTTTGTAGCTACTTGTGTATTTATGCTACGAAAATTGACGCGTTCTCGCAACATCGTCCACTTTTGAACGAAAACGAAAAGAAAACGTAACGCTAAAATGTGTTTTGACTAGGACTACTGACGTTGCTTAATCAAGAATTATCTATAGGTACTATAACGTCATATCCCCAACGTAGGGTATTTAGCAGGACAGCTGCATGTAATTAACGTGCAAGCTGTCCTCACCATGCAAACAAAAATTTAAGACATTCAGGATGGATGGCAAACCTTATCCGTTGAATTTAAGATGTAAAATGTCTTTTTTATGAAATTTAGAGTAGACATTTTAAAAAAATTCAAATAATTTGTTTTAATATAAGTATATGTTTTTCAATATAAATACATGTAGGTACAATCTAAAGTTTATTATTCTAAAACGTGTTCGAAAGATTATACTTCGTATGGTTGTTGATGACAGATGATTTGATTTTGGCGTCGTTTCACAATATTTAGACCATTTCAGGGGTAGTTAATAATACAATGTTCCTTTCGTTTCTCAATAATTATGATAATCAGGTGGATTTTTCCTGAGTGAAGCAGGCAGGCGGTTCAAAAGAACATGTCCGGCAACACATGCAGTGCATACCTACATTTTTAATACTTGCCTAGAAGTGAAAATCTGGTTTGAAGAATATACGTTGTATAAACGTGGTATGCTTAGTGCACATTCAAACATACTTGAATATGGCATACTCAATAATCAAATTATAGTATTGTGTACTTGAAAAACTTAATAGGTATTATGAAATATTAGTTAGCAGTGATAATATTATTACCAACACATTATTATAAACTGGTTCAGTGAATGTGTTGTTTACACTATACTCAATAACAATAGTTGTAGGTACTACAACAAGGTATTATTATTTGAGTGAATTCGTACAAATTAATGCGGTCAATTTATTATCACAATATTATTCAGGAATAAAGGTACATTTAGGTGCTTTAATGATATTCAAATAATTCTATTTGTGCTATTTAATTGTGTAGTATAGAGTAAGTGAATGGTATGATGTATTGAGGAATATTTAAACGTGGTTTGCTTTCTGATTTGATAACAATAATTGTTTGATGTAAATGTGGAACTCTTTAATAAAGGGTTGGTACAAACCTATGTGGTAAATACTAACATTTTAAATGCTTTAAATATTTTATGAACATTTCTCAAAACAACACGTTTAAAACAATTAACATCTTCAACATAGCGATATGTTTTATTTTTAATACACTGAGTGTTAACACACAACTTTACATAGTCAGACGACTCACTACTTTATTATTTTATCGAGCACGCACATGAGTTTATTCGCGCGATGATGTTTGTCTATGATTTTAGTACAAAAATGTTGTACAATTCTATTTATCTATTAAAACTTACAATATCGTTTTGCAAGTTAATTGAAATTATATAATGTTTAATTGATATGAGATTTAAGATGGGCACAATCACACACTGTTGGGTGGAACGCCCACAACGGCTTCCTGCCTAATGTCGAGTTAATATAAATGGTGTTAGTTTTGTCAGCACTCTGAGTTCTATTTTAAAAATCTCGATATTATTTCCACCTGCAAGGATAAGAACACTAAAAGAACAGCTTTTATATTCACCACATAATTGTAGTAAGGCACCTACATAGTTCGCCGGTTATCGAGCTTGTGATAGATGCCGTGATAGTATAAATATAGTGATATATGGAGAGGAAAAGTTTGCCACGTTCATTACACATCTACAGTTAGTTTAAACTTGTGATGATATGGATTGATATATAAAGTATTTAGTTTAATTACACGTTAACATGTCTTTGACTAAGAATTATTCGAGGTTGTTGTACGATTCTAAGATTCGTCATAAAATTATAATGTTGCATGCATCATACTATTTATATTACTGTTAATACTCTCATATATCATTAGTAATTCTCTTCATTGCTCAAAGTAATTAAACTTACTAACTATTCGTTCTATATATAAATAAATATCATAGTATTAAAACAAATAAACAGTTAACTCTACCCAGGTAAGGTAGCGACAATCCTTAGGGGATTCAACTAGACTAGTGTTGGGTGAATTTGAATCTTTTCAGGGATCCATTCATTCGACTGAATTCAGTCATAAGAAACACGGCAATTTTTTCTTTTAGTTTTTAAAATATCCAATTTTGCATTACTGGATCTGAAAAATAGTTTTACAAAATATATTTTATTGTATATTTTATTGTTGTTTTTCAAAATCAAACTTAAAAAAGTGTCGAATATGTAAAAAGTTGTGCATCATGGAAAAACAGATTTTTTTGAGAACTTTTTTAACTTATTTAAAATTAACGAAAAAAAATAAAAATAATAAAAATTTACAAGTGGTAGATTTTTTCAATTATCAATATAAATGTTGAACTGAATTCTCTTTTTTTATTAATAAAATCACGTTAAACCTTATTTTTCTAAGCAATTTCTTTGTATAACCATTATAATGTCACATATGTATGTAGTTACCTGAAATATGACTGAATCAACTCACTTAAAGGATCTGTTCGTAAATTACTCATCTCATAGATCCGCTAAGCATTCCTACATGATTTGTTCATACGTACTAACAGTTCCATGACACTGAGGAGATTAGTGTACCTGCTGGTAGATGAAATATTAGTATATAGATACATACAGAATAATATTACATTATATGTATGTGTCTTTTATATCTTTACGTATTAACGTACTTAATATATTTGTTGGTTTTAGTTTAATTAAAAGTCGTTATATTTCACAAAAGAAATCGTGTACATATTCAGTATATTTACTGACTACTTCTCATATCAACAAGTTTCTATTTTGTCATACTGTTCATACAAATAAAAAAGTTTATTGTCTTAAGTTTTTGTATAACGGCTTTTCCATTACTTTAAAGTAGGTAGAAGTGGCTCCAAAAGGTAACGCTATTTCATATTCTTTTTATTTAAAATATTAAACACCCGAAATCGAGTGAATAGACTATTTTGTAATCAAAAGTATGTGAATGTGACAAAAATGATGTCACTATGTCCTGACCAGTGGTATTTATGTATTTATTTTATTCTTTGCGCACATTATCATGAGGTGTATATATATCAGTGTAAACAAAATTTAAAATACTAGGACAACATGCAGTGGCGAGATTATCACTATGAATTGATTTCTTCCAGTTATTTTAGAAGGATTAACTATGTAACAGTTACGAGACATTTTGAATGTTTTTTAAGTATTCTACAATGCACATCCGTTACTTGATTATTAAAATCGTGATCGATTTCGGTAAATTTATACCATTGACGATCGATATAATACTGATTTGAATTGATGAATTGATTTCTTCCATCTAACCATCCAATAAACGGCATAATTATGACTTTTACATATCTATATTCCGTATTCAAAGTTACGTAATGTCGAAGTGATATCATTTCACTTATTTCTCGCGAAAATGTTACCTAAATTATAGTCTTCTCGTTTTCAATACATTTTGAAGTCTATCGCGAAGGTTTCACGAGTTCATTATTTTATTTCATTAGCTCGAATTTCAGTACACATTTAATTATCAAAGCATCATCATTATGATATCGTTTAACTGGGAAAATAATCCAAACCTTCTTAGGGAATATTAATACAGTACAGAAGGCTGCCGGGGGTAGTATGCTTCATTAAAAAAATAGCCCTTCGTTTCAAAATTAATTCGCTCAAAATATCTTTACAGAGAAGGAGAAGTGATCGAAGAATGATTTCAGCTTAAAATTTTCATTTTAATTTGATTCTGGAGTAGCGTTATAAATTACTAGCTTGTTTACCTTGTCTTATCCATATTGTGTGACATATTCAATTACAATTTAAGAAATAGATAAATTATAAAATCACATTTTTTTATATATTATATTAGAGTAGATATATTCCACTCTCGTTCTCTAATTAATCAAAGTTTCTCATTAAAATTTAAAACAATTTTACATAAATGAAATCATCTCATTTCACAATAATTTTTACGAATAAGATAAGTAATTTTATTCAATTGACATAGTGAGGACAATTCGTTATTATATAAAAGTCCACTGGCCGCCCCACTTCTAGGAATTATCGTGATTGTATAGATTACAATATTTTTAATCACTTTAATAAAGTAGAAACAGGCTTGTTGAATGTAAAATAGTGTTAGTTGGAAGACATCGCATTTTAGCGATAAACTCGCCCTCTGTGCATTGAATTGTATAAATGATATTTAAATGTTAATTTGTTTTATTGTAAACAATGTACAGTAAAGAATAAAATAAATAAATAATAATAATAAAATATCATAGAAGGCATTTGTCCCCCAATTACTTACGGTTATCCCTGTTTATTTTAACATTTAGTTTTATTTATCAATTACATTTAAACAAAACATCACCTAGTTAATAATCATCCGATTAGTAATTCAAAAGAATTTTATTAATATTCAGAGTTGTTCATTTGAAAAGAATGTTACCAGAAGTTACCAAAAAGAATGTCATATGAATTTTCGTATAATTTATCTGGTTATTTACGTGCCTATAATGGACGTACAAATATACATTTACATACATGTGAATGGATAAAAATATTTATCAGATTATAATAGTGAGTATTTCTTATAATTAATACATTCAGGGCTTCTTTCCCTTAAATAACAATAACAATACGGTGCCTACAGTGAAATACCGATACCGAGAATTAATAGAAAGTGAAGCAGCTCATTACGGCAGTTATTGATAGGCACATGAATATAAATATACATATATATTATGTAAGTATAAATTGTTTGAGATATTCAATACTTATTGTTATTATTTAGAAGAAAGATACACTCGTATCATTGCGAAAGGCGATGAAGCACCTCCTTCCTCTTATGATATCCCAAAGGCGAAATAAATTATGTCTATTGTCAAAGATACATATAAAGTAATTGGTTTAAGAAATATGTTGAAGCACTTTACACTTACTTTTATATAATATGTAAGTAGATATAATACTTTATGGTGAAAATTTTCAATATTCATTCGATATTGTTTTATACTAACTGTATTTTTTGTACTACAATATTCATATATACTTTTATATTAAATTGTGATGGATAAAATAACAATTGATAAATGAGTGATGCATAAAATAATATTGTTGATAGTTTAACGACACGAGTAGTTTTCTAATTATCTTTTGATTATCACCATTAATTTTTATTTCAGCGAACGTTTTCGACACGTCAGTGTTGAATTCCGAGCAGTTTGAAAATAATTCATAAAAAATTAATATAAATTTGTTCATTGCTGATTTCCACTATCATTTCTATTATCTCTCCTTTAATTTTCCTCAATAAAAACTTGTATTGGAATGAAATTTCTTTGCGCTAGCCAGTTGAGACACACTTAAGCTAAATGAAACACACTAAACCTATAATCTTATAATATTTGTAAACATCTGTAATTTTTCTTTCTTGTATTTAGTTTCTAATAAAAACTCATTGATGATGGATGTCCACCCAAAAGGCTTCTAAGTCAAATATTATTAATAGTGAAAGTAACAGTTTTTTTTTAAATCTATTTTAATTCCATTACTATACAAAAGTTTTTTATTTCTCTTATCTCGCAATTTTTTAAAACTTCCCATACAAACCGGTAGGTTCCATGGATAATGTAATAATACTACGCGAAATGGTCGGATTGTGGGTTAATTTCCCATTTGTGGAACTTACAAATAAAGCAACATTGTCTTTTCAAAGCCTTGCATGATAGTTATATTCTGGCGATAATTTGTAGAGATTTTTTTATTTATTTGTTTATTAAATACATAAACGGTTAGCACCTTTTACATCAAATCATACATTACACAATAATAAAATCACAATTAATTTCTAGTCTAAAGCATTAACAATTACTAAAAAATAAAAACAATACAATAATTAATTAACTTATTTATCTCACGTCACAATTACCGAACTGTTTTTGTTAAATTATTTTCAACACAAATTTCTTAGCAAATGTTAACAAATTACCCAGTAGAGTGAAGCAAAGTATTTACCGATTAACCATTTTTAACCATTTTGTGACATGATTTATTCAATTCAATCATAAACAATACCTCAAACAGCAACTAAGGTTGCTGGTGTCAGAGGCGTGCAGTATTACAAATCTGGTAAAACAATTCATAAATTTAAATTATTTGATATTATAGTAAAATATAAGACACCAGAGCAAAGAAATCACAGAACAGCAACACTATTGAAAACAAAAAACACAAAACACTATCACAAACATTGAGAAGTCATTACTAACTCTTGAATCCTCTTTCCAAACTCCTTAGGATTTTTACATTTCTTCAATTGGTCAGGCAAACTGTTATAAATCATAACAGCAGAGTACAAGAAACCATCTCGAACTTTATTTGTTCAGGGTATGTTTCTTATATTGTTTGAAGTCCGCGTGTTGTGTCCATGTACACTACTGTTAGTCGTCAAGCTCAAGTTTAATAATATTTAGTGAAATATTGTACGATCTTATACTTTAAAATATTATATAGCATTAGGAAAGTTGGGAAAATACAACATATAATACATAAATACTTATAATGATATACTCGTACACTTTTGAAAATATATTTACTTAGGATGTTTGTACATAGCACCAATCCAAATAAAATAAGATCGGCTTTAGTGGAAAACCTTTTACGAGTAAAAAAAAACGTTCTAATAAATATTGTCTCACAGGCAAAAAATAACATTCATTATAAGCTCTAAAACCGATATTGTATGGAGAGTACTCGTAGTCTTTGAGAGCTACCGTACTTTTTCGAGTATCCGGTAAAATACAGTTGCCTGTAAAACATCACAAATGGACATTCGAAATATTTAATTTAGCGATTAATTTGAGTGAAGGTTGATACACCATTTTTTTTAATGGAAATCCATCGCCACTTAGGTATTCTTGTTCATCCACACTTTTTTTTTATTTCGCGTCTGTAATACAGATTCTGATGCACGGTCTTCTTTTCAATGTGCTGAGCACGTTCCTTTCCTTTAAAATATTATATATACATTTTGGAAAAGATTGCTTCTAGATTATCAGGACGTTAGTTAATTGTATGTTTTATATGATTTAGCCATTAACCTACCTTATTGAAAAATATGTAGTCACAATACGTCACAAAACAATTTGTCACACTATGTTTTTAAAACCATTAAGTTTCTCTCATAGCTAATTAAATAAATGTCAATAAAAGACACAAAATCATTTGATGACAAAATGTCAATAAAAGACACAACAGTTAAAAGTAAAGAAATTCAATATATCTAGATTAAATGTGACCGAATATTCGCTTAATGAGCTTGGAGTTTCTTATTGCTGAATATCTTAACAATGAGTCAAACATCTCAGACGTGAATTTTACGGCCAATTGCAAATGCCTGAGCAAACTAGTCTCATAGCAGTAGTACAAATGGTAATATAATATTGTGAAAATACTTATATTACACAATATATGAGGCAAGAAGAGTAGAGAGACAACATCCGCTAAGGGAATGTGGATATCTTTGTTATGTTGGTATTAGTATCACGCCTTGTCAATTCATAACAATTTTACGTCTCCTCATATAGAGGGAGACAGATAGATAACATAAAGCGAGACAGAAAGACTGAAAATAATGTCACTTACTCAAGCCTGGCTTACATGTATGATGAAGAAAAATATTAGCGTTAAATGGTTGACTGAAACAAAATGGATTACAAAGTATAGTGGATTTTTAAATATTGTACATAGATAACAATCTCTTTTACAGATGCTGCGTGCTTCTGTGGTAGGGATATTTATTTTCAAATAGTAATATAAACAAAAACTTTTGAGAGCTATATATATTATTTGAAATAATCTTATTTTCTTATCCATGTTTAATAAAACAATATATATATATCCATATATAAGTATCGCTTTTGGGTACTCTACGTACAGTAGCCTTGAGAAAGGCTTTTATAGTTGGTCTTGAGAAAGACCGTTGGCTTCTGCCCGACGTTTCGTGCAGGATTCAACCTGACATCAGCTGGGGCGTAGAGGGGCGGTGGCAGGCTTCGGCGGCGCGGGTGTCGTGAAGGCAGCAGGCGTCGATGAGCAAGGGAGAACGGAGATTTTGTCGACGTACACCTACTACGATTCACGGCCGCAGCGTGAAACGGTCGGTGTGGGGAGAGAGCGTGCAGCGAGGCGGGTACTACGTCGCGCAGGCTGGGGAGTGGCTATGTTAGCATGTCGAGTACGGGTGTGGGTCGTTGCGTTCGGGGGTGTTTGAGTGACGTCGATCGGTGGTGTATGGTTGACGGCTGTGCGAGAGGGAGCGATCGAGCGTGAAGATGAGTGATGCGTTTTTTCGATTACCGTTTGCCAGGCGAACGGTAATCGCTTACTGTCATCACGTGAATTCATACTGTGGTCCCGTTTGTGTATCTCAATCGCCTCGCGGTATACGCGCGAAGACTCGTTGTTGAGTTTGGCGATTGTTCGAGCTGAATCGAAGTCGATACAGTTTCCTTCAGTCATACTCTATGCATCGCTAGGGTAGAAGATGTTTTTTTACCCTTCACATCTACTCTGTGTTCAGCCACTCGAGCAGATGTGCGGCGGTTAGTTTTGCCTATATAGACTTTAGGACAGTCTTTACACGGGACCTCGTATACACCGTGTGATTCGTTTGGGATGTGATCTTTAATGTGGTGTTCTCACTTTGGCGAATATCGCTAGGGCACCAAAATATCGCCAGCCATTTGAACCGTGTGAACAAAATGACAGCTAGTCTGAAACGATAAAAACCAGTAGAAACGATATCGTCTCGAGTTGACCACCTTCCAACTTTCTCGGCCGATTGAACGATTTGCACATGCGCAGATATGCGCGGCGTTTGTATCTATGGTAAAAGCTTTATAACCTATAAATTTTATAATGTTTCCCGCTTCGTGACAGCTGTTATCTTTTTTGTTGGTTTGTGGCGTTTGTTTCCTTAATTAAAAGGCGCCTTATAACCTCTACTATAACATTTACGACTAAAAATAAACACTTCGCGATCTCCATCTCGACGCCATTTTGAAAACAGTGTCAAAATCAAAGCGCATCTGACAGATCGTTTCTATATCGGTGGACTTGTGTGAACAGGTGTGACGATCAATGGGCGTACGGCGAATTTTGTTTTTTCGCCTGGCGTTATATTTTGAAATTCGGCTGGCGATATTCGCCAAATGTGAACACCCCATAACACACCGCAGCATAGATTCAATCTTTTGATGGGGAGCGAAGACGACTTTTATATCGTGACAGCGTAGTATGCGGCCGACACGATCGGTAGTTCCACGCACGTAAGGTAGCTTTGCAAAGCCCCGTAACCGAGTATTATCATCGATTTCGGTTCTCTGAGTCTCTTCTCGGGCAAATGCCTTCTTGATAATCGAATCAGAGTATCCGTTGCTTTGCAGGGCTCTCCTCAAGCGCGATAGTTCGACCGACCGATGTTGATCGTCGGCAATAGTCTTTGATCTATGCGTTAGTGTGTTAACTACGCCTGAGAGTTGTGCGGGGTGATGATGAGACGACGCGTTAAGATATCGATCGGTGTGGGTTTTTTTGCGATAAACATCGAAGGACATGTGGCCGTTGGGATTTTTCTTGATTAAAACATCAAGGAAGGGGATACAGTTATTTTCCTCAACTTCCATTGTGAACTTGATAGATTCACTAATGGAGTTGAGATGATCGAGAAAAAGATTTAGTTCTTCTCGACCATGGGACCATATGACGAACGTATCGTCAACATATCGCAGCCACAGAAACTTAAAAAAACACGGTAAAAATATGCGATTCGGGAAAAATATATTTATTGAATTATCTTTACAAAAAATATTAAGCTGTAACTATGTTTTTTTTTTATGAAATATTTGTTTTACAATGAACATTTTTCCTCTATATCAAATTTAGAATATAACATCATACAAAATTTCTCACAATTTAATGAAAGGAACTGCCTTTTAATTCAATTAAAGTATAAATTTATTCATTTAGATAGAACACATTGTTCAAAAAGGTTTACATGAATGCAAAAGTAACAGGTGTCTACAGAAATGATTTGATAAAGCCTCAAAGGAAGGGAGGATGAATGTAGAGTATAAGGTACATCTAAGCCGGGCTTTCTGAATGTCCGAGCAGTAAAAGCTGGAACCTCTTTTTCCCACTGAAAGAAACACATAATAAAGAAAACTTCATAAATTTCTGGGACATATGAGGGTCATATATGAGGGGAACATTATGTTATAGCAGATCGTAACATTTATTGGGGTGGTGCGTGATGAAATACATAGTGGAAAATGGGATTTTTCTCTCAAAATCTGACCGCACTCTCTTTTTCCGTACATAGTAAGTTGAAACAATAGTTATTTTTTTCTTGTGATTAATACAGACTTTTATGTTGTGATATTGCTGTTTTTATTGATCTTAATTGTTGAGAACTTATATTAAATTACGTGAAATAAATAATTTTGAATTTATTGATTATTTCTATAAAAATGGTGAAAAGAAGACGTGGCACGTAGATGAATTGTAAAAAGTTTGCAATATTCAAAGCTTATATTTTATTTAAACTCGTGTCATTATTCCATGTAGTCCTCGGTCAAGACTTACTATTTTCAATTTTTTTTAATAAGACATTCAATATCTACTGTTTAGCGATGATATGTGCTACCCATCCTAAATGTCTTATTTTTATTGGCACGAAGAGATCAATATGCAATACATGCAGTTAGTCTACTGACTACTCTAATTTTAAATCATCAGTACCCGATGATGCCAACTTGGAGTCCGCGAAACCGGTCGTGCGTTAGTAATAGTCGATAGTAACACTAAACAATAACAAAAAAATATTACTCATTTTATTATATAATTTAATTTTGTACAATCGGCCTTTTTGTGTCCAGTATTGGTCTAATGCCTCCCTTTTGGATTTTCATAGTTCTCTGTTGGATGAGACTCTCTTCCAGTCCAGGCCCGCCACATTCATAATATCGTCAGACCATCTTGTCTGGGGCCCACGCTTCTGCGTCCTATTCTGGGCTTTTAGTGCAGCACCTTTTTCATCCATTTATTATCAGACATACGTGCCTATAACTAGCACTTCTCATACACATTTTGAATCATAATCCTAATACAATTTCAATTGTTTTATTTGAAAAATCCCATTTTTTTTTAGGTCAGGATGTCTAATAATACACTAAATTTAATATTAAATAAAATCAGCTCGTGAAATCACTTCCGTTCATATCACACAAATGACTGTATAACATATTATTTCTCAGCGGAAATTCCCCCAAAATCTCTTCCCGTCAAAACACTTCGTCACACAAAATGTCGTCCCATAACAAAGTATGTACTATATAAGATGGTGGATACCTCTGTATAAAGTACTTAACCTCCCACTCTTCACATTTATTACGCACTCTACTACTGTTCTATACATAATATACACACATGTTATTTTATATTGCAACAATATTCTATTGCATGTGATATGGGAATGTTAGATACTCGTATATTAGTGTTACTTTAGTTGACCGAATTTTGTTTCAGCAAGCAGCTTAGTATTTTTACCTATAGCACTTAGTCAAAAATAGTTATGAAATAGGTACGTCCTTCTAAAAAAGCATATGTTTTTTTTATAATTATTACCTACATTATTTATTCGGGGAATTCCCAGCAACGAGCAGTTCTCCCATTCTTTTCTGTACGTCCTCGAGTATCCTGTTAAAGCCGTAAAGGTATTCGTAAAATTCCAGTTCAGCGATGAGATATCCACCCATCCTGAATGTATTTACATTTTCTTGGTAGTTAAAAGACGACTTGTATGCTTATTACATGTAGTTAGTCCTATACTCTAAAGTCTTCCCCACATATTTTCAATATATTTATTAAATAATAAAAACAAATAATTATCAAAGAATAAATCACACAAATAAAAAACAAAATAAGCCGTGATTGTATGAATGAATGAAATAATATTTTATTCCATAAAATCTTATAGAAATTATGTTATTTTGAACAGGCAACAACTTTTAATATATAGTAAACAATTCCAACTTTTGGCATGTTCTTTAAAAAATGAGCTGTGGTGATCCAACAGCATACGCCATAGTTATTTTCACTTTTTATTTATTAGTACCTACCTAATTTAAGTTAAACTATTTTTTTGATCCAGAAATGTTTGAAATATTGTAGCTATGGTAATTCAGTTCTCAATCTATGTATAACAATATATCTAGATTATTTAAAATTATTACATAAATTCTAAATTAATCTTAAAAAAACATTACCTACTTATTTTTTGTCATTCCGTTCTTATCCTGCTTGAGGTACGGTGCAATGGTATAGTACTCGTATTATTTAGAATAGTATTTTTTAAGGTTTAAAATATAAATACTTGAGAGTGTATCTACTATATTGAAAGAAAAAGTAGATGACACATTGTGTTACATTATTCAGGGGCAATTTGCTTCATTCGATAGACTACAAGTTAACATATAGGTACATAGATACAGACATAGGTTGGTGTCTTCCCATAATATTGCCTCCCTTCGTTTAATATAAACTGGCAACCAACTGTCAATTACGTGAGATATACATTTTTTCAAATTATCCACTCTCCTCCGTTCTCTATCATTCACATTGTGCTTTATCATATTTTCTCTCTTTCCTTCTTCAAACTGAAACCCCAAAGTGTGGTATTATAACAACAAAAGAGAATGTTCCAGACCGTATTGAATCTAAAGTAAGATGATCGTGTCTTTAAGTAAAGAATAGATCGTATGTCTTAAACAAAAGTATAAATATGTTTTATAAGTTAAACTCAAAATTGATAAATACATTTTATTAAAGGGATAAATATCAAAAAATATTCTTCTCAGTTACGCAGAATGATCTAAAACCTCCGATCAAACCCATAATGAGCTTTCTTGTAACATCCCCTAATCCTTGTCAATATATTAAAGTATGATGAAAAACATATTTTTAAAATATGTCTATGAGCTTAGTAGGTAGATGTAAAAACTTCTTATTTTTTTCTTTAATTATCATGGAACATTCTCAAATTACAAACTTTCGGGGTGATCTTCTTTTCAATACTGCTGTGAAATGCTTAATTGATATTTTAGTGTTTACAATTTTGCTTTTTTTTGTTGTTGTTGTTTTGAGTTCAATGAAACTTTTGTCGTCTCTTTTTTAAATAAAGCTTAAATACACTTTCGCCCTGTTAGTATCAAAGCGATAAAATTTTATCACATATTTTCTCACTAGTGGTTCAATAGTAAGATTGCAATGTTAAAAAAACGTTTTCGTAAGAATGAGTTTGGTACATGGTATTCCTACTTCAATGTCAGGGTGGTTGATTTTATTATAGAGCTATTTTAGAAGCGATTCAATGGGAGCCCCTTTTTAATATTTCACTTTTCATTGGACATTTAACGGTTATTGAAAATCTGAGGATCAGTTTCAGAAATTTATAGGTTTCGTTTATTATAATTACAAGCTTTTGTAACCCGGCATTGCTCGGGTTTAAATAAACAAAAACCGTGCAAATACATGGGTTAAAACTGGTATTTTTAGTTTGTAGTACCTACATAAATCTTCAAGTGATTTGCCATGAAAAGTAAAGAAAAATATTAGGCGAAAATAAATAGGTTCTTATGGCTAGTACCGAGGTACTTTTGTATTTATTTATACAAAAAATCAATTAACATTGTTTATGGATTTTTTACATAATACTATTCTTATTCTACAGTATGGATTTCTATGGTCTCATAATATCCTCCATTATGAAAATAGCTCAAAATGTCAAAAATATGCAATTTTTATTCTCCTAATTCAGGATTTTTTGTCATCAGCAATCACAATGTTTCATTATGAAAACAGTCCCTAATTATTTAGTTTCAGTATTGTTTTATTTATTGTTACATCCATTTTGGAATTAATTCAATACAATGAAAAATGTTTGACTATAAATATTGGATTTTCATACATTCGCTTGGCAATTTTGTCAAGCGAATGTATGGGAATCTCATTAAAATTGTAATATCTTTTTCAATACATAAGATATTTAAAATGTTTTTAGCCTTAAACCTGCCCAGGAGATGAGACCTCGTATAGAGTGTATTATTTTACTTCTGTCTTTCCTTATTTCAGAGTCCATTGAGGACATACGCACATACGAACCGACTCAAATATTTATGTGTGGATTACAAGATGATAAAATTATATTCTCAATTGACTTCTTTTATCTTAAT
Source organism: Athripsodes cinereus (assembly GCA_947579605.1). Classification (NCBI taxonomy): domain Eukaryota; kingdom Metazoa; phylum Arthropoda; class Insecta; order Trichoptera; family Leptoceridae; genus Athripsodes; species Athripsodes cinereus. Next base: position 17,052,139 of record OX388318.1, on the reverse strand, counting down.
GAATTCCCTCAGGGACCCGAATTAAACAATTTATTGATCTTTTTTGCACGAAATATTATTTTTTTGAACATCATTTTATGAATTTTCGACACAATTGGATGTCGGAGAATTGGGAATGATACCCAGAGTACTCTTAACCAAGCCTTGAGTCGATTAATAAGCGTCGAAATTCTGTGTCATGCACTTCTAAGGAAGTTCACATAATGTATGTGATAATACACCATTCAACATAATGTTGCAAGATATCGCATAAATATTGGCATTAGTTGATTACGACTGTCAAGAATAGGGTTTTTAAGAAATCGATCGAAAGTAATAAAATCTCGCATGCGACATCCATCAATCGAGGTTGGAGAATAGGGCCCGTGGTGTGTGTCTTATTTTTTATGGTAGAGTTAAGATGCTATACTATACTATACTTTCCTTCACGCCGTGTCCCATGTGGGGTAGACAGAGAGAACTGAACGCCGTATAGGTCTATTCTTATAAGAATACTTCTTTAGCTTCTTCTACATTTTATATAATTTCTCATACACGCACGTCGTTTTCTTTTACTTAAAACACGGTCGTCCTTGAGAATTTGATCTACATGATCAAGCCACGTGGTTCTTGGTAGAACGCGCTTTTTTACCCCCCTTCTTTCAGACTAGTATATCCTCTTCATCTTTTATTGATTCATTCGTTCCAGATGTCCAAACCATCGTTACCTATTTACGTGCATTCTGTTCACAACGCACTCTATTTGCATCCGCTCATTCTTCTAATATCTTCATTTTTCACTCTGTCACGCATTGTTTTACTATCCGTTCTTCTCAGCGATCGCATCTCCACTGCATTTATTACACTTTCGTTCTTCCTCAAATACGTCCATGTTTCGCTTGCATTCGTAAGTTATGATACCAGAGTGGTATTGTGCACCAGCATTTTAGCCATATTCGAAATATTGCCATTGCTGACAAAGTGCGCCGTTCTCTCTGACAAGATGCTCATCGTGGTAAGCATGATAGTTAATCCACGAGTTACGGCACATGTGGACGTGTTATGGAATACATAGATATAATACATCTTACAAGGCTGAATGGCAAGAGCCAAACAATGTATTTAAGGGTTTAATTTTAAACAATTTATTTTCAAAATGAAAGGTTTGATGATACAATAAACTCCGAAAGTTTAGTATTTTACTTAAACATTTTTTTTTTATTTCTAATACATTAAAATTGATGTGTAAAAAAGCAAAATACTTTGTTATTTTAATTGTATATCTTTAAGAAAATACACTTGAGAATATTAAACCAAAGTATGTAGAAGAATGTAAAAGTAAACAGAAAATACTAACAAATGGAAAAAGAGCACACAGTATTATAGTCGTGAATGTATGTATCTGATATGTATAGAATCAACAAGGTGGAAGTAAGTACGTAATATGAAGTATACATAGCTATAAGAGTGAATGTATATTGTGTGTAGTTAATTCAGGTATACCCTCAGGTTGAGCATATTTAGAAGAGCAGTGAAGAAGTACCTACTTACAATATACTTCTAGATACTACTACTACTGTCGGCAGTACTAGCCACTTAGTGCATTAAACTCACCTGAAAAATCTCAGTGTATAACGAAATAGGGGAAATCCCTGAAGTAAGGTAAACCGTTATCATGTTGTTATTATTATAGAGAGATGGAAAATATCTACGTAGTGTATATTGCATAAGTACTTATATGTATATGAGCAGTATTAGAATACAAATACCCTTTTCAATCTAGTATGTATACAGCTTCGTAGAGGTTTTGGTTCATGAGATCTAGGGTTATTTTGAAAAACCAAGTTTTTCAAAATTTTAAAAGTGATTATTTAATTACGAAATGTTAATTATTTGGGTTAGTTGAAAGACATCGCGCTTCTGCGATTAACTCGCCCATTGCACAGATTTATCTGTCTGGTTCTACAATGTTTATATTTTAATGTTTGTTCTTTTGTGCAATAAAGATTTTTATTATTATTATTATTTGGTCTGGGTGTCATTTTTTCTATATTCTTATAATATTTTACTAAATATCCGGGTTAGTTGGAAGGCATCGCATTTTAGCGATAAATTCACCGGTAGCGGTACATTAAATTGTATGACTGATATTTATGTGACACTGTTTTATTTTGTAATATTGTAACCAATGTATCTACAGTAAAAAATAAAATAACTAAATAAATAGTAAAGAAAACTTTGTTACTGAAAAAAGTGCTCGAATTTCCTTATAATATAAATGACTAATTTGTTCTTATTTGTGAAATGCTTTGTCGTTACTTGAGTTAAAAACACTGCATCAGTGTGCATTTATTTTATTTTTCGGGTCGAAACTCAGAAAACCAATCAAATTAATCTCCAGTACTATGCGAAACGCACAGCACATGGAGATGCGTCAAAAATAGGTGAGTAAATTTTACACTATTTTCTAAAATAAAGAAACAATTTTTTTTTTCAAAATGTGCTAGGTATAATAATATAAAACAATAAAATCGTCAAGCTGATTGTCTTTTTGGTTTACTATACTTAATTTTACTACAAAATATGAGGAACGCAACGGCATGATAAACAATTAAATACATTTACTTTGAAAACAGTTACTGTGACATTACATTACCTTTAGAAGCAACTTCGTCTTTTGTGACGTTGTTTCTGTTGAATAAAATGTTGAATTCTTTGACCAATCTTTTTGAAATTATGCGGCAAACGATGTCTGGAATACTGCGACCAATTATAATAATATAGGTAAGCACTATGAAAACAAGACACGACAGTGCATCCTTTTATTTCATGAGAAGTCCCACCAAAGCCAGTCACTATAGCTAAACGTAACTTGTTTAAATTATTTTTATATTTTGTTTCCTCCTTGCTCGAACGTATTCATCTGTTATTTTCCTTTCAATTTCTAATTTCATTTTCTATAATAATGTTTTTGCTGTTTTGTTTCTGAAATAAATATAATAACAAAATGAACAGTATGATTTTTAGCGGTATTTATTTAGTAAAAGAATTTGAAGCAGTTCTATAATAATTCCATATTTTGAATATTGTTATAAATTTTTATATGCTTACATAAATTATCAATAAATTTTATTTAATTCAGTGGAAAAATAATTCAACAAGGAATAGAGATTAATTGAGAATAGGAATCAAACTGGTACATTATTTCAACTGCGTGAATTGGCCACGTGAATTAAATGCTCATGGACGACATGTGTTGAATAAGATAAATCGGTGTGCATATATGAGAAATTGGCTGAAGGTGGAGGATAAGAAAGAAGTATTTAAGGATTGATCAATAAGACGTTCCATTCTTTCCATCTACTTCATCTGGAACGCAGCGAGAGGCTATAGAATAAGATGGATAAATTATTTATTTATTTAGCCAGAAATCTCTTAATACGTTTTTTTATGAAATTGACTTAAAACTTAATATTGCGATTTCAGTAAATTGGAAGTAGACTTTTCAATTTCATGACAAAACTCACGCAATCTAGTGAATTAGGTACAGGGAGTAAGTTGAATCACATGTTTTTTTTTTTTAATTTAAAAAAACGTTAATTCAAAAAATGTTTCCAAGAATCTTAAACTGCATTATTCATACAAACAACCAAAAGAGCGGGTTTTTCAAGGCTTTAACATAAATCTCTGAAGTCGGCAAAAATCATAGTCGAGTGAGTACAAAAACATTTTTATAATTTATGTCGGTATAATACGTACAGTTCAAGAGAGAGAGAGAGAGAGAGAGAATTAAATATTGTAGTCAAATGTAAGTAAAACGTGTAAAATTTCAATGTCTCTGGGTCATTTCACATTCAGCGCACAGGTGGTGTGCTGTATGGAGCCATTCACAAAACATAATATTTTCAACTACATTACCTTCCCCCACATTCTCATATCCACAATATAATGTAGAGAATATTGTTCTCAAAGCTACTACCGAAACAATGGACTACCGTAGAAGTATATTTTCACCTCTTGTTTCCAAACATTGATGTTGCTGTTCGGGGGAACATAACTCCACCGAGCAACTCACCCCTAATAGCGTTATTATTATATTATTATAATATTGTATTTTCTGAGGGCAAAATACCTTATGTTTGATACTATTCCTTTCCTTCTAGTAACTTTTATATTCGCCATGGAATGCTCTTTCGGGTCAAAGAAAATTTACATAGTTCTTTGGTAAGAGAATCTTAACTAAGATAATGTCTTGTTATATGTAATTATGAGTTTTAATATATTTTATTTTCTAAGTAGGAATTCGTAATACTTTTACATAGTATTATAGGTACCTGAATGTAAAATATACGATTGTTTGCAATTACTTATAATTTAGGTAAAAATATTAATATAATGAAAATTACCATATTATCTTATTTTAATGTAAACACTCCACTTGTAATTTTTTTACTCATCTCAATTTACCTTCAATGCTTCTTTTGCTATAATCCCATTTATTTAGCATAATTTTATCAGTTTCTCGTTAACTTATAATAGTATACCTGTAGTGCAGTGTATTGTAACTTTATTTTATGGTTAGATATGATACAGTTTTTTTTATGATTTGACATGATGCTGTTGATATGTTGTAATTTTATTATGTGGTTTATGTGACACAATGTGTTTAATTTTTATTTTTATAATTTGAAGTGATGCAGTATATTTTGTTTTTGTTTTGATTTTAATTTGATACGATGGTGGTGTTGTACAATTGTTGTTTATAACTATGTATTAAAGGCGTAAGCCGTATGTATTATTATAAATAAATAAATAAATAAATAAATACCTAACTAACTAACTTCAGATGAAGGGCCAACTTGATAAAAGATTTCTGTTCTTTGATTTGAAGTCTATAAAAATTTATAAGTTTGAATCCCATTTTCTTGTTTGACATTTTGAAAAAAAATACTATCATATATGTAAGGCACCCGGCAATCTACTACTTTTTTCCGTAATTTTGTGACTTTTCAAGTGTCCAGTAAAAGGCAGGTCTTCAAAAAAATAAAGACATTTTACATCTTGAATTCAGCTACGAGGTTTGCCATCCACCCTGAATGTATTGATTTTTTGTAAGTACGTAGAGGACAGCTTGAATGTGTATTACATGCAGCTGGTTAGCTGGCTATCCCATTCGTGGGATATGCCATCATGGTGTAGTATTTTTTATAAAAATAGACATCACAGAAAATAAATAAAAACTAATAAAAATAACGTGACTGTTACATGTTGAAGATAATATTATGTTCTGTAGTAGATATTGTGATAAAGAGGCAATCACTGCAGACGTATGTGTGTAAATCAAATCGATTTCCTATCAATTTCTCCATTCGTAGAATTTGTTTATTGAGGCAACGTGTCAACTTCCTCGCTACCTACTGGGGAAATATTTTTACCTTCTTTATCCTTTCTTTGCATACATGTGTTCGCTCTCCCTGTGTGTTTTCAGTTCCCATATAAATCTCCCATATTTGCATTTGTAGTGATTGAATAGAATTTTATCATATTATGTTTTATAAATTTGCTCTCATAATGTTTGACGCTTTCGTACATTAATTTTTGAAAGTTTTGTACAAACTTTTTGATACATTTTCATTTCCTTTAAAGTTTGATAATCAGTTTTTTGAATAATATATCCAAATCTAGAAGAATTATGAAACCTAAATAGTAACGAAGTATCTGAAAATCTTGTGTGGGGCTTAAACATGCATTTTATATAGGTACACACTTTTAATTGAACTGACCAGCCAGTCTCTAAGGTGCATGCAAAATATTAAATCGTATGAGCGTATCACAAAAGACTCTGCAGTACTGGAGAGACAATGGTCTGAGCTGTAGGGCTACTTTTGGCACAATCTAAATACGATCTTAATCTATTCTTGATCTTGATCATACGACGCACGAAGGGATAATGGTCAAAAACACCGCGCTACCGCTACCGCGCGATCGGTATGCGCGTATTTTTGTTATTGGCCAATATTCACTTCGCGCGTCGTATGATTAAGATTAAGATCGTGTTTGATTTTGTCAATAGTAACCCTACTGGATCGTGTTTTGAGAAAGTCCAAAAATACCAATTTGCATCTGAATAGAGAAAAAAAGAAGGATCACAGTCATAAATGTGGGTCGATCAATTTACTAACAGTACTCATAATTCTGGTGCTCGGAGACGTGGACGTTCGAGGATTAAATGGCAAGATCATTTTAATCAAATCCTACAGGACGGTCACGTGTTGAGCACATTGAACAGGAGAACATGCATGAGGAATTGTATGACAGTGACGGAAGCGAAAGATGTATGCAAGGATAGAAGGAACAGGCGCTCGATCCTTTCTGCTTACCCCGCAAGGGAAGCGGCGTGATGGTATATATGTATGTAGGTACTCATAATTCTCTTAATGTGACATGTATGGAAATTGTCTACGCGATACTTCGTTTTTATATTTTAGAGTTTGTATCGATGTAAGCAGATAGAAGATGGTGTTGTATTATGCATGGTAATGTTACCTGCTTCAGTTGATGGATGCATAAATGTTTTATGTCTACCATAATGTCAAGAGATTTGGGAAAAAATGGGGGAAATCAATAACAATATGTAGTACTTATCTATATGTTATATACACATAGTTTGCATTCCTAGAATTTTTCATTCTCTGAAAAATATTACAATCACTTTCACTATTGTCGTATTGTATTCTATATATTATGTGTTTACTATAATGTAACCGTTATTTCGATATTATCATAGGGAAAGTCTCTTGTGTTTATGTTTCATTCAAAAATTTTATATCGAGTATGTACTGTGAAATTGTTACTGTCTTGTGAGAGGAAAGTAGGCTATGCTGAAGATGTGTAGATATTTATCCTGAAACATTTTTAGTTATTTTTTGGGAGTAGATAATTTTGCATAGTATTTAAATCTTATCCTGAAATGCAAGAAAGATGAAAAGTGAAAACTGAGAAGGAGACAGACATTTATTTATTTATTTATTTAATACATTTTCAGGGATACAGACAGTCATAAACAGGTAACAATAAACAGAATCATATAAAGCCATAAATGGACCAGTAAAGTCCCCTATCATTACCAATATGTAATACAAACAATGAATGCAACAACTTCGCCAGACATGTAAATTTAAAATCCCAAGCATGAGACAAATACAAAAGAACAAAATAAAATTAAAAAAAAAAACACAAAGATATATTGGTAATATTATGAAAGACTGAATGAGGATTCATGGATTCACGAAAAATCTTAACCATTTGACGTGATCAGTAGCAGTGATAACCAAATTTGTGCGTAAGCTTTAATGGTAAAAAAAGGAAAAGAAGAATAACAACAACTTCTTTATTATTTAAACGATCGTCAAACTTTCAAAAAATATTATTCAACACCGTGCTCCACAATTAATTTTGAAATGTAAGTAACAGTCCGAATACTGTTATACAATTTTATATCATTGCAAAGCAGTTTTATCGAACAATCGTTTCATGATCATCAGCATACCAACATACATTTTTTCATAAGGAAACAAATTTGTATTGAATCATCATGAATGTAAGGGAAACTGTTACAGAATCGTAGGTATATAGATATTACCTATATAATTTGCTCGTTTGTACATACAATTCACACCTCGCCTCTGTAATATAATGAACATCAATTTGTATTTTCCTGTCAATATAAAGTAAATTGCCTAACCATAACCGGGTAAAGAATAGTCCTCTAGTGTCGTTGCAAAGGGCCATACAAAGCCATACAAGAATATTTGAAAATCATTATGAATGTAATAACGAGGGTCTTCTCTCCAAAGTGCCGAACAAAAGTTCACCTCATTTTATATTATCGTTATTATTACATAATATGTATTATGAGTAGGTATGTACGTATTTATTTTACGACATACGATATCATAAATTTAGAGGTGTTCTTATGTTGATATACCTACCTATATAATATTGACGTCTTCTCGTTTCTTAATAGTGTGTGTTTTCTTGTATCTTGTCTCGTAAAGAATATAGATTTTTAATTTATTGGTGTTTTCTTAGAAATTCATTGAAAAAAAAGAATAAAAAGCAAGATTTATTAATTTTTTGATATTGTCTATACCTATTATAACGATTACCCTACATAAAATAACAATTTAAGGTTGTTAATCTAAAACATTACTGAAAATGAATTGATATTGTTATTGCGAGTCTATGCCATCAATATAAACGTCTTTCCTTTTATCAAATTTTGTTTTTGAAAATCATTTATTTTAGTATTGTATCGCTCGTCAATGGTAAAGGTATGCCGAAATCGATCGCGATTTAAATAATCAAGTAACGGAAGTGCATTGTAGAACACTAAAAATATTCAAATTTTGTTTTTGAATTTAACTAATTAACATAAATTCAAAACTGCATTTTTTTCGTCCACTATTATGTTTGTATTAAAAGGAATTATTCTTGATTTTAAAATGCTTTTTTTTTTTGAATGTTTTTTTTTCAACAATTTTACTAATAAGTTCCTTTTTTTTTTAATACGAGTTTATATTATTTTTCTAAAAAAATCTTGAATAAGTGGAAGTTACTAAAACATAGAAAATATGAAATTGATCATGAATAAAAAATATATCGACTGTGCTCAAGACAAAGGCATCAAACCACAATTTTGACAAAAGTCATTTTATGTTTTAAAGTCAATCATTTGTGTCTTTTACACATTCTGGCAAAAGCATTCAATTCCCAAATGTCTAGTTTTTATAAAAAATGCAAAAATTTTTTTTTTAGCTAGGGCTTAATTGCAAATATCCAATAGGACAAAAGACTCAAACAGCATAAGTTTCATTATTAACACCAAAAAAATTCATCCAGACATAATTTTACGGCGAGGTAAAAGGCATCAAACCACATAACCCCAAACATGCGACATACATATCTCTTTAACATGTTGCTAAAGTTTGTCAGGACAAAGGATTTAATCCACATTTTTGTTAATTTTTTTCTTATAACTTGGTAATTTCTGAATATTTTCTCTTAAATTTTTATGACATAATAAAAAAACTACATTACAAAAAGTTGGTAAAATAATAATGACAATAATTTGAAATTTTCTTTATCCTACAGTTTTTTGCTTCTCCTATAAAATTTGACCAATGTGGTTTGAATCCTTTGTCCTGAGCACAGTCGATATATTAGCGATATTAAACAAATTTCTAAAACGAATATTCAATTGATAATTTGCTCATTAAAAAAATCCGAAATAAATATCTGAGGTTAGTAAAATCGTCCAATAAAATAGACGACCCCTCTTTTTTAATATCGTCTATGTCCCATATTAGATTAGATAATAATATGTACTTACAATAATAATACAAGATACTATTTCCTAAGAATTTCATTCATCTCATTGCAATTTCTTCTTCAATCTATTCTTAGAAGCATTGTAATTAAATTATATCAACCCCTTATAAGAATGTCACTTCCTTTTTGCTCGTATTTTTACTAAATACCTATAGAGAACGTAAATGAAAAACAGACGACTTCTTCTCAGACGAAACGATTTAAAGTTCCCCTTGTATGGTGTAAGGTGTAAAACAGATGGCGAAAATAAAGATACCTACATGTTGCCGTAATATTGTCCATATAAATATATAATAATGTACAATAGACATGTGTTGGCACGGCGGTCTAACAATTTCTACGATATATTTAGAAAATTGTTTCTAAGAAAACACACTAAATACTTGACGAAAATACGAAACAAATAATCAGAATAACTTGAGATAACCTAATTTAAGTTTAGTTAGTAAAATATTGTAAGTTTAATATATTTTGAATTTAATGTCGATTGCGATTGGATGGTTTTTTATTTAATTTGAAATAATATGTGACGATAAAAGAAATAAAGGTGAGTCATTTGATATACAATACTGCAATTAAACGATACACTCGCTTTTTGTACGCTGAGTCGTAATGACATAATATTGTATTAGTATTCCTATTGTCATTTAGAGTTGTATACATATAGGAAAAACATTTTTAATTGTGTCGGTGTACAGGTAGTAGAATTCCATCAACGTCTTTCGACTTATCAGGTCATTATCGATTTATAAAAACCAGGTAAGTCGATAAACATCTCTAAAGAAATATTTGTTTCAATTTACCTAATACAGTATAGGAAAGATATTTAACATCCTGATTTTAGCAATGAGGGATGCTTCCCATTCTGAGTATCTTATTTGTTTATTGCACGGAGAAGACAACCTATATAATACTATCTTTAGGATGCAGTTGGTTTATTGATTCTGAAGTTGCTGGCGTAGTATCGATAAAAAGATAGACTATTGAATCCCCTTTTTAAAGACATTAATAATTATACGTAGGTACCTACCTATCAAAATATTAAAGTACCCATAATTTCTAAGGACTCTACAATTTTTCCAAATAATTTCCTTGACATAGTACAACAACGAGTAAATTTCATGAATCAAAAAGTGATTACATTATTTGGGGACAAGGATGTTATTATTATTATTATTAAATGTAAAGTTGTGTGAGGAGGGAGGAAGGGCTGTAAAGGGAAAGGATAAGAGGTGAGTTGATAAGGATGAGGAAGGGAAAGAAGTGAGTAGGTACCTAATATAAGGAGAGAGGATATCGCATTATACATCTAGATATATACTGCACAGGAGAACTTCAATATCTTGATACTTATCTATAATAATTAAACATACATTTGATAATGATTTAATGCATCGAAACTTTATTGTTTTAGTATCCATTTGCTCTACATGTCCAAATCATTGTTTTTAATAATTTATTTGTGTATTTTTAGAGTGAAATTTATTTGTTTATTATTACCTGTTCTGAAATAAGAACGCATTTAATTTGCTTAATTTGAAGAATTTTCAAAGTATTCAACAACGAATTTAATTTGTGAAATTATGTACATAAATTTAAGAGTAAGGTGTATCTTTTGCTTGATTTTGCTTTATCAAGCAATTATTCTATGATAAATAAAATAATTGGAAATAATATTTTTTTTTGTTTGCCATGCGATGGACTGAAAACTTAGTCACAATGTTTTTCATTATACAAAAATGGCAACACGCGCAATATTTACGCCATGTCGTGAACCATTTATAGAGAACCAAAAAGATCGATAAGTGAAAATTTCGTCAATTAAATTTCTAGGTGTATAAAATGTCATAAAACTGAAGTTATCTAAGCTTCACTGTACGTAATATAGGTAAGTACTCTCTTCTTATTATGAAAGCCGCGGCACCCCATTAATCAATATCGATCCACGGGATATTATTTAGATGTTATTATAATGATCTGAAACCTGCACCAAATTTCTATCACTTCTTACAAAATCGTATTGAACCCAAAAAATAAAAGTTTTCTTATAAACTACGACCTTTTCAATAACTTTTAAATCACTGATATCTTATATTTTTTTTATTTTTATCTTTACTCCAGACTTAAAAGTGGGGTGTGCAGACCTCTCAAATCCATACTGTAATTCATTCAATTCATTCACCGCCCTCAACGCTCCTCTCAGGAGCACAGGGCAGAAACCAGCATCCTCCATTCAGAGCGTTTCTGTGCCAATCGCGTCACCTCTTTCCACACTGAGAAAAATACTCAAAACGAATCATTGGTACGGTACTATCAGATTAGGACCAGAGATCGTACAAACGATTCATTGGTATAAATCTATAATATTAACTCTTCGCAAACAAATCATTGGTAAATTTACCAACAACTTGTTTGCGAAGAGTAAATATTATAGATTCGTACTAATGAATCGTTTGTACGATCTCTGGTCCTAATCTGATAGTACGTACCAATGATTCGTTGTGAAATTTCGTTAGTATTTTTCTCAGTGCACGATATTCCTTGCGCTCTGATGTCGTTGTCATAGGAACGGTGTATTGTGAAAGAAGGACGCCCGGACCGACGGAACCCTTGCGGACGGAAGAACAGCGCTCTTTTTGGCCAACTATCATTGGGCATTCTCAGAACATGTCCCAGCCAGGACCATCGTCTCTCCTGTATTACAGAGATTACAGATCTCTGCCAGGTGCGCCGGCGCACAGCATCATTTGTGACATGTTCGTACTATACTATATAATAATATATACAAAATAAGAAAAATTATAAAAAAATGAATATTAAAATTACAATTGAATTGCAACTAATTGAATGAAAATACGGTAAAGAAGATGATGAATTTATAGATAACAGTAATAAAAGTAGGTAGTGAAATTGTTGTTGGTTCAATATACAGGGTTTCTTTATAACTTTTATTTTCACTTATAGATGGGAATGTCAGTTCCTGTTATCTCTCTCTGGAAATTGTGATTATGATTGACGAAACTGAGAGCAAAAGATTAGTTGCGCTGATCTTTTGCCTTCAGCAGCGTTACCACAAAGACAATAATTTCTTTCCACGAATACTCTTCTCGTTATTGATATATATTATTTTTTTAAATGACAACACGTTGTTAAAAAAAGTGATAATTTGCAAGAGAAAATAATATTATAAAAAAGTTTTGTGTTTGTGGGGAACCATTTGAAAAGACTTAAGTTTTTGAATAAATAATGATAATTTTGTGGACTTGAGATCATTCAGTAATGTACAGTTCATTTAATGATATTGTCAATAAGTACCACTTCGCGTCTGTATCAGGGGTGATATCATATTATATTATACTATTATATTCCAATATATATTATTATTACTTCTATGAATGGAAATCAGGACAGTATTGGGAGGGAGCCATGGCAAAGAATAAGGATGTCATCCACCTATAATTAAATAATAATAATAAGACATACTTACAAACTCATTAAATTTATTATTTAAGTATTTATTATTCAGTATACTTCATATTCTTTACCTTTTTTAATTACACCTCATCGATAAAATACAAAGATATATTATCAAATTTGAATTATACGATGTGGATGTGGATGTATATTGTGTATGTAAATTGGGGCAAACTAATTAGTAAATGTTTAAAAAATGTGTCCATTTGATCTACTAACACAAATCTAATTTAATAGCCCTGTAAAGCCTCTCCCGTACAGAAGCAGCCTCCTCCATTCAAATCGTTTCTTGGCCAATTGTATCACCTTTTCCTACATTTGATGATCTGTGGTGTGTTGATAAGTCATCGGAAATCTTATAACTATTACTTACTTTCGATGGCCGAAAAGTCCTTGTAGGCCCTTTGCCTCCAAAATAAAAGATCTCCAAACCTTTCTATCTTGAGCAATGGATTGCCAGTTGTCTCTAGCATTTAGCTCCATTTCTTATAACTAATAGTAAGTAAATTAATTGTTATTTTATTTTTGTTTATTTTGCTTATTTAGGTAGGCATAAACTTATTTCTTTTATATTTATGTTTTAGGGTTGACTGTATTTATCTATCGATTCACATCTTTTGCTGGATTAGTAGAAAAATGAAACGCCAATTCGATTATTCCTGCATACCACTTTAGTTACCTCCACATTCGATCGATCGAATATGCACGTTGATATCCCTTAATTTTCACACTATTTTGTTGATTCTCGTCCGAAGTCTCGAATCCTTTCTTTCAAATAAATAAACTTCGTGGTCCTTTCCTTATCAATCCGCCCTACGTGTTCAAATCACCACAATATGCTTACATACACTCCTTTCACTACACAGGATTCGCAGTCGCTCAGTTTCTTTATTTTTTGTCTTATTCCTAATGCCTTATCAATTTACCAATGTCGTATGGCACCCTTCCTGAATTCCATTGGCACGAAGAGGACGACCTGCATCATTATACTGTACAGTTATTCTACTGGTAACTCCATCTATTTAATATCTCATGATGGTGTTGATAGATAAATTATTTATTTATTTATTTATTTTATTCTTTACTGTACTGTACTGTACTATACATTGGTTACAATATTAAAAAATATAACAGTGTCATATAAATATTAGTTATACAATTCAATGTGCAAATACAATTATCTATCAACGTTTTACCACATCACTACCTAAAACTAAAATAAAACATTTTCATGAAGTTTTCGTATTCACAACCTCTGGCGATATATACTTCAATAATAATTTCTGCCTTTGGTATTCTTGGTGTGTGACGCCTGTACTTATGTAGTATTGCTTACTGATTCCAACTCGTTGGATAAATCCAGCTCAAGTGACGAAATAAGAATCTCAAGCCTAGTGAGAACACACCAAGCGTGAAACGAGCCGTGGGGGAGAAGTGACTGAGTGTTGATCAATGCACCATATTGTACATATCTACCATACAAACATACCGTTTCTCTTATATCTAATACTACTTACTCTACATAATATTATAGTAGCTTTACACAGCACAATAATATGTTCATAATATTATCAACATCCCCATATGTATTATTGACTTTTTATGTTCGATTCAGAAACGAGTATTATTGCATTTTAGAAATAGGCATGAAAGGATTTTACATATTTTTCGTTTTATCATATTTATGTCTGACATCACAACGCAATGCCTTTCTCTCTCGTTTGCTGAACGAGAGAGAAAGGCATTGCGAAAAGCCGATGAACCTGTAGCATTTTTTAATCGTTAAATAATTTATAAGATAAACCTTTAAGACGATGAACCTAGGTTTATAAATCCAAATACCAATCAGATATCTCAATTGGAGAACCATGTTTACACAATGTAACATAGTGAAAATGTAATTGGAAAAAGTGAGAAAGGCGTCCCAACGCCTATGAATTGGCTCTAGGCTGGCTTAAGTGATCACTTTCGGTGTCCATGGACAACGTTCACCAATTTCACCATTCTCACTGTCATGGTTCTCCAATTGAGATATCTGATTGATTATGTCATCTGCACTCAAATCCGGTTAAACAATTGAAAAAAATTGAAAATTTTCTAAGCATTAAAATTCAAATACACTCACAAAAATCCTCACAGTAGAAAGAAGGCTATCTAAGCCATAAGATAGCCTTAGCTGATCCAGTCAGCTCATTTAAAAATGACAATGTTTTTTTTCTATAATTTAAGTGGCGTAGTACATAATTAACTAATTCTTAATAATTAAAAACATATCTTTTTCACTGGTCAAATATTTATGTAATGTACAAGTTTGTTATATGTGCCAAAAGACAGTATGTTTGCTTGGTTAAAAAATAAATATAATATTAATAAAATTTTGACGTTCAAATGGTGAGCCTTACTGGAAGTTTTTCTTCTTTTGAAGAGTGTTGAAAAATTCTTGAAATTATTTAAAATATCGTTCAAATCAAAAACAAATCTGAATGTTTAACCGTTTATAACCAATTTCACGTTTTTAAATACTTTTTATTCATAAATCGGAAATATAAATCATAATTCATGAAGCGTCCGCAATATTTTGGGGAAAATAAAATAAAAATATAAAACAAAATGAAAAAGAAAAAGGAAATTGAGAGTGAGAGAAAGGTATATCATAATAATAATAATAAGCGGTTCAGTGTCTTATTGGTTGAAAGCGATTAATGGAATAATCCAATTGAATAGAAAAGCGTGGATTTCCTTCACTTTTCCGTTTCCGTTTACCACTTCCACTCCTCACCATTTCTCGTCTTATCACCCTGTACCCTTCTTTTGTAATGCCCACCAGATAGAAGAAGGCATTTGTGAAATTCCAATTTTAAAACACCATTCTCTTTATGCTATTTTCTGAGGGTTGCCCATGTACCGTATTTATATCCATTTTAGACTAGGTTGAAAACGAAAATATTTTGGGAATTTATTATCAATAGAACTCAAAATTCAAATCTTTGAGTACTAATCAATGAAAAATAATACTTCTTCAGGTCACTGATTTACACGATGTTTTGAAGTCATGAAAAATTACTTAGGTAAATAGAATGAAAAATGTGTAAATTTTAAAATATTCTATCTATTTTTGGCAAAATTGTCCTTCATTCTCTATATTTCATCGTGAAAAAAGTTCTAAATTTAGAATATCTCTTTTTGTAATTATTTACGAATTTCAAACCTTTTGTTTTTTTTTTCAAAATAGACTTGATATTATTTATGGCATTTAGTTATTTTCTATAATCAAACAGACCTCTACTATTAACAACTCTTTTGGCCTTACCGGAAGAAAGAATTCTATTCTATTTCAACATTTATTTTGATTTTATAGACATCCTGATGTCTATATTTGAATTTTGCTCGGGTTCGATATAATTTCACAACCCACTCTCGATGTGGGATATTTTTTTATTTATTAATTCTTTACTTGATTGATTACTTGATTAATTGATTACAAACATTTACATAAAGGTAAACGTTAAAGTTAGATACAATCAATATACAGATGGCGAGTTTATCACAAAGGCGCGATCTCTTCCAATTAACCCAAAATTTAGTTTTTATTTTTCACGAGTTTCCATTTTAATGGAGTGCGATTCTCGAAAAAATCTTTATTCACGACTCAGTCTATTACGGAATATTCCTTTCCATGTTTATACTTTTAATACCTTATACCGGATAACATTGACAGTTTTGTTTAACTTTCAAACTTACTCGGCGGTACTTCACTTAACTTAGCAGAGAAGCTCTCTTATTGAGCGTGGATGAAAACTGAGCTTTATTTGAGAGATTATGTATTTTACATTGCTAGTTAACAACCCGACGATTTTTATTCATCAAGAAGTAGATAATTTCTTTTATAATCAATAAATCTGGATAGTACAGTATACAGGTATATTCGAAGCGACCAATAAATGTCGCGGGATCAGACTTTTAATATCCCATCTATATAACCACATAATCACCCTACATTCTCAAGTAGGGTTGCCAGAAAACAAATCATGTATAATAGGCATACAAATCGTTCTCTGTGAGCCAATAAGGATATTAAAAATGATTGCCAAGCTCCAACGTTGACAAGAAATAACCTATATAACATTATAAGATCTGTTTTAGTATAAAATATATGAGATAAATCAATCACAATCTAATAAATAAACGATTCTCTGATACTTACTGTTTTATTTGTATACTTTAACAAATAGACAATTCACACAGATCGAGCTAGTCCCAAACTAAGAAATGAATCTTGTATTATGGGTACTAACACCAGCAACCTTAGTTGCTGTTTTGAGGTATTGTTTATAATTGAATAAATAAAATTGAATAAATAAATAAATAAACACGACGATACACATAAATACAATGCACTGAACACATAAATGTACATGTAACACCCAGACCCAGGACAATTTGAAAAAGGTCATTCTTCATTTTGTCCTGACCGGGAATCGAACCCAGGACCTCGTGACTCAAAGGCAAGTGCGTTAGCCTCCACGCCACACCGGTCGACATGATTACACTGTGATTTAATCTACTTGTGCATTAACTAATAATATTCATTAATACATTTTACATATCTGAAACCTATGTCACATATTGTTCTTTATAAAAAAAGTATCTGTCATCCCACAAGGCTTATTAATATTTAGAATTATTCTACTAAATGCTCGAAAACTTGTACACAGAATACGAGATACATTTTTTCCTAGAACTTCGTAAAAATAAATGGAATTTTGATTTACGGAAATATAAAAAATTTATAACAACCATACGTATAATATATAATATGCGGTCTTAAGTGTAGTAGTAAATTTCATCTTCAGTCATTCAGATTCAGGGCTTTATGTTGTTGAAAGTTAAAAGTTCAAGTAGTATTATGAAAGCGTTCATATTAAATAATATACATAGTCACCTTAATGCCCCAGTGAGTCTTGTTATTTTATATTGTGTGTTGTCAGTGGCGGGTCTAGATTTTTTATATTGGCAATGCTTTCGTAACGAGTTTTAGTCATTAATATATATCTCGTATTATTTGATTTAAGATCCAAGAAATTTTGTGACGGTAGGGTAGAAATTTAAGTAAATTTTGCAATAGTAAGGAAGAAGAATTTAAGAAATTCGATTTTTTTTTTATTTAGCATCTGTATTCGTCCGAGATGGTATTTTACCAGAATAAAATGAGTCCGAATTTTTTTATTAAGGCTATGTAGAAATTTTTAAATGTATTCATTGAAGGAGACACATTGACATAATTCACTCGATATCAGGTGTTTTCGTAAAAAATAGAGATCCACCGAACGCCTGGGTATTTCAGAAGTCTGGAGGTTACTATTTATCCGGTGCTACGTTTAGTGAATTTTTCCACGTGAAAGGTAAAGTGTGCCATTTTTGGGGCTAACTAGACTCCACGTGTGAAATTTTTGACTTCACTGTTGCCGGGAGAATGGGACAATGGACATATAAGTGGTAAGATGGAAGAAATCACTTTATAGTGATAATCTCGCCACTGCATATCGTCCAAGTTTTTTTTAAATTTTATATTGTTTTGTTAACACTGTTATAAAATGATGATGTGCAAAAAGCATAAATAAATAAAATAAATAAGTTGGACCCAGAAGACCACGCAGGTCAGTAACAACCTGGATGTCCACAATGGTCATGAATCCGAGGGGAGCAGAGCTGCTTTCGGGGAGACCGAAGGACTTGGAAGATGAGAACTAGGGGAGCCGACCCCAAATAAATGGGATAAAGGCGAGTGCAAAGAAGAAGAAAAAATCTGTAGCTGAGAGAAATTAACACGATATCGTTCTATTTCATCGTTTAAGTTAGGTCTACAAGAAAATTTGCAATTACGCATGCAGTTTAGACATTTGTCGCTTTTGCACCTATAACATAAATGATATTTTTTGCACCCATGGAAAGCATACCACTGTGTCATATACTCCGTCCCAGACTTATAAGTCTTGGCTTGTGAAAAGTTTATTTTCTAATAAATTTCCATCGTTTATTGAAAACTACTACTGAAACTAGTTGCCGGTATTATAATACAACAACAAACTACTTCACACTTTTATACGACAACTTTTATAACGGCAGAACCTGTCTTGAAAATAATACCCTTAAACATAACGCGAACGAGGCACCGATCTATGCCAAGGGTAATAATGAAATATTTTCTTTAGACACTTTAATATTTTGCCGTTAATAACTCGTATCATC
Source organism: Athripsodes cinereus (assembly GCA_947579605.1). Lineage (NCBI taxonomy): Eukaryota > Metazoa > Arthropoda > Insecta > Trichoptera > Leptoceridae > Athripsodes > Athripsodes cinereus. Next base: position 17,033,047 of record OX388318.1, on the reverse strand, counting down.
ATAAAAAAATTGTTTCGTTGTACCATAAAAATGTCTTTAATTTAAATTTTATTACCGGGTTAGTTAGAAGACATCGCATTCGCGATAAATTCGCCCTCTGTACATTGAATTGTATAACTGATATTTTTATGACATTTTGTATTGGTTTGAAATATTGTAACCAATGTATGTTCGATGAGAATAAAATAAAAAAAAATATTTCATTAAAGTAGCTAAAAACGTTATAGAATTTAGATGTGCGGAACTCTTTTTTAAATTTAACTTGTTAGGAAATCTACGGAATTACTAATATTTCTAGTAATGTCATAACATGTTTAATTAAAAGTAGATATCTATTAATATTTCCACACAAATTTTTAAAAATATAGTAATTATTTGAAATGGCTATGATTATTTTTTCCATAGTTTATGTGAAGAGTTTATGTAATTTACTATTGTGTATTGATTTTATTAACTTGCACTGTATTTAAGTTTTTATTTTTTGGTTTATTTCATATTGAGTAAATGATATTTGTCAACCAATGGCCAGTGTGCCGTTTATGATGTATAAATAAATAAATTACTTTAAATTAATGTTGAATTTTAAGAACACAACTTTGAATGTATTTAAATAATTACCTATATTCTTATTAATTAATAGGGCCGTTGTTTTATTTCATTGAAAATATATATAAACATATACCATCACGCCGCTTCCCTCGCGGGGTAGGCAGTAATGATCGAGCGCCACTTCTTTCTATCCTTGCTTACATCTTTCGCTTTCGTCACTGTCATACAATTCCCCATGCTTGCTCTCCTGTTCAATGTTCTCAACATGTGGGCATCCTGTAGGATTTGATTTAAATGATCTTGCCATTTGTTCCTTGGACGTCCACGTCTCTGAGCACCATTCTTCTCAGTCAAATATAATTATCTTCTTGGTCATTCGTCTTCATTCATTCTTTTCACGTGCCCAAACCACAAAAATACCTACTATAATTATATTGAATAACAATAAATTGGTATGACATAAAATATTGTTTTGATTCTCATCTCGTGAATGGGTTTTCTTGTTGTTATGTCATTGATTGTGCTGAAAAGTCGCCAAGCTTTAACTTCTTTATCTTTTTAGTTTAGTGAATTGTTCAATATAACGTTGGTTAAGTGCAGACATAGGAAGTATTATGCACTGAGCAGTACTAAACCTTCGTAGTATTGCTTTCAATAACAACAATACTTACTCTTTTATTTCTGCCCTCGCACAAATACTATCTTCTAGAGAGTAGTTATATATAACAATATTTCTATTATATATCTCATGCTATCTTAAATAAGTACGAACTAACTAACACACACATTAATGTAATGGAAGCAAAGATTGCAGAAGATTATTAATTTAAAAATCTTGTATATGTACTTGTTTAAGAAACGTGAACCAATTGATGATATATTTACTTTAAACTAGTACCTACATATTGTATTTTAAAAGAATCCCTTTTTATCCCTTCGTAAATATTTATAAATCATTATACACCAAAACTACTATTTTAATGATAACATTTTTTAAGTCATATTTAGCCTTACATACTACTCACCATTTCAATTATCATTTGATTTTTTTAATTTCATTTAAATAAAAGATAAAATTACATAATTCATTCTATGGAATACTCTATTATTCACATACCTTTCATGGTTTCTCTGTTTATTATAATAGTAAAAAGCATAAGCAACAAGTTTTCCCCGTAACATCGCATAGCTTTCGTTGCATCTGCGGCTTTGGCTTCTCTTGCAACAAAAAGTCTCATTTTTTGTAATGAAACAATATTGACATCACAGCAAAAGTTTTTTGTATCGATTCTATCTTTATAAAGGCTTCCTTTGTTAAATTATTGTTATTATTTTTCTTATAAAGGGTGACAAAGTAAAACGGAAGAACGACAAAGTCTTAAATCAAAATAACACCTCGATGTTCTTTGAAGTCCTCTTTTTAAATTGTATTATTTTTATTATTTTCTCTTTTCGTTCATTCTCAATACCCAAATCTATAATATTGAAATGTTGCATAATATGTACCTATTGATGTAGTACCTAATTGAAAAAGTATTAAACTACATAATCTATGCCTTAAGGCAGAAAAATATGATGTATAAATAGGTAGATAAATTATATGCTAAGTATACGCATTCAAGGGTTTTAATATCTGATTGATCTTTACTGCCTACCTGTAATGAGAACAACAGAATACATTAAATTTAATAACTATTTTTATCTCTTTCGTAATTTTTCATTTTTTTGCCAATAAATACTTTATATTTCGATGAAAAATTGATATAACATTAATCTTTTGACGTAGTAAGAGATTTTTAACGTATCTACGAAAGCATGAAGTTTTTTGAAATTTTATTACCATTATTTTAACTGTAACTGCCACGACAATGTAAATAGTATACTGTAATACTTGAATTGAATTTGAAGTTAGTGCGTTAACGTTATGAAAATTTATTTAATATAAAAACTTAAAAAATTAAAAATTCTGTTAATTTTCACTTATAAATTAACAGTGTTTTTAACATTACATTTTATTTATATGTTAATATTTTAATTGACTCCCTTGTGGGAAATACCGTGATGGTTAAGATAGAATGGATTATATATTTTCATGTTATAATTTAGTGCCTACCTATATCGTATAATATAATTATAACAATGTAGGCGAATTATTAAAATAATACCTATATAAACACAGAGTAACAATACATTGGATTGGTCTGCAATGAGTTTGGATTTTCTTCTCCATTCCTCTTTATTTTCTGCCAGACTATTTAATTCTGCGTAGGTGCCACAATTCATATCTATCTTCACTTGTTCCATATAGGTGTCTCTTGATTACCTTTATTATCAGATGAACTTATTATAACTATTGATTAATTTTCTTTTTAAAAAGTAGCTACATATCGTCGTTGAATATTCAGAAAGGAGTATGTGAATTAATAAATGCTTTAACATTTCCAGAATAAACTGCTTATAATGTCATCATAACCATTTTAAAAAGTGATTCTTAGTATCAAATTCAATACTTAAAGAATAATATCACATGCGAATTAAAAGTCCAATGAACAATGTTAATGCCTATATGAACAGTTTTTAAAGAGTATGCCTAAATAAAAATATTTGCACATACCTCATTTTGAATATGCAATGACAATATGTTATTAAATATTGTTTCTGTTTTTTTTTAGTGTTTTATGAATGTAAAATATATAAGTTCACCCTTGTTCTAGCTATCGCTTCAATTATATGTAAAAGTATAATTTAATCTTAAATGGTGAAAAAATTCACAAAGAGGCTGTGTGAGATTTTAACACCTTAGAGTAATAATATTATAAAAGAACGTCAATGCTTTCTCGGATCATAAAATTAACCGTAAACTTTAGTAATATTATTATTCTTCTAATATCTACCAGAACACTTTATACAATAACACTCACAAGTACAACCAAGGCACGTACAACCTCCTGTATAATATTTTATATACCTAACAATATTATTTTATAACCTCAAGTTTTTTCCATTACCATCTTGTTAAAGCCTTTGAGTTAAATTTTATGGTTATTAATTTTATTTTTTAAATGTGCTTCTTTAAAATATGATCGCGATTATTTTATTAACTCTATAACTTATCGACCAACGGGTCTTGGTGTAAATAATTCATGATGATATTATGTTTAAATGTTATATTCTTTTATTATATATATATGATAACCTTATCGGCTATTAGAATTAATCAATTAATTACTTTCCATATACTTTTAAATTGGGCAATGCATTATTTCTTATGAAATTATTATTATTTGTATTTATTTATATGTGTTGTCTGAAGTCTTTTACTGGTTATAAATAAAAAATCTAAATGTAAAATTTTAAAGTTTGTATGTTCATAGAGTGAAAATTCATACTGATGATATTTATTACAAAACACAGTTAATTTTTCACTTTGATTTATTTAAAATCTCGAGTACTTTCGGCAACGTATATATATATTGAAGTTTTCAAGTACTTTCGGCAACGTATATTATATTGAAGTTTTCAGGAGAAAAATTTCGATCTATGTACATTGACGAAAATGTCAATCTATAATCTTTATACATTGACGGAATTACTCGAGATTTTAAATAAATCAAGGTGAAAAATTAAATGTGTTTTGTAATAAAAATGAAATATCTTCTAAATGTTAATATTATTTGATGATAATCTGGTAGGCGAAAGTCAGCAAGCAAAAATATGATTGACATTATTATAGTTATGGTTAATAGTATTTCATGTCATATCATTGTTCTAGAGCTATCGCTTTAAAAAAAATCTATCTGTAAACTCCCATTTTGAAGATTTTATTCATTATATTTACTTAAATTCTATTAATTCAAGCAGTTTTTGTGAAAATGTGGTCAGCTAGAAAGGGGTTATGAAAATTTGCCTAAAAATGAGTCTGTGTGAAATAGTGGATCCTCTTCAAAGATCAAATGACATTACATAATTTAGGAAAGATGGTCTTTTAAGAAGTCTGGAACTCAAATGAGATTTTATTAAGTCGCATTTATTTTACCTTTTCTGTTCTGTTGAAAACAAATACGATTCTATGAGTAAATGTATTCTTCATGAAATCACACCATCTATTGAAAAAGTCCCATTCATTTTGTTAATATTGAAGGAGTCAACATTTACTGAGTAAAAGAAATAGTGAGAGGAACGGCTTTCGGTTTCACCTCATAATATATTTAAAAGAGAGGGTGAATATTTGGGTAACGGGTCCTTGATTCAACTGTAAATACATGGCACAGTTGACAGGGAAAAAGAATGGTATGTATCAACATAGATATATATATAAGTAAAATGTATTGTTTTCTTTTTAAACCTTCTACTATTCACGAAAAGTTAAATATTTAATATATATCTATATAGTGTAAAGTAATTGATACACTGATGAAATTTTTTGGGTGTGTTTTTATTTTTTTTTTTCAAATATAACAGTAACTATCGCTGACGAGTTAATAGTTCTCATAACATTTTAAGTTTTCCCGTGTTATATGTTTTTTTGTTATGTAAAATTATTTACCCCGAAACCTGATTTTAAATTACATAAGATTGCTTTTGAAGATTGTAGTATATATACCTACGTAAAATATTTTTTGAATTATTGTTTTAAAAGAATTATATAGATTTGTACACGTAATGGAAATATGTTGTATTTTGATTGAATAATTCAATTTCTTGTAATAAGAAACCTTTTATATTCTTCTTCAAGTACCCTGTCGGGTCCCTCCAACGTTGGTGATCACCTCGACGAACCTGTTCCTATCCTGCGCCGCTCGGAACAGCTCCTTCTTTGGATGCCGGTCCAGTCCCTTATGTTTCGCTGCCAAAACATATGTCTCTTCGGCGTCTCTCAATTTTCCCTTTCAATATGAGTTGGAGTAGGTGAAATTTTTCCCCACGCAGCACATGACCCAGATATCAAACCTTCGAAACCTTGATGGTTGACATCAGCTCCCTGTCAACTCTAGCTTGCCTCGGTGTATTCTCACACGTCTGTCCAGGGAATTTATTTTAACTTTTCTTTTTATCTTAACGATATATATTTTATTATGAGTGCAACTTAAATTCAGATTGTATTGTTTTAAGCATGTCAGGTTATATCAATAATTTTTGTGACAAAAAGTATATTCTACGTAAATATATTACATTAAGTTAACCTCTTGACTGCAATTTAAAAGAAACTTTCTATGGACTTAAAAAAAGTAACAATGCTTCGTTTACTTCTTGGTGATAATTTTTGCTTCTCAGGGACAAATCAAAATTATCACCAGCATAAAAATGTATGGATATTTTTTCCGTCTAATGCGTTGGGCCGATTTTAAAAAATATTTTTTTTTATATGAAGTGTTCTTGTATAATATTTTGCATTATCTTTATATAGTACCTAGACTATACGTTATAGTAGGTGTCAAAAGTGAAGGGGATGTGTCAAAAGAACTGTGTTATTTAGGGGAGTTTAACTTATACCTGTGTTTAGAATGATATCTTTGTAACAAGTATCGTTTTAGAAAATTTTGATTTCTTATTTGCTTAAAATAAGAGGAAAGTTCTTTTCATGTTGAATACTCGTAATATACTTCTCACTTACATTTTTGTTTTCAAAACCCGAGTTAGAATTTTTAACTTTATACTTTTGCTAAGCATTATCATTCATTCTCAAATAATATTCATTTATATTCAAATAATAAGTTCGTCGGTAGCCTGGAGGTAGAGTCTCGGCCTCGTGAACAAGGAATCCGTGGTTCGATACCAGGTGCCGGCAAACTCCCTTTCACGACACAAGCTTTTAGTGGCTTACTGTGAAAGGTGTATAAGGTTGTATTTGGGTTTATAACAAACAAAAACCAGATATATCTTTAAAAAAAAAAAAAAATCTTGAGAACACAGGAACCGAACAAACTTCCTTCCATTTGCGAGTGATTTTCTGTCAATCGAGTCATTTGATTTCCCAATGTTTTGAGATGATTGTGTTTGATACAGTGTACATATTCTGAAACAAAGTGAAAAAGTATTATTATCTTCACTATATTCAGGTTACATTTTAAATATTCTATAAATATATACTTCTATACTTTCACACTATTCTATACTTTCACAAAACGTTGCGTGATAGAGTGAGGAATGAGGATATTAGAAGAATGAGTGGATGCAAGAGGAGTGTTGTGGATAGAATGCGTGTGAATAAATTGAGATGGTTTGGTCATGTAGAACGAATGGAAGAGGATATACTTGTCGGAAACGAAGGGTGTGAGGAAGCGTGGGCGTCCGAGAACTACATGGCTTGACCATGCAGATCAAATTCTCAAGGACGGTCGTATTTTGAGTAAGAGAAATCGACGTGCTTGCATGAGAAATTTTATGAATATAGAAGAAGCGAAAGAAGTATGAAAGCACAGATCTAATTGGCATTCCGTTCTCTCTGCCTACCCCACTTGGGATACGGCGTGATGAAATAGATAGATAGAATAGATAGACTTTCACAAATCAAAATATAAGATCAAATAATTGCAGACGGATAGTAAATACAGATAAAAAGAATAGTGAATATAATTCTATATAATAAATCTATATTTACCTACATCCTGTATTTGAATGAGAATCTGATTTTAACCAAGAATAAAACCTTCCTTTCTCCTATTCACCTCCCCTATTATATGAACTCACGTATCTGTTCATAATTTGACCTTACCCCGTATTAAAGTAGTATTCTTCTCTTTCCTATCAAGCCGAGTCCATCAACGTAATTCATCTTTGTGCCTGGCTGAATGAAAAAAGATCATCGGCCTTAGAAGTGTGTACATAGTAATGTAGTAGGATATTTCATTCATCCAAATCTATTCTAAAGAAAAGGAATAATAATATAAAAATGAAATATTGTTTTTTCATTTACAATACATAATAATAATAATAATAATAGAAGGATGTATGTAGGTATATAAATGTACTGTTACGTCTGTAAGGGATGAAATATCTCCTTTTAGAGAATGTATAATATTATATACGTTCACGATTCTTAAGTGACTCAATTTAATGATAAAAGCTTTACCTTGATTTTTCGTGTCTTGCTGCGGTGGAATTATAAAAGGTTTTATGGCCTTTTAAAAAGACCCGTCGGGTAAATGCAGGTAAGGATTTCCAAGTATATCCTTAGAAAGATTCTTAGCCCATTATTTATACTGTAAACGGCTCATCGCGTCTCATAATAAAACTGAATTTTCTCTTTAGGGTTGAATTGTTTAAAGGAAATGTAGACTATTAAACAGTTAAGGTTCTTTCTTTCTGAACGATTTTCATCGCAATTTCTGTTGTTTCTTTTAAGACTTCCCTTTTTCAACTCTGAAACAAGTTATTTCTTATTCTTTTTTTTTTCAATATTTACATTATTTGGGTATTGGAACATCTTGATGATTGGGCTATCAAGTTTTTTTTAACTTTGGCAAAATATTAAGTGTTTTCTTCTTTCGACTGCTTTTTTAATTCAGAAAATTATTGAATCGAATATCTTTAGATTGAACTGAAATAAAAGCATTTGGTAGTTTGTTATTTAACTTTTGCGTAAAACGATACAAATTTATCATAATGAAAAAGGTTTTGTTCATTCTACAATTGTTTGTTATTCTTTATTATTTAAACTGTTCGTTTTTATAAAATTATAATTTTAATATTGAATATTGACAAAACCTGACACAATATCGTAATATTAACATATATTATTATACCTTCATAATCTGACAGAAAAAAAAGGTTTTCATATTATTATTATTACATCTTTACTATTTTGCGTCACTTTGTATTATACAGACACGAGGTTTCCTTGTCATACAAATAATATAATATGAAACTTGTCAAATACCTACTTGTCAACCATCTGTAAACGTGGCGAATATAACTACCGCTTCTGGGTACCTATTCTGGTATCGTATTGTTAATACTAAGGGACTTTACACACGTCGTGAAATGCATCGGAAATTTATTGAAGAACTGTAACACAGACATATATTATTATATTATCATGGATATTTTGAATGCTACATTTAGACTGCGGAATTTAATTTCCTAGCGATATTCTAACATCGAGGTGTATTGCTTATGTGTTCACATTGCTTGTACGATTTTTTTAATGGAACCCATTTACATGTTGCTTATAATGCATTCATAAAAATTATTGATCAATTTTTTATTCGTCAGGTTTAATTGAGGCTATCAGTGCATAAGTAGTGTAACCACAGACAACTTCTTTAGGAGATAATGAGGTAATGAGGAACTAAAATTTGGTAAAACTTTTATGATTTTTTTATTTTTGTGAACATTATTTTAATTGATTTAGGCATTTATTATCAAAAGGTGGCTTGCTCCATTATTGCACTTAAAGTTTATAATGTAAGGAATGTATTTCACACCAGAACCGTAACCAACAAAAATTGTGGTATTTACCACTTTTGCGCTGATAGCCTCAATTTTATTTCGAAATTTGAAACTACCATTTTTGAAGAAATTCTGTATTTATCCGGTACGATAACTAAGATCCGTTACCAAATGTGATTATTATATTAGTTTATTCATGCATTGAACGGCTAAGATAGCATTTCATATGAAAGCTTCAATTTAAATTAACTATTTTATTTTTTAACGGCGAGTCAGTAGAAAACTAGATCGCCATTTTTTTTTATTTTACCCAGCGATGCATTCCACGTTTTGTGTAAAGCTTTAGACTTGTAATATTTCTAGAAGTGAAGCGGTTGTCTGAATACGGAAACTCTTTTAAATTGGATACGGCTCAAGGTATTGCAAAGTAAATGTTGAAGGGTTCGTGTAGGGTTGTTCGCGAGGGATCTCATTTACAAAGTAAAACACCTTACATAAGATTGCTCTGTATAAATGTATTTTTTTATGTTTTCTTTTATTTTAATTTACCTGTACTCCCCTTTTGTCTTTATTTTTGTGCAAAGTTGACCCCACTTCAATTTACAATATAACATTCATTTAAGGTTTGCGAACTAAAAATAACACCAAATACCTCATTGATGCATATTACCTATGTTCTAACATAGGTACAACATAGGTATAACATGATTTTCATAATGTTTAAAAAGCAACTCTACTTTTTTAATGAGTAAAGGTGTAGAAATGCTGTGGAAAAATTTGAATCAATCAGCAATAAATGTTTTTGAATAGAGGAGGCTCGTTTCCACTTTTACGCGTTGCGAAGAAAATGGTTGAAGATCGAAAAAAAGTGTAATTCATAAAAGTATATTTTTATGCATTTTCTACAAAAATATAGTACATTTCCAAGTACCGTCCATATTCAGAGAATCGTATGAAAGCAAATACTAGGAAGAAGTTACCCTGTCCCTGAGAGAGGAATGTATGAAGAATAATACCTTTGTATACTCGTATATTGGGACGAATGTGTGTATGTACTATGTATATATGTACATATTATAAGTATTATTTGCAAAGTATTACTACACATATATGACTAAAGGTTTTCTACCACATAGGCTCCTTCTCCATATTGTATCTATATGACTACACTTCCATTCTACAATATTATGATCACCAAAACTTTTCCACATTTATATTTATTGATGTGTATTATTGTACTGTACGTTGATTACAATAAATTATATACTAATTTGAAGAAGTCAGTAATTGGGTTCTGCGATCGAATTCTCCCCATTTAATTACTCCGTTTTTGAATATTAGGGTATTGAAGGTGTGTTTGGGTTCATTATAATACATAAAAAAAAATATTCAGGGTCTTCTTATCGAAGGGTTGACAAGATGCTAAAAATATCATGATTATTATGATATTCAAATTGAAAATGCTCTGAAGTTCTCTGCGATTTATACAGCGACATATTGTTCCAATATCACTTTGATTGTACCTACTATAAAAGCAGGCGTTTGTATAAATAACGAATTAGTCTTCAAAATTCAGTGACGATGTATGCCACTCTTTCTGAATACAATTTCTTATTTTCACAGAAAAGAAGAAGAAAATTTGCAGAGTTACAGGCAGTCAATCTTCTGGCGACTCAATTTGTGGAATTTTCGTTTTGGTATAAATGGATACAATATTTTTACTACTACTGCTACACCATCACGGCATATCCCACAAGTGGGGTAGCCAGCAGACCATTTGTATCCAACAAACATGCAGGCCGTCTTCTCTGTGCCAATAAATAATTAAGACATTCAGAATGGATGGCAAATCTCATCGCTGCCTGCCTTTTACGAGACACTTGAAAACTTACGGAAAAGAGTGGGAGACCAATTCTTTACCGGATGCTCCAAGGCATAAATACAATAAAGACATTAAAAAAATATGAAATTTAGGGTTGAAATTTTTTTTTTGCCACGGAATGTAGGTACATATTATGCATGAGGATACACTGTATGTGTGGAGTGTATTTTTCGTTCGTAGCAAACTTCTCTATATTCCCCTCACCTGTTGTCACATTTTTACGTAACTATATATGTAGGTATCTAAACTTACTCACTATATAATATATTTTATTATGTACGTATACAAATAATGTACATATATTAAAGTAGCATTCACATTGCTTCACTTTGGATGATCATCCAGAGTGTCAGGGTCAAACATGTTCATCGAAAGTGAACACGTTCACACTTGTTCATCCTATGCATTCACTGCCATGTCAACATTCACGGTCATATTGTATGTAGTTTGATAAATTTTCGTAAAAAAATAATTAAATAAATAAACAAATGAAAATTACACTTGTCAAATAAAATAAAATAAATATTTATTTTATTTTATTTGATAATTTAAAATGAAGTGTTACAAAGTAAATGCCGATACAATTAATGAAAATTACACTCATTAAAAATTAAAGCAAATTCTCGACTGTATGATAATTTTGTACATGATTCTGACTTTCAATGCAAATTCACAGAGAATAAGACAAATAATAGGATAAAACTTGTTTATGGTCATTTCGTCGAGTCGAATCGTTGAAATTGTGTCGAGTAGTAATTGTTTCATCCGTCATTGCTAGTGATCACTATTGATGAAACGCCTGTTCACACCTTTTCATTTTGGACGATCATCCAGAGTGATCACTGAAAGTGAATAAATGTGAACGCCCTTTTAGATACGTAGGTACTACCACTTTTTATTTGTTGTGTTGATATCCCCTACTTCTATTCGATTCGTATCAAAACTTGACGAGTAAAGAAAGTGATAGGATGTAAGTAGGAAAATAAAAGTAAATAATAATATCACATATCATACCAATGTACATTTCGTTGTGGGGTTGATTTAGTTTGGGTCATTCGGACTTTTTTGTAAAAGTCATAGATTGAGATTTTTGTAACAAATGCATATTAATTAATTAATTTTATTTTTGTTTACATCAACATACGGCGTGAGCCTTTTACATGTTACACAACAGTATAATAGACAACAAATACGAACATACACGGTAATCAGAAATCATAAGTCAAATATAAAATAATATAAAGAGTAATTAATTAATATCAAGTCAAAAGAGCAGTCAAAAAATAAAATAATGCAAAACAGAAGTCAATGGGTAACAATAGGTCTACAGTAAATATATTATTTATGTCAATACAAACAAGCATGAACATGTCAAGGAACAAAACAACAATTACGAACAAAAAAAAATCAATTTGATTTGAATTAATTATAGGTGTTTTTGTAAAATAAATAAAATGTAAAATCAAGCATTATGTAGTGTTCATTATGATAATGATTGCTATTTATAACGGAGCACACTATCCAATCTGACTCGTATATTTTGTCATTCTCAAAAGATGTTGACAACTTACTGACAAAGACAACTGTTGATGCTTTCGTCAAATATAAGTACATTATGATAAAAATTTTACTTTGCTTGGCAAGATAATCAAATTTAAATAAAAAAATATTTTTATAAAAAAAACTAAATAAACTGAAAATTATATATCTACTTCTTTAATTTACCTATACGTAGTATGGCAAATTTCACTGTCAACATTTTAACGAGTACTTACAAATAAATCGTTTTGATACTTGAATCATTAGGATTGTATGACATGCATGAGGAATTGTATGACAGTGACGGAAGCGAAAGATGTATGCAAGGATAGAAGGAAGTGGCGCTCGATCCTTTCTGCCTACCCCGCGAGGGAAGCGGCGTGATGGTATGTATGTATGTATCATTAGGATTAAAAAATTATATTTAATGTAAAACCTATAGAAGAATTGAAAAAAAAGTGGTGAATAATTTATTGCAACATTATTGAATACTCAAACTATCAACTATGTAAAAAGTAAGGGAATAAATATAAAAGAAAAGAAAAAAGTGAAAATTGACGGTAAGGCATAGATACATAACGTTGAATATTTTCCTATTAAAAAAACAAGTTAGGGACCCGTTTTATATCAAGTTTCTAACAAAGTTGAAAAGGAAAACATTAAAGTGATACACATACAACAACAGTACTAGCGACACAGAGTTCATTCAGTAGCAGTAGGTAGTATAATAATACATAGAACTTCCCATACAAACGTTTCCAAGTTTACACAAGAAACCAATACAAGGTGTATCAAACAATAATACTTTGTTACATATTACAAAGCAGTGGCGTGACTTTTATTAAAAAAACCCGTACCCAAAATGAAAAATAGTAAATAAATGGAAAATAATAACTAGTTGGAAAATAATAACTAGGTAATTATGGCAAATAATAACTAGTCCAAAATGGAAAATAATAACTAATTAGTAAATAATAACTAGTTGGAAAATAATAGCAGCATGAAATTGATAGTATGTTAAAAAAGTTTTTACAAATTTTGAAATCCAACTAGAGTCAAACTAGAGTGCGATTATAGTGAGAAATAAAGATTTTTTGTACGTGATCTATACGCGTAATAGTTGAACATCTTTCACATAATTCGAATAGATAATATTTTTTTTTCGATACTGCTAATAAGTAGCTTTCTGCTTAAGAAACAAGCTTAATTTCGTTTTGAAGCTTAGAAATTTCCAGTTGCAAATAAATTCTGGTATCGGTGTATCTTATTTATTACCTACATATTTTTAAAGTCATTGAAATTTTTAGTGTATTATTAAAATATTTGTAAACAATATAAAAAATGCATTTTTTTATATTATTACAAAATATTGAAAAGCAACAAAGTGTGACGTAATTTTTATTTATTGAATGATATACTTTACCACTCGTGAACGAATAGATGGCCTTTGAAAATAGAAAAGAAATATTTTTTTCAATAAAACTAATGAAAGATGTAATAAAATGCAATGAATTCAGTTCCGTCACTGTTATTAAACAGAACCGCTTTCTTCCCTCTTTCACAGAAATAATATGAACCGCAAAGTTGTCTTATAAATTTGTCTCCCGAAGAGCTTTCATACAAAACTTTTTCCTTTCTTCCATTTCTCGATGATGATTAATCGGTACTACAACTTACCTACTTTATACACTACTCAATACGTATTTATTACAAGTATAGAGATATTTTATTTCTTGTTCATAATTGTATAAAATTACCAAACTAAATTTTAATGAATATCATTATTTTTTGATTTCTAGGTCTGCATATATTGATATACTATCCTATACTATACCCTCACGCCGTGTCCCAAGTGGGGTAGGCAGAGAGAACGGAAAGCCTAACAGATCAATCTTTACGCGCACTTCATACACGCACGTCGGTTCCTCTTATTCAACACACGGCCGTCCTTGAGAATTCGATCCACGTGATCAAATTGAGAATAAAGAGATTTGGTAAGCGCATCAAATTTTTATTTTTACTATACTATACAACCAAAAATCTTATGCTATCAAATAGTTCATTTTTGTTAATAAGTCCATCGAAATGTTTAGTCCGCTGGGTACCCCACTTGTGAAAAATACCTCGATGGTATGAATGAATCCTGCTTTCAAAATTGAATACATTTAATTTAATTCATTAAGTTTTTATATTATTTTATATTGATAATTAATCATATAATAATAGCCTATATCAATTCACCTGTTTTGAGTGAAAGACTAATAAATAAAGCCATGCCAATGTATACAAAGGGAGTCACGTTTACGATGCGTTAATTCATAGTAAGTATCCAACAATAGGTACTTAAAGTGACATCTAGACTTAGTATTTTGTTTCATTGACAAAGGTTACAAATGTTTCAAATGTTGATTGTCTCTCTCCGTATATTATTGTTATTATGAAAGAACTTTTTGAAAGTAACACTGAATCATTTCTACTCGCTGAGATGCTTTTAAATGAAATTTTGTTTTGTTTTCCAGAACTGTGATGAATGAATGAGATATGCATAATATTATTATACTACTCAAAGTATTTATTACTATATCCTGAAAACTCTTTGTGAATTAGCGGTTGTTGTAACAAAAGTTCATAATAATATTGTAAAGTTTTCTGTAATTTCATAATTACTATAAACAAGTTACGTATTCGTTTATTCATCTAGTCAACATTGATACTAGCTTAAATAGAGAAGTTACCTAAAGTAACACTAACTACTTCTATTATATAATAATTCTTACGTGCAATGCTTTGAACAACTTTGTTTGCTTTTATTTAATAGCTTATTATTACTCATAGAAATTTGTCTAAATATTGTCTAGGTTTTGATTCAATGCAATGATTTAGTGGAATTTCAAGAATCCATTCATAAAACTTCACATAGGAGATATTCAACAGATTTAATTCAGCAAATATACTATACTATACTATACCATCACGGCATATCCCACAAGTGGGGTAGCCAGCAGATCAGCTGCACGTAAGATTCATGCAAACTGTCCTCTTCGTGCCAATATAAAATCAAGACATTCAGGATGGGTGGCAAGCCTCATCGCTGAATTTAAGATGTAAAATGTCTTATTTTTTTCGAACACCTGCCTTTTACAGGACACTCGAAAACTTACGCAGAAGAGTGGGAGACCAATTCTTTACCGGGTGCTCCACGGGATATAAATAATGCCACCCACGACAAATATTTATTTTGTGTTAAACAAAGTTGTCTAGTTACAGAAAATGATACTGAAAGCACACACTGAAAAATGTTTTAATTGTTAGGATTGTGTAGAGTGTTTTTCATTATATAATCATTAATATGGCTTTCTATAAAGTTACTTGTAAACACTTCGAATATTCAAAACACTTCACATACCTAATATCGATCTATAAGAAGGAATGACTTTAAAACCCTTTAAGGTTTATTTTTGTTATGTTTTTAGACGACCATCATATATTATGTATAATAAAATACCGAAAAGAAACTATTTTGATAAAAAATTAAGATATATATCTAATTTTAAATAAATGTAAGTAAAGTGCGTTGAGTTAAACGTTATAATTTAAAAATGCTCCTTTTTAACACTTGGAAATGTTATAAAGTTGTTATTCGTTGGGAGTCTTCTCTAGGTAATATTGTGTCCCCAAAGTGCGGCTGTGCGGTGTTCTTAGTATCCTTCAAGTGTATACTTAGCACGTCTTTATAATTCACTAAACAAGTCTGCACTACCTACAAACTTTTATCGTCCCTCGTCAAGTTCACAACCCTCGATATTCGAGAAAATTCTCAACTTGATGTTGTTTATATTATTACTTTTTAAAATGTCTTGCGGGAACTGCAAATTTCAACTTCAACTAGGGCTTATAAACTCGGATTGTTTCTTACTTCTGAGATACAAGCTTTCATCTTTTCATTCTATTATTACTACTACTACTAATATACCATCACGGCATACCCCATAAGTGGGGAAATCTCTTATTCAACAAGAAATCAAGACATTCAAGATGGGTGGCAAAGTAATTTTGACACTTGAAAATTACGAAAAAGAGTGAGAGACCAATTCTTTGCCGGGTGCTCCACGGAAATTTTCATCAGCCTTATATTTATTTATTTATTTATTCCAAATCAGTTAAACACTTCAGACAACACACATATTAAATGGCACTTATCTACGACTTTTTTAATTCAACGATAGCTTCACTTAGATACCGGCGTTCGACAAAATAGTAGTTACAATTTCAAACTAGGTTGATGATATTTTATAAATTATGGAAAATAGTTGATGATATTTTATAAATTATGGAAAATATACATATTTAACCATATTTATAAATAACGAAAAATAATTATATTAAATTATTCACTGTGTCGGTGTTTAGGTAGTAGAATTCCATATCGAAAAAATAAAACAGGTGTTTTATTCTACTAAAGATTTAATTTGTGAGAGAGACGTCTTTCGTCTTATGAGGACATTGTCAATCAGACTGACAATGTCCTCATAAGACGAAAGACGTCTCTCTCACAAATTAAATCTTTAGTAGAATAAAACACCTGTTTTATTTTTTCGATATATTGAATTAACTAAATTCAGCCTTATTAATAAGCGTTGATATAAATTGCCCGATCGAATCATAAAATTTATGAAATTTTTTATCTGCTCGATGGTTAATAACTAGCTGAATTTGATTTGGTACTTTTATAAATAAAAGAATACAATTTATTAATATTAAAATGATTTAGTTAAAACACTGTTACTTTCACTATATGTCTTTCGGACTTTGTCCGGATATACTTTGTTAATAATATAAAAAAATTATATCCTTATATAAACAAATTATTTGTTTATAATATTAACAAATTATATACTTTTATGTAGGTACTATTCTTGTTTTATTTCACGGCAATGCACCCGAAATATGAAGGTATTCATACATCCTTATTACTCATTCACGTGGTTGGTTGCAATTGTTTTGACTTAAGTTAGGTATATTCTAACTATACGAAATGGGTTTGGGTGGATTATAGAAAATTATAAATGTATTTGAATAAACGCAGTAGAATTCCAAAGAAATAAAATAGATGCTTATTAAAAAACTGTTTAGCATAATGCATTTAAATTAAGACTTGAAACTTTGAAATTCAAAAATGCCACAAATCGGTCCAAGCTCTAAATTTACAAAATTTCGAAATTCTGAAGTTGAAAGCCCTAACCTCAAAACAGCAAAAGAGAAGGGAGGGAGTGAGATAATAATATAATGCTCTTTACGTTTATAATATTAAAATCGTGTAATAAAAAGAGACATAATTCTGTCTCGGACGGGCTTGAAAGTCAATGAGTTCAAAATAATATTAAGGTATGTAAAATCGTGACACTTGTATAATACAGAATAATGACGTCGTTTTAAATAAACTGACTAGATATTATTTTTGTCTACAGTGTATATTATTAAACGTGAATTTCTCCTTAAATTATTTTCTCAATTTAGACGCATACACTGCGCTTTTTTAAAGATAAGAAGGATCGTTTGTTAAATGATATGTATGTATCGCGAGAGTTCGCAACAATTCTGCTACAATAATATATTTTCCTTTATATAAATAATGTATTAGAAGAATCGGTGGTGGCTGGTTTTCTGGAACAGAGATGACTCTATTTCATGAGGATAAAAATGAAGAATAACCTTTTCAAAATTGTCCTGTGTCTGGGTGTTACTTGCTTATGTATTTGTGCTTTGTATATGTGTGTATCGTCACATTAGTACCCATAATACAAGATTCATTTCTTAGTTTCTGTGGGAATTGTCTGTGTATGTAATATTATATTTGTTTACGCCATAACATCTTTAATGCAACGATGAGATATGCCACCCGTTCTAAATGTCTCATTTTTTATCGGTAGGTACATGGATGACAATCTGCGTGTTTTTTACATACTGATAGTCTACTGGCTGCCTATATCTATATGTATTGTCTTGATCCCGTAAAATAGATAAAATTTGTATGCCAGCCAATAAGTAGCCTTTTAAAATCAACTAATTATGTATATTTTCAAGGATGTTTTTATTTTCTCACGTGAAAAATTATCTTCTTCCATTTTTTATGGCAAGCATATGACTAAATTTGACATCACATATCATGATACACTTTGTGGACAGTTTTCTGAGTTTTACATAATATTTAGAACATTTACTAACTTAGGAGATAATACATGCTCACAACATGTCCATGAATGCAACTTTCTTTGTATAATAATTCTCTTTTATGACTTGTTTTGCGCACAGATGTTCACAATAAAACGTATATGAGTATATGAGACTGCTACAACTTGTAAAATTGCAGGATAAATCTGGAAAATAATTTCACTTTTTGGAGTGTTATGATATTGTGAGCCTGTGTAATAAAAGTTAAAACGTACCTACTGTCGTGGTCCTCCCTCAAAAAAGGAGGAAAAAGAAAAAAAAAAGACCGTTGAGACCACATTGACAGGAAATAAATAAAATATATTTATTTATTTCGACGAGAGAATAAATACGTATTTATCCTCCGAGTTGGAAGTAATTAAACTAAAAAGAATCGAGTTTATCCATTCTACGCAAATTTATAAATTTCTTTTCGCGATTTAGTCTTTATAATATTCCGATTAAAATTTTATAATACAGAATACTTTCATATCACCTACCTACTTGTAAAAACCAAGAGTAATAATATTCGTCGTATAGAGACATTATACCTATATAATAATACGTATCATTAGTTTAACCTATCTCGGTTCACACCTAATTTAAGTTGTCTTAGACGTTTAACGTAAAACCCCGTCAAAAGTGTCGGTCGCTAAATTCAACAATTTTCGTTTCTTCAAAGATATTGGCTCATGATACATCTAGAGGAAAGAAAATTTACGTAAAGGACCCTTTCTACGTTGTATGTACGATTTATAAAAGAAAATTTTTATCAGTGAAAAACAAACAATAATTTCTATTCAGAACATAATATAAAAGCATAATTTTATAAAAATCAAAATTAAATTTCTGTTGTACATAAAGGTTAGTAATTAATAAATTATTTCCTTTTATACTCGACGTTAGCAAGTATAAAACACTTACCTTATTGCTGAAAATACACAAAGAAAACAACACACTATATTTCCGAAAAAGCAATAAATTTTTTTATGTACTACAGAAAATCCATGTTATTGGTTAGAAATAGTCAATGACATAAATTTCATCAATTTATGATTCAACGTTATCGAAAGTTTATTTCTGTAATTATATTACAGATTAGTTTTGAATGCAGTTTTATTTATAAAAGGCATATGGTTTCATACATATCTAGTATATGTCTAAAGCGCCAGGGGCGCATCGAGATGAAATATTTTACTGAACCAAAGTTTGACAAAATTCAATCACTGACTATTTTTGTTAATTTTAACAATAAAAATTGGTTTGTTAGTGAAAATTTGCTCCTACACACGCAAATTTCGATCTGACACAGCCTTTCATACACTATTGTCAGCCTCATTAGTATACAATATGATAAATTAAGAGAAATATAATACATAGCATGCAAATAATATAAATATAATAAATATGATCTGTGGGGCCAGAATTTTTTGTAGTGGGAAGGCACCAGCACTTTCTGACTTAATTTTCTCACACTGGGAACTGTCGGCCAAGTGACAGCTTGTGGGTTGGAAATTTAGGATGTTAATTTATAATAAAATAAAGGATATTTACATAAAATAAATATGAGTTAAAAATTCATGCTCAAGTTAGTATTCAAAATTTCATAAAAATAAAAATTTATTCAATGTTTCTGAGTCCGTCCCTGCTCTTATTATCAAATAATGTCTATAAATTAAATTTACAAATAATATTAGTTATTCAAATTTTATTAAATTGGGAAAATAAAATAATTTTATGTTCTGAATTCGACTCTGTTCACATAATTGAGTAATCCTCCACAAAACAAAATTGCAAACAATGCTAGTCTACAAATCTAACAATGTAGAAAATAAAATATCAAACTAAGCCAATCTCACAAGAAATTATCAAACTTTACCTTAAAAGAGACATTTAATAAGATAAAAGGAAAATAAATATTCTTAACAATCAAATTCAACAAAATAAAATAAAACAAAATCTTAGCTTTGAGTAAGGTGGTTTACTGCAAAATTCGCTGCTTCGAGACACTGAATTTAATGTAAAATTATAATAAAATTTTAGGATGAGTTTCTTATTATTTCCATTGTGGAAATAATCACTAAAAGAAATATTATATTTATTACTCGGAGAAAGAAATGTCAACAACGAAAAACAAATTGAATACAACACTGCTTTTATGATTTTAACCTCTCTCTCCTAATTCCAAGACAAAACTGCCTCGAGTTGAGCTGTGACATCAATCTTATAGACTTCATTCCTTTGTCCTTCTTACAAAATTACCTACTCTTTCACTCCTAGCACAAGCATCTACCTTTTTTATGTAAACAACCACACGTGTCTCTCAATCCTTTCCTTGAAATTATTTTTATTTGAAGTATTTATAACTACATAACATATCAATATAAACAAAATTTAACCTCTTACCTAAAAGCAATTAATAGTTCAACAAACTTTCTTTGTTTAAAAATTCAATTTGGTACTTTTCTTCACCCGATGTACTAATATCTACTTCCTATCATCTAAACACTGTCACGTGTTAAAATATTCAATGTACCTTCCTAATAAAATTATTTAATAAATAAAGTACTCTCTGAAGTACGTACCATTTATTTACCAACAAATATACTCTGAGTTATACATTCATATACCACTTAAAATAGTAAGTCGAAATATATTTAGTTCAATTTCAAACAAAGTTTGTTAAAAAAACTAAGACTATGTCATGCCCCCTCAGAAAATTAATTTTCCGGGCTTGCACAAGGTGAGGAAATTATTTTCTTAAAAGAAAATTTTTTAACAAACAAAGAAAAATATTTCACAACGCAATCAATATGCTACGCCACTGGCCCTAACTTCCCAATTCTCTATATTGATTAAAATCATTCACAATCCTATACTTATATAAATAAACGCACACTTGTGTTACCCACTATCCTATAATTAATTTGTAAACAACCATATGTTTACAGTATTATATTAGTCAATAAACCCATTTATAATTTCTTACCAAAACATTTTGTCAAAGGTACAAAATGTCTTTGTACTGACTCTCAAGTGGTTGGAATACACATTCAATATACATAACCGAATTATAAATAATAGGTATATATCTACCGTCCCACGTGTCAACCTTAGGTACATCCAAACACATGACATACGTACAGTTAATTCACTATAATTATTACTCTCACATGTTTTCATTTATACAAACTCCGTCGTATGTTATATTAATAGTATGTACCCAATATAAACTGATATTACTATATCATATATAATAATACCGACCCTATTCTATAATTATGTATATCTGTTGACATAAGTATTAGTCAGTTTTTATATTGTACATAATTATTACCACATTTCTTTTCCTAAAATTTTTTTTTCTTCACGATACTGATTTCTTTATGTGTGAACATAAATTTTAAAATAAATTTCCATATTGTACACATTCATATTTCTCTTCCATACATCCTATAGTAAATTTTACTATGAAAACTCTCACGATCTAGTTTCATTTCTTACATCACAGTACCGCCAAAATCAACAAATTCACCCAATTTCATCATAAAAAAATTGAAAACTTAATTAATCAGTTAAAAAAAAATAAATAACCCCTACCCCCTCATGACTGGAATTAACCCTGAAACTATTAATCATAATAGCCAATTACCAACTGATTATTTTTTTATGGTACCATACCACACTCACGCCGCATCCCAGGTGAGGCAGGCAAAGAGAAACAGATCGCCATGTTGATCCATTCCCGAGACACTCCTTTCGCTTTAACTACATCCATACTATTCCTCAAACATCCACGTCTCACCAGCACACAATGCCTAACACCTCATTCAAACACAGCACCCAAAGAAAATAGAGAAAAAAAAAATTCACACAACAAAAACCCCAGTTATAGTAGGCAACTCTCCCCTTTCAAAAGACACATTACATATGCGCTGAAAAGCAATATTATTTCATGAAAACAAATTGTTCTATAAATACACACATACATGTTTTGACTATAAAGTCTACGCACTATAATATTATATACGAGTAAGTATTTATATCTACTTACTGTTTAAAATATAAATTTTAGGTACCCATAAATTTTATGAATACCATATTGATATTAACATAATATTATGTATCTACTGTCTTTCATCAATGTTCTACCTATATTGGAAAAAAAAACATCAGTAGGTACCTAGTATTTCTGTAAACATCGCTCGACAATTATAATAATATTGTATAATACCATATAGGTACTTAATAGTCATTCCACTTAGCTAGCGACAATCTAATATAATATTATTATTAGACTCAGTCTAAATAATAATATGATACAACGAACAAATGCGTTTTTGTTAAAATAATAATATTACCGACTGTACTCAGTTCACCGATCATACATGTCGAAACCGAACAGTTTTTTATCTAAAGTGATAAATCTACTTAACCCATCAGATCAAAACACATACCTACCCGCATTATTATACCTACAGATTCGTCATTTATGAAATAATATTATTTCATATTCATTTTGTTAAGATCTGAGCAAAACCGACATATTATTATTTTTTTTTCTTTCCCCTTTTCTTTTATAACGTTTTTCTTCATAACCCAGTTCCATCTTCTATAATTAATATCTGTAAAATCATATTTACCCAAATTAAATCCACCTGACAATACCGCAACCTCATACATATTCAAATCCGAACATATCCACAATTTAAAATACACTTCTATATAATAAAACCGACCAACTATTGAATGATATTCCTATATATATAAAACTATACATATCTAACAAAAAAAAATATTACTACTGACACACATCTCAACCCCATAAATTATTACAGTATTCAACAGTCAAAAACCCCATAAAATTCATCCTTCAAAAATTATTTCAAGGTAGGTCGTTTAACTCTCACATAACTGAAATAAATAACTAACAAAAAAAATGTTTACCATTCTATATACATAACATCTTAATAGGTACATATAAAAAACCCACGATCCACTTAATAATCAAGACATAATTTTATTATTACTAGTTCACTAGTCATATAACAACAAATTTTCAAAACAACAATAACGAGTTCGTTCTTGTTAAACTAATAATATTTTTATTTTCTAATAGATATAAAAAAATTGCTAACAATTTTTATTTAGTTTGCCCTCGATTCAATTAATTTAACGTATTTCTAGTGTTCATAACGTGTTCTATAATATTCGTCGTCTTCTGTCATCAATTTTGAAATGCAAGTCACCTCCTTAAAGGATAGGCAGAGAGTTCTAACATAATTTAAAGTCAAAATACTGGAAAATTTCACCCCCCCCCCAAGACAAAAAATCTGCTTCTCGTGTAGAAACCCCCCCTCTCTTCCATAAGACTATTAATCTATCTCTCCCTCCCCCTCCTCTGTAAGACAATTAATTTAAAGATTGGATATTTATCTATTTCTTCCAACTAACTATACTAGCTCAAATC
This sequence comes from Athripsodes cinereus, assembly GCA_947579605.1. Taxonomy (NCBI): domain Eukaryota; kingdom Metazoa; phylum Arthropoda; class Insecta; order Trichoptera; family Leptoceridae; genus Athripsodes; species Athripsodes cinereus. Next base: position 17,009,006 of record OX388318.1, on the reverse strand, counting down.
TATTTCTGCTATGACCGAATCTGAATTTTACCCTTGCAATGACAGAGATAATTCTGGTCACACGCCATTTTCTGTCATAGCCTATGACAGAAAACTTTCCTTCGCTACATAGTAACCCAATGTCTAATGCCTGCAATGACAGACATTATATCCTGGACAAACGGCAACCATTTTCTGTCGTGGTCCTCCCTCAAAAAAGGAGGAAAAAGAAAAAAAAAAGACCGTTGAGACCACATTGACAGGAAATAAATAAAATATATTTATTTATTTCGACGAGAGAATAAATACGTATTTATCCTCCGAGTTGGAAGTAATTAAACTAAAAAGAATCGAGTTTATCCATTCTACGCAAATTTATAAATTTCTTTTCGCGATTTAGTCTTTATAATATTCCGATTAAAATTTTATAATACAGAATACTTTCATATCACCTACCTACTTGTAAAAACCAAGAGTAATAATATTCGTCGTATAGAGACATTATACCTATATAATAATACGTATCATTAGTTTAACCTATCTCGGTTCACACCTAATTTAAGTTGTCTTAGACGTTTAACGTAAAACCCCGTCAAAAGTGTCGGTCGCTAAATTCAACAATTTTCGTTTCTTCAAAGATATTGGCTCATGATACATCTAGAGGAAAGAAAATTTACGTAAAGGACCCTTTCTACGTTGTATGTACGATTTATAAAAGAAAATTTTTATCAGTGAAAAACAAACAATAATTTCTATTCAGAACATAATATAAAAGCATAATTTTATAAAAATCAAAATTAAATTTCTGTTGTACATAAAGGTTAGTAATTAATAAATTATTTCCTTTTATACTCGACGTTAGCAAGTATAAAACACTTACCTTATTGCTGAAAATACACAAAGAAAACAACACACTATATTTCCGAAAAAGCAATAAATTTTTTTATGTACTACAGAAAATCCATGTTATTGGTTAGAAATAGTCAATGACATAAATTTCATCAATTTATGATTCAACGTTATCGAAAGTTTATTTCTGTAATTATATTACAGATTAGTTTTGAATGCAGTTTTATTTATAAAAGGCATATGGTTTCATACATATCTAGTATATGTCTAAAGCGCCAGGGGCGCATCGAGATGAAATATTTTACTGAACCAAAGTTTGACAAAATTCAATCACTGACTATTTTTGTTAATTTTAACAATAAAAATTGGTTTGTTAGTGAAAATTTGCTCCTACACACGCAAATTTCGATCTGACACAGCCTTTCATACACTATTGTCAGCCTCATTAGTATACAATATGATAAATTAAGAGAAATATAATACATAGCATGCAAATAATATAAATATAATAAATATGATCTGTGGGGCCAGAATTTTTTGTAGTGGGAAGGCACCAGCACTTTCTGACTTAATTTTCTCACACTGGGAACTGTCGGCCAAGTGACAGCTTGTGGGTTGGAAATTTAGGATGTTAATTTATAATAAAATAAAGGATATTTACATAAAATAAATATGAGTTAAAAATTCATGCTCAAGTTAGTATTCAAAATTTCATAAAAATAAAAATTTATTCAATGTTTCTGAGTCCGTCCCTGCTCTTATTATCAAATAATGTCTATAAATTAAATTTACAAATAATATTAGTTATTCAAATTTTATTAAATTGGGAAAATAAAATAATTTTATGTTCTGAATTCGACTCTGTTCACATAATTGAGTAATCCTCCACAAAACAAAATTGCAAACAATGCTAGTCTACAAATCTAACAATGTAGAAAATAAAATATCAAACTAAGCCAATCTCACAAGAAATTATCAAACTTTACCTTAAAAGAGACATTTAATAAGATAAAAGGAAAATAAATATTCTTAACAATCAAATTCAACAAAATAAAATAAAACAAAATCTTAGCTTTGAGTAAGGTGGTTTACTGCAAAATTCGCTGCTTCGAGACACTGAATTTAATGTAAAATTATAATAAAATTTTAGGATGAGTTTCTTATTATTTCCATTGTGGAAATAATCACTAAAAGAAATATTATATTTATTACTCGGAGAAAGAAATGTCAACAACGAAAAACAAATTGAATACAACACTGCTTTTATGATTTTAACCTCTCTCTCCTAATTCCAAGACAAAACTGCCTCGAGTTGAGCTGTGACATCAATCTTATAGACTTCATTCCTTTGTCCTTCTTACAAAATTACCTACTCTTTCACTCCTAGCACAAGCATCTACCTTTTTTATGTAAACAACCACACGTGTCTCTCAATCCTTTCCTTGAAATTATTTTTATTTGAAGTATTTATAACTACATAACATATCAATATAAACAAAATTTAACCTCTTACCTAAAAGCAATTAATAGTTCAACAAACTTTCTTTGTTTAAAAATTCAATTTGGTACTTTTCTTCACCCGATGTACTAATATCTACTTCCTATCATCTAAACACTGTCACGTGTTAAAATATTCAATGTACCTTCCTAATAAAATTATTTAATAAATAAAGTACTCTCTGAAGTACGTACCATTTATTTACCAACAAATATACTCTGAGTTATACATTCATATACCACTTAAAATAGTAAGTCGAAATATATTTAGTTCAATTTCAAACAAAGTTTGTTAAAAAAACTAAGACTATGTCACTACGTATTATGAACTTTTTCTCATTTATTTTTTGTGATATTTTTTGTTAAAGGTAATTACTTATTTTAGTCAAAACTAACTGAATAGGATGTGGAAACAAATTCTATTCCAAAAAACTATCAGGGTTATAAAATCAAAGCCATGAATTACAGTTTTGTTTCATTTCAAGAAAGTGATTTTTTTTGTATTGACTTGTTTTAACGAATAATATTCGTAGGTAGGAGAGGACAGCTTGCATGTTTATTATATGCAGCTGATATAATGATTATCTTAATTGTGAGATATACCATGATGCTATAGTACTAGTACTCGTAGATATGCATTTATCTACATAAAATTTTATAACTTGTATGAACATAATAAAAATGATTAGAATTTAATTCTGTTCTTAAAGGCTCCTAACAAATTACATAATATATTCATTTCAAAACATTTCTGTATAATATAACGCTCTATGAATAATTAAAAAAAAATGATATGGGCATAAAAATATGTTCACACTATGTATCTTGTCTTTTCCCTGACTTTTTATTAATTTTGTAAAAACGTCAAGAATAATGAACTAAATTACGCAGATCGCTCTTAAAAACTCGCCATGTTTTTGAAATATTTAGTGTAAGTTATCTATCTTTAAACATATTTACCATCATTTAAAAAAGTCAGAGACATATTTTATCCAAGACTCTATGAGAATAGAACTCTCAAAGAGAAGATTGAGTAAGAACTAATTCAATTTAATGCTACTCAATTCTCAGAATATTGAGTAAATTTTTTGGTAAGTAATAATTTTATTATTTAGAAAACAGGGAAATACCAATATTTCATTCCTTTATCCTACAACCCCTACTCGGCATATTGGAACAGTGAAGTAAGGAGGGCTTCTTACTCATTTACCGTGAAATCTGAAGCGTGTAATGTAATTTTCTGTCAATATAAACGGTAATAAAACGATATGGCAACGCCGCACCGTGGGCTTGTTGGGGATGGGTGACATTGGAGGAACATCCTTACCTACAAACCTATATACCTACATTTATACAAAGGATGATATCTAATAAAAATAAACCACTATAAATTAGGTTTAGTGTTGCATGAGTCAAAAAGTATTGATAAATATATTGTTTTTTTGTTACTAAATAGTGTAACACTTTTTTGATTTGTTTTTCATATTGCACGGTTTCGCAATAATTGTTTGATTATCTTAAGAGTATTTGTATAAAATGTGGCTTTCAATAGGCTTATGAATCAGTTAAAGTTATATACAGGTTACATGGGAAGGACCCATGCGAAGTCTTCGATTTCTGAAGTCTGAATATGAGATGGATGGACTTAAGTATGTTCTTAAATCTTCTCAGTCCCTTTGAAGTCTTAAGTGTGTGGATTGTAGATTTATTACTTATTTTGATTCATATAGAGATGTTTCTAATAGTTTTTGTTTATATTATTATTATTTTAATTTGTGTTTAGTGTTAATGTGACGAGGTTAGATGGAAGAAATCACTAAAAAGTGATAATCTCGCCACTGCATATCATCACATTTTTTGTTATGTAAACTGATGTGTTGATTTTGTTATGTGAATGATGATGTGCAAGAAGAATAAAATAAATAAATAAATATTTTTATATGGAGATAGTACACTGACTGTCCAGCCTGCAGGCCCTATAGATTTAAGAGTGAATGGAAATTCCAAAATTAGGACAAATACTTAATTGCTTTCTTTATAATGCTCTCCACGAATTAAGTAATGACTATGTTCGTGACTATTTCATTAAGGTCAAATAACTGTTAATTTACCAATGAACAAACTATTCATTTACAAAAACTGCTACATTCTTCCATTGCTTTAATAAAATACAAATAATAATAACAAAAGTATTGTATTGGTATTATTATATACTTAATCGTGTTTGTGCGTAAGTATGTTAGTATGTATACACGATATTATTTCCCTTGTGTTCCCGGCACCAATATGACTTCATCTCTAAATAGAACACGTAACACGTAGGTAGGTGCCTACACAGTACCTAAGTAGGTACATACTCTTTCTATAATATTAAGTCAAATACGTAATACAAATCGATAAGAGAGTAAAATGTAAGAAATATTATTATTTTGGGTAAATGATATCCTTCATGGCATCTTACTAAATAAATAGACAGAGATGAAACATAGATGTTTTCGGACTATCCGGCGTAGTCCAAACTATCTCTAATCTTTCCATTACTATCAGTCAAAGTAGGTATAATACAATCGCATTATGTATTTTTTAATCATAGTAATGAAAAGATAGATCATTGTAACCGACCGTTACCTTAACACTCTTTCAACGTTTTTTTAGTTTGGTCTTGTACCTAGGACAAAGATCTCCGCAATCCTCTGTTGGACGCGACTCTCTTTCAGTGCATGTCTGCCGCTCTCTGAATGTCATCAGACAACCTTGTTTATGGCTTGCCCACGTTTCAGCATCATATTAATTAGATTCATTGTCAAAAGTTTTCAGAGTGTTTTCACAAACCCAATTATTTACTTTTTCGAGGGAGAATATATTAAATTATTATAAATAAAACACTTTTATATTATGTGCTTTATTAGTGATTTATTGCAATCTGGCTTTCAAGAGCAATCGCTCTCATCACTATCAGGCTAACGTAAAGTAATTTACACATTAATGATAAACATTTAGCATTAGCTTGATAATGAGGGCGCAAGCTTCTAAAAGCCAACAATACTTAGGTAAAAAAAAAAAAAAACTCCCTACTTAAAAGCGCGATTGCTAAAAAACTACGTGGCTTGATCACATGGATCAAATTTTTAAGGTCTGCCGCGTGTTGAGTAAGAGAGGTTGGAATGAAAAAGTGTATTCATGTAGAGAAAGAAGTAGGTATGTAAGGATAGATATATATTGCGTTCCATTCACTCTCTTTTGGGTTACAGCATATATACGTAGATAAATAGTGAAGATATAGATAGAGGATATTTAATTTTTGTTTTACCTGACACAGGAAAACTAGCTCCAACAAAGTAAACATGTCACGACAGTTACTGAATTTCTGGATATGTGGATTAGAATCACGTCGGATAACCGTTATGATGATGATTTCGGATGATTTTATTTTGCCGCCGTTTAACAGTCCCTAGACCGTCTCAAGGGCGCCGGTGAAGAGTTCAGTTTTCAATTTGCTTCTATATAGTTATTTGATATATAGACAAATAAATACATTCCTCTAAGGAATTGTTAATATTATCCTTATAACAAAACTGTCTTGCTTTGCGTTTTCCATTATGAGAATAATGATAATATTACTTATATCTTTATACGTGGAATATATTTATTTTATAATAGGCACGATACATAATATATAAGTTTTGATAAAAAAAAATCCGTTCGTAAATATGTAGGTTCATTAATTTATTCATACCTTCACGATGTTTCGCACAGTTAGGATAACCAGTGGATAACTGAACATTTTTTCTATATTCAATCGATTTGTAACTAGCACACCAAACCTTTATTTTAAGGTTCGAAATAGCACGATGAGTTTATTTGTCCTTCAATCAACTGATCATGAGCAATGACTATTTACAATGACTTATTTGAATATTTTTGATTGACTTATAATAATTATCTCACATACACTTATTTTACCTGTAATACTGTTCCTGAAATGACACATTTATTGTGTAGTTTTTTGTTTTTAATATGATTGTTAACATGTCAAAGGCTAACGCCATAAATATATGAAATAAATAAATAAATATATGAGCCGTTCACTAATGATTGATAAAATCTAACATACCTAGGTGTTTTATTTATGGAGATAATATTAATAAGGTTAAAATTACTTACATTGCTTATTACTTACATTACTTATTGCCGTAATTATCTTGACCGTTTCGAAAGTAAGTGTGTAAAATAATGATGTTCGCTTTCGCTGAAAACATTATTTTTCTTGTCAGTTTGAAGATAATTAATTCCTGATTTCCCGGGCTGCAGTCTAGTTACAATAATAATAATAAATGTAATATATTTATAAAGCTCCAAAAAATATACGTGCTTTGCTTGATAATAAAGTTTCCACATGTCAGGTGTATGGGCACACTGTGATGTACTCTGTAGTACCTGTCGGCCTGCGATTCTATAAGACACCCTTCCTTACAATGTGTTTAAATCCTACCTATATCATAATAAGCACATACCTAGCTACCATGTAATTCTTTTTCTTTTACCCTTCCATTCACCTTTTCTGTTCTTCTGATAAAGAAATATGTTTTTCACTTTAACTTTAAGAACCTTCATTTATGTTTTCTAAGAAAACCGAGCATAACATTGCATCACTTCAAAAATATGTTATAAATCAAAAAGTTTGTGGCTTTTAATTTTGTCTAGTTTTAAATTTCAATATTTAAGATTTTCAAAAATATCCATGAAAAGGCATCTTTCCTGACACCTATGAAAAACTCAACAGTAAACTAGAATGGTTGCAGAATACACGTGTACGATTTTTATATGGTCAAAAGAGTTCGTCGGTAGCCTGGAGGTAGAGTCTCGGCCTCCAGAACAAGGGGTCCGTGGTTCGATCCCAGGTGCCGGCAAACTCCCCTTTCACGGCACAAGCTTTTAGCTTAGTGTGAAAGGTGTATAAGGTTGTATTTGGGTTTATAACAAAACCCAGATATATCTTTTTTAAAAAAAAAAAAAAAAAATATGACCACATTCCACAACTTCATGCAGTACTTAAATGGCCAAAATTTAAACAATCCCGCAATATATATAATCATACTCTATTTATTTCATAACACCTTGAAGCACAATTTCCCACAACACCTTTTTAATTGTTTTAAATATTTGTCTTTACATGGACGTCGTCTTAGATTTCAGAATAATCTGTTACATGTCTTCCCAGCCCACACTACAATTCTTACGTTCGTCATTTACGACCCATGCAATTAGAATGTGGAATAATCTGAATGGATGTAATAATATGCCTTGCAATCTTAAATACTTCTCTACGCTACTCGTACTCAAAAACAATCTTAAATCTATAATTTGATTGATTTATCCTAAAGAGTTTCTTTCCGTGCCTTAGCCCATCATTTTGGAATATTAATTACAGGAATCATTTATGACACAAATGTATAATGTTCCACTTAGGCCTGAGACTGTAATTATAATCAAGTTTACTATTAATTGTTCACATTTAGTATGTTAATTACACACATTGTCAACAATCCATCACACATCACCTTTGGTTAGCTGGAAAACTTTGTTTGACTAATTACTTTATTTTTTTGTGATTTATCTACGATTTAAGTTTGCTTGCAACAAATATAATATCTAATTTATTGAAACAAAGTTTTTGTGATTTCTAGTCTTCAAATCTGTACGAAAAGTGACTATTTGTATGAAGTTGTCCATGTTACGTGAAAATGTTTCATTAAAATTTAATGGCACTGAATCTTATAAAATTAGTTGGGAAATATCTATAATAAAAATGGAAAATTAAATATTTGTAACAAATATACAGCGATTAAAAAATAAATAAGTTTTTTAATGATTACATTATCTGAGCAAAGTCTAGCGAAGGTATAATTAGTAAATATAATATCTTTTTTTCACTAATAAATTTTTTTTTTGCTTGTTTCAGATTTCAAAGTGGTGAGAAGAACTCTTTTATATTGAGATTCTAAAAACAGTTGAGTCTAAATAGAGCGTGTGTTTGAGAAAAGTAAACAACAATAGCAGTAATATGAATAAAAATATATAGGACTAACCGCAATGTATCCACAAACAGGTATTCATTTTTACATTTATTACAGAAATATAATATTAAATTAGCCAAATACCACAAGATATTTCTTTTACATGGAAATCTTCCGTAATACTCGTACATTATTATTATGTGATACTAGCTCATGTATCCAATGATTTACCCACTTTGTATAAGGAAATTTCATCTCTCCTTCATCTTCTTTTGCCAAACATTCTTCTTATGGACATAAATTGAGAACAATCTTTCTAAGTTCGAAACAATTTTCTTCCAATTTAGTATCTTCTTTGTTACCGTTGACAATATATTTAAAATATATCAAAGAAACAGAAACATTGTCTTATCAAGGAGCATCTCATCTCTCTCGTTTTAAGCACATAGTAAATCAGAAAAATTAGGTAAATTGGAACAAGTGTTTCTTTTTACAGTAAATTATTGACGTCGTTTGACTTATCAGATTGATAATGAGCTGACAAGTAGAAAGACGTCTCTCTCATGATCAATAACTTATCATCATCGTCATCGCCCTCAACGCTCTTCTGGAGAGCACAAGGCAGAAACCAGCCTCCCCCATTCAGGGCGTCTCTGTGCCAATCGCGTCACCTCTTCCCACGATATTCTCTGCGCTCTGATGTCGTTGTCATAGGAACGCTGTATTGTGGAAGAGGGACGTCCAGGCTGACGGAACCCTTGCAGACGAAAAAACAGTGCTCTTTTTGGCTAACTATCATTGAGCATGCTTAGAACATGAGCCAGCAAGGACAATCGTCTCCACCTGTATCACGGAGATAAGAGATCTCTGCTGGATGCGCCGGCGCACAGCATCATTTGTGACATGTAGTAGAATAATTTATAGCAGAAAGAAACACTTGTTTCAATTTACATAATTATGAAATTCTACTATGTGTGCACCGACACAATAAATAAATCAGAAAAACTTGAATGAAGAAATATAAACTTGGATTCAAAATAAGTTTCCCCATAATATCAATTTCAAGTCAACACGCAAATTCCTATTTTAAATTCGAAATTATTTGTATAAATAAATATACTGTGTACCTGAGGAACTATAAGATATATTGTTACATACAAAAAAGGAAAGGGGATATATTAGACATGTGCGTATTTAATATAAAGAAGTGATGCCTCTTCTACACGGCACACAACATAATATACATTTTCATGTGGAAAATTATTATTAGCATCAGAGAGCCTTATATGAGTCAATATTAAACGTTTTTTATTATGTGAGGTTTTCCAACAATCTTCTTTTACGTTATACAGGATGGCAAGTTCAAATTCAATTTTCTTGTCTTTCTCATGCTTTCTGTAAGTTTTCGTGAGCTGGTTTAACGCAGGTTTTGGTAAGACGTTTGAAATCAATGATGATAATCTACGTTACCCATCCTGTATATCTTATTTTTTAAAGCACAAAATGTCTTCATATTTATGATTATGAAATTTTTTTCATTTCTTGGGTGTTTATATCTGGAATATTGTAAAATAATTAACTCGATCGGTACAAGATATAATAACCTCTAGTGGAGAAGACTTATTTTCAATATAGTGAATTAATTTTGATATATTTGTATAACGTTTCGAGTATGACAATGTCTTATAAAATAGTTAAACAATTCTCAATGTAGTAATCATATCATTTTTTTGTAAAGAATAAGTTTAACTTGATTAAAATTTGTTCATCCTGTAAGAATATTAGTATGATCGTGGTAGACGTAGGGATATTTGCGAACCTATCTCAAATATTAAAATTCAAAATTAGATGAAATCCTATACTGGGAACATTTATTCTATATAATATCCTTATTACTTCTTGCTTTGGTTCGTATGGCTGATATCTTGTAATAACCAACATACAAAGCTAGTCCATAATATTATATACCGTAATATTATGCAGATTATTTTTATAATGTATCATATAGTATTACGTTTTACATGTGCAATATTCCATACAAAGCCTATTGCATAATATTATTGAAGTATTTCATATTTTTATATTTCATAATTTTGTACAAGCTTTATTACCAGTTTTCTTCAAATTGGGTAAGAACTGTTTTTTACAAATTGGATAAAAACTATGATTAAGTTGGAAGAGATCGCGCTTTTGCGACAAACTCGCCTCGGGCATTGTGATCAATGCAAAGTAAAGTATGAATAAATAAATAAAAACAAAGATTGATTTTGTTCAACCTAGTCAACCTTTGGTACTTGGTGGAAGTTCATGAGAAATTATTAGAAGCAAAAATGTTTTCTATATACGTAGTACTTCCACGTCGACTTTATTGATCTCATGTCAGTTTTCAAGAGCTCCTGCTCCCATCACCGTGGAAGTTCGACATAAAAAATGTGTTATTTCTAATAATTTCGTTGTTTTCATCTTTGGTATGTATGTACATCGTCATATACGCCCTACATGAATCTATTCTTACATGTTTATTAAATATATTTAAACGTTCATCTCCTCTGCAGAGAGATGATGAATTTATTATATGAGAATTCTTTAATCTTACAAAAACGTGATGTAACGTTATTTTTTTTTTTAAGTACACAGCTTAAAACTCTACATAACAACGTAATGAAATTGCTCAGGTGGGCAGGTGGTGTAACGAGATGAGACAGGGTGAGAAATGTGCATATCCGTAGTAGTTTCAAAGCCTCTCCCATCGATAAAAAGCAACTGAAAACAAATTAAGATGGTACGGACACATTTTGAGACTACCACAGGACAATGTAATGAAAAGGACAATCAATGGACACCGAAGTAGGAGCTAAATGACTAGGCAGGCCAGTGACCACCTGGATGTCCACAACTGCTAGGAACCTGAGTAAGTCAGAGCTGCGTGTACGGAGGATGCAAAGTATCGGAAAACTTGGAAGATAAGGCCTAGGAGAGCTGACCCCAAATAAATAGAAACCAGGTCACTACTCAATAAAATTTACAGTAAAATTAAAACCAATTGTGTTTTTTTCCCGTTTATAGCCAAATAATTATGATAAAGGCAATGGTGACAGCACAGCCTTAAGCTAAGCGTGAGCATAATTTGCAAATAAGAATATTACCAATGATAGTAAATTTAATTAAAATACCTACTACCTTAACTATGAAATTATTCATGCCATATTATAATATAATATGGCATGAATAATTTAATAAAAAATATTATTTTTTAATGTTTACTGAGGTACGTTGTAAACTATAATATGATTCAAATCCTCACTTTTTTTAAATTTATATAGGTTGTAAGCAACATTAATCAAATCTTATTAAGTTTATAAAATGATCATTCAAAAACAACAAAAAAAATACAGAACATAAAGAGTGATCATTAAAACTTGCATTTGTACATTATAATATTTACTTACTGAAATTTACAGAATTCTAAAGGATATAAATATTGATTTATAAATGAATTCAAAAATATTTTTTGTTTCCTCAAAAGGTATTAACCAAAATTTTAAGCTTACGTTTTTAGATGGGCATGAAAACAATAATTTCGGAAGGCTTTCGCTGAAACAAATACGCTTGGAGGGCTATTGCTTGTTAGGGATGATTTCATATCAAATAAGTTATTTATTAAATTTTATAAATGATGTATGATGAAACATATAAGCAATGAATGAATATTTATAAACAAAATATTTTTACCGGTTTCATACTTTCATACTGGTTAAATACTGTATCGAAATATGTTTTTATCAAGATGTAATTATCAGTTCAATTATGTAATCATAAGCGCCTGAAATATTATTGTTTTCATCGAGATGTAATTATCAGTTCAAATTCAAATCAAGAGCTTTTAAGATCGTCATTAACGATTTAAGTAATTGAAAAAATAAATATCACACCAATTATTAAAATAATCTTATCATATTATTAAAATGCAAAACTTGTTAAATTGTGGCCAAAATTTTGATATTTAATTATTAATTATCGTCATGTCTTTAATGAGACGTTTTCGTTCTTTTTTCATTCTCTTGCATAATTTGAAATGTAAAACAAATAACAATTCACGAGTGCTGATTTTCAATTTCATTATTCTCTGATGCAATTCCCCCATTGCCCCATAGAGACCAACCATCAGTTGAGATTACAACATTAAAACGAATGTATACAAAATAAGAGATATATAATAATATAATTTCGAAATAAAGAAGAATTCAAATTCCCCTAATTGTTTTTCAAGACGTATATTTATAATAAAAATACAACATCTTTTTTCTTTTCCCTAGAGAGTTTTAATTTTCCGAGTATTACAAGCTACTTTACTGCTGCCAACTTAACGGCAAAATGAACAACATAACCTGAAGGATAAATACATAAAATTATACCTAGAATATTTTATATATTACAACCTTGATTGAAGCAGCTCGTAGTACATTCAACAAAATGAGAATAATATTCTGTAAATTATATATTACATATTATATATATTAATGCTGAGTTTGACGCTAAGGCAGAGAATGTTGAAATGTACATAATATTGTCAGTGCTGTTGTATGGCTCAGAAACGTGGACTCGAAAAGTATAATCCACGAACCATCTAGAAGTATTCGAGATATGGTTACACAGAATAATGATCCATGTAAACCGTGGTTGTATCTGGTCACCAACTCGGGAGTATTGTGAAAAGCAAATTGCAACAGGCAATTGGTGACCAACATTAACGTCCGCAAGATCGCATATTCTGCGAGGAAATAAAAATGAAATTCTCAAATTCATATAAATGAAAAAATGTTGAAGAACGACGTGGTCTCGTGGCTGTCCAATATAAGACACTGGACTGGAGTGGGGCATGTGGAGGAACTCTTTCAACTGGCACAGGATAGAGAGGCCTTTGCGGAGGTGATGGGTAACGTTGGGGAAACCTGATAAGGCATCAAACTTCGTGAAGTCCCAAAACATAATAGGTTGCCTACTTTTTCTATAAATTCTTGAGTCCCTTGTAAAATCAGGTATTTACCATAAAGTACCTATGTCATAAATGAATTGAATAAGTTTTTTTCGAAATATTTTACCTGCCTTCTACAGAACATTAGAAACACAGAGAAGAGTGGAGAACATCTTTAAATAAAAACTTTAATTTGTTCCAGTAACATGCTTTTAAATAAGATTTGTGTAAAACAATCACAAAACGTTTTACCCAAAGTGATTCACACTCAACTTTTTCCACACTTCAATAAAAACGTAGATAGGTAGATAGGTGGTGTTTTACGTGCCAACACGTACATATCTACTGCAAGCAATGAAATGAAATAAAAGTGGACCACGTAGCATTACATACGTATTATATTATTATTAACTTGGCTAGTGAAGGTGGAGTAATGTTATGTGCATATACGGAATAAGGAAAGGTGGTGAAGTTGTAAAACCTTGCATGGAGTAAATTAGGTGAATAAATACTGTGAACATTTTATACTCCGCAAACAACAGTTAAATGTTTGGATTAAATGTTTTATGTTAGGGACTGGAACAGTGATGTTACATGGTTGAATTTTCATATAATTAAATGAAATAAAAGGAATCGTGTAAAAAGTAGTCTTATTATCACTTAAAAAAATCTTCAAATCAAATTATGCCAGATAGCAAAAATTTATTTCAGAATTTTGATAATTTTATATATATTTAAGTTTATACAAACGTGCAGATGCGATCTAAGCTTTTGTTTGTTACCCGTATAAGGACGGGTAACGAAGGCATCCATTCGAATATTTCTTCGGAGAATGCTCCGAATCGTCGCCTAATGATTGAAGATTGATTGACGTTTTTATCCAGCTGTGTGGACGCGGCCATTTATGGGTCCATTTATAGCGAGAAGTCCATTTATAAAATGATTGTACCTTTATACAATCATATCGATTACTAATAGTCAAAAAGTTACGAGTAACAGTTACTGTTCCAAGTGAGGTACCTAATCGAAGAGCTTTGTGGTAGTGTACTGTTTACATGTTCAAAGCTTATTGTGACAAAACATCACTTGCTTTATAGTTACGTAAAAACTTAAACTTGCTTCACAGAATAACAAAGCCTTCGATTATCTTATAATAGGCAGGTATCTACTCCTAAAGCATTACGTGAAAGACATTTACCATCTTTAATTCAGGGATGAAGTTGATTACCACTCACCCCAAGTGCCATACTTTTTTAGGGCCGAAGAAGATGATCTTTATATTTATTACATACAATTGGTCCGCTTACTACCTGAGGGATAGATATAAAAAAAAACATAATTTTTAATCTGGTTTTTTAAGTGAAAGAAATTACTTCACAAAAGATTTTATTGTACGGATGTTCTACAAAATAACATATTATTGTGTTCATAAAACAAACGTAAGAGATAACAAAATTTAAATAATTAGATTCGACATACTCATATAACCACGTTGGTTAAGAAATACTATACTGAAACACCAAAAGATCAGAATGCTGAAAAATAGCAAGAAAATTCATCTTAAGGGAAAATATAAAAATATTAGAGTATTTTTTGTCTAAGCAGTGTAATATACATTGAAGGGAGGGCAATATTACATTATAATGTTTTACTTTTCATCGTTTTTTTCTCAATTCAGTGTTTTATTCTTAAAAGTCCTATGAGTGTTTGTGTATAAATACATTATTCGGTACAATAAAACAATCAATAGATTTCAATTAAAGGCGACGAGATTTATTCGGAGGGTTGTGAGTAATGAAAACCATATGTATGAGCGACTGTAGTAGGGGTGACATTAAACATCGATTGATGGATCACACATTTTGTTTCGTGATTTTTGAGTCTTGAGTCATGTGATGAGAAATAAATTTTAGTCAGCTTTTTTGCTATACCATCTTGGTCATTGTGCTCTCTCACATTTGATAAGTAATATAATATACATAGGCAGCACTTATTTAAATGTGCTAGTTATTTCTATTCACAGATTAGAGCATTATTCCTTAATGTCCTATTGTGGACGTCTTTTAATATGTAATGTGTCAGGTAGCCTGCTAACAAGGAAATTTATTTATTTATTTATCATCAATATAAACGGCTTTCGCCTTTACAAACATGCTAAACAAAAGAAAACAATAAAAGCATAATACTCATATAAAACATCAAGGTATATAAAATGATGCATAAAATTAAATTAACAACCAACAATTAATGGAGTCATATTAATCAAATATATCAAATGAGTCACAAAATGATAATGTATGATATTGCAATGAAAATTTTTAAAAACATAATAAAAATGATAAAAGTAATTACAAATTTATAACTTCACAATGGTGTTTAAAATAGAGTTGCACTTTCTTTACTTCTAAAATTCATGGAGAATATCGTAGATTAAATTATTGCAATCTTAAAAATTAATTTTGCTAACTTCCAGCAACAAATAAATCACACAGATAAATTTGTAGACTACCTTAAAAAAACAGTTGTGTTCATATGAATTCAATACACTGTACAAAATTTATAATTTTTACATCGAAATAAAGAGTTTGAAAGATTGTCACCCCTACATGCCTTGTCCTCAGGGGATGGTCTTCCTCATCACATTAGGACGGTTGAGAGGATCTCGAGATGTTGTTTTTACCCCTCTCTCTACCCTCCTCCACTGTGCTCCCCGCACAAGATCAAGTCAAGGGATGAAAATAATAACAACATCACCAAGAAACTTTTACTCGAGTGAAAAATCCTAATAGAAAACGTCTCTTATGTGGATTCATATAGCGAAATTTCATTCTTTATTACAAGTATCTTCCATATTCGTTTATTGTTATTTTATTACCATCTGTCTATTTAATCATCATTTTAAATCTTTATCATTAACGTAGCCATCAGCAGACATTATCTTATTATAAAAAAAACACGATACATATTCTTCGTCAATTTGTTGTTCTCGTCTTGCTCCAACTGTGTTGTAAAAGAAAATTTTGATTTATTTTTTGCGTATTGTATGATATGCAAGATATACCTACTAATAAATAGATAAATTATCTCTTTTCTCTCCTATTCATTGTACTCAGGACGTGGCCGTCTTTGAAGATCTGTTCTACATGGTCTTGCCATTGATTTCTCTGCCGGCCACGTCTCCGAGTACTTTTTCATTCAGTCATGTACACATTTCAATCACTTTTTTCTCAAATATTCATTTCACATACCCAAACCACCGAAACTTATTTTTATTCACACCAACTTTCATTCCACATTCTTCTCGTATAGCACTGTTACGCACACGATCTCGCACACATATGCAGAATTATGTTGCACAATATTTTTTTTAAAAGATATATCTGGGTTTTTGTCATATATATATGCCAACAACTCGACAAAACGAGTATCGTGAGCGCTTCAGTTTCACGGCGGATCTGTCTGTGCTCCATCCACTCTGCTGTGCCATCTCAGATGACTAAATAGGCCAATCTGAGACAAGCACACTCTGTTGCATTTGGGACATGGATGTTCTCCCGCAGGTGGGCCTTGGTGTCTTATTTCATTTGGGATGTAGCTATATGTCAATTTTCTCCACTTGGTGCGATCAGTAGCGTCCTGTTCCCAGGTGTGCTGGATATTGCTGTCCTTCAAGATGGTATGAAGGACGTCTTTGTACCGCTTACGTTGGCCACCTTGGTTTCTTCTCCCATGTACGAGCTCCCCAAATAATATAATTTTGTCATAAACCCAAATACAACCTTATACACCTTTCACAGTAAGCACATGGTATAATGGTCCGGCAATACCAAATAAGCGCTCTTGAGATGGATGTTTTACTGAACGATGCTAATGAAATGTTTGTTCTTCATCATAAATATTGTTGATCAAACCATTTCTATATGATATTTACATAAATACATCTGGGACAAATAATGTCATACCTACTAACCATTCAGCTCGTAGACTAACCTTACTTATAAACATGCATCTCTTTCTCTTCGTGCTTATAAATGCTAAAACTTTCGGGATGGTTGGCATGCATTATCGCTGAATTTAAGATATTGAATTTCTTATACGGGATCCACGTAAACAGGACATTTAAAAACTGAATAATGAGAAAAAAGTGAGATATCTTATCTTTGGAGTCTTTCAAATTAATTTTCTTGCATTTGAATATTCCATAATAATGAAGTACCTAGGTATTAATATTGTATTGTTTTATATAAAGTAGTAAATATGTTATTTTCATATAAGTACTCGTTCAAACATTTCCACGATGACAAAGAAAAAGATTTTTAAGACAAAAAGAAACGTAAACTAATTCAGACATGCTTTTAAACGTAATAAATTGCCTGGAATATTAAATTCACCAAGTCTCGGATGAAAGACTTCATATTTTTATTCGTAAAAGATCTACAAGTAGGTATAAATAATCCCCTTATAAATATTTTACTCTGTTTGTGAATATGCGTATTTATTCTTATTTATAGAGAAATCAATGCTTTCTACAAAAACTGACATCCTAATAAGCGTGTTTTTGGGTAATAAAATTATAGAAACATTTTAGGGATAATGTGTTAGTATTTTGACACTTTTACTTTGCCGCCATCATTCGACAATAATCAAAGCTTTGTGCATGGTAAACGTAAAAGTTTTTCTTCAGCTATTCAATAGAGTTACATTTTTTTTTTCAAAAGTCTGATTAACATGGATTTTATTGTTGATTAATTGAAAATCTCAATTAAATTAAAACGGCGCCGTTTAATCGAGCATTCATTCATCTTCAGGGTCATTTTTAATGTATGCCACTTATGTATAATTAATGTATTTTTTTTTATTGGCGTGGAGAGGACGATTTACGTGTTTTTCATTTACATTCAATTGATCTGCTGGTTACTGCACTTGTGAGAGTTGCCGAAACTAATCTATCTATACTAACATGGCGCTTCTTACAATTAAGATAGTCAGCGGATTTACTGCATGTAATCAACATACAGGCCTTTCTTTCAGTGTCATAAAAATAAACCATTCATACTTTATCGCTATATTGAAGTAAGATGGAAGAAACCACTAACATAGTGATAATCTCGCCGCTGCATATCATCACTTTTTTTATTTAAATTTCTTTGTTAATTTTGTCATGTAAATGATAATGTGCAGTAAGAATAAAATAAATAAATGTCTTACGCGTCATCTTATATTATGTATGCACACAGAAATTCTCTGAACGACATTGTTTTGAAAGCTAGTAGAAATACTTATAATATAATTCAAACATTTTTTCCTCTCTTCCTCCTCCAAGTTGCAATGTTGTATGAGGGAATCGGAATACTCGTATTAAACCTGAAAGTGGATTGTCTGCAAAAACAATTTGCAGTAATTACGTGGGTATTTTTATATTTTATTTGTATGTTTCTTCTTCAAAACCAAACCATTCGTAAAATAAACTCGTTTCTAGGTTGCACAAAACACTTTTATTTTAACTTTTTTTATTTTAATAACTCACATTTTTATGAGTTGTGAATGTCGGATAAATCTAAAGAATATTTAAGCATTATTTCTGTGGTAAACTACTTGCAGTTTTATTTTCAGTCCATAAACTGCTTGCTTAAACAGTTAATATAACCCATTGCAAAAATGTAACGAATTATTGTAACGTAAATGGAAATTTCAATTTTGTTTGCTCCAGAAAAATATTTTAGATAGTTAAGAAATAAATAATAATGTTATACTGTTTTGTAATCGTCTCATTTTCAATTTTGTTATGATAATATATGTAAGCTACATTCATGGATTATTGTGATTTGTTATGACTTTGATTTAAATTTTAACTTAAATAATTAAACTTCTAAACTAAAAATATATAATTTGACTTCAATAGGGTTTCAATAAACCTTAAATTATGTTTTCGGGTGTTTTGTGAGAATCTTTGGAAGGACAGAATTTCTGTAGATAGCACGTATAGACAATTCACACAGATCGAGCTAGTCCCAAACTCATAAATTAATCTTGTATTATAGTACTAACGCGACGATACACATATATACAATGCACTAAACACATACAGGTATTTACGTAGCACCCAGACCCAGGACAAATTAAAAAAGGGCTTTCTTCAATCTGCCCTGGCCGGGAATCGAACCCGGGACCAAGTGACTCAAAGGCAAGAGCGTTATTTTCGCGCCACACCGGCCGCCAAATTAAACCTAAATTAAACCTTAGAGGAAGAGTAGATATCTGAGATCCATGCATCATAAACATCATCATCTGCCGCGAAAGCTTGTATCAAAGCGTATATAAATACATTTTTAATTTCATACTATATATACGTAATATCCTCTCTGTGCCATGAAAAATGCTTATACACTGATAAGTTGTATTCTGAATGTTGTATATACAAATTTTAGTGTTTCAGAAGTGAGTTTTACGATACTTTATATTCGTAGTTTATCATAATGATATTCAACACGGTGATGGACAGTAAGTTAAAAGTTGTCGTAAAATAAATATCATTCCACTTCAATGTATTGTAGTAGTAGCGGTAGTAATAATATTTTTAAAGAAGTAAACCAAAGCTGAAACGTAATAATAAAAGATGATAATGGATTTCAAAAATGTAGGACACGTCAGGCTTTGTGTTTTATCGTATGGGGTGTGAGGCTGCAAGCAGGGGTAGTAGTAGTAGTAGAGGTCCTGTCTTATTCCCATTAGTTGTGTTCTGTGGCATCCCTTAGGATTTTTTAACCGCAAAGGGCCAGTAAGGGAAAATTAGGGGAAGCGAAATGTCAACACATATTCCCAGCGGTATTCTGTCCTAAGCTAAACTCGGTATATTGTCAAATTTATATTTATTTTGTACTTTGTTATAATTGTTATCTCATTCCGACATTAAATACATGTACATAACATAGCCTTTTAAATGTCAATATGGATTACATTTCCTTCATTTACAGTAATATTATACAAACAATGAGAAGTTTCTTACTGTTCCCTTTGGCTATTTTCGTAGATTGATAAAGTTATAAGTACAAACTGATTCAAGCTTTCAACTCGAACTTTGATTTAGAAGAACACGATGAAGTATCAAAAGTGCAATCGATCAAGTTAGTAAAACTTTAAAGGAAACACGGAACAATGTACAAAATTACCAAGATGTTTTGAGATTGTTAGTTTGATTGTGAAATTACGTGTCTATCGTAAAGATATAGAAATTTACGTATATAGAATAACATTTATTTCACTATTTTTTTATTCCTTCATTCATACCATCACGTATTTCCCACAAATGGGGTAACCGATGGACTAACTGCATTTAATCAATTTGTCCTCTACATGCCAATTAAATTTACGGCATTCAGTATGGATGGCAAACATCAACTGAAGATGTGAAATATTACACCTTTGTTTTATTACTGCTACTGTAACATCACGGCATATCCCACAAGTAGGGTTAACAGCAGACCAACTGCATGTAATAAAAATACAAGCTGTCTTCTCTATATCAACAAACATTTTTAGCGTTTAGGATAAATGGCAAACCTCATCGCTGAATTCAAGACGTAAAATGTCTTTATTAATTTGAAAACCTGAATTTTACAAGACATCTCTGTTTTACCCTTTTTAAATACATTATCTTAAATACATCACCCTTTCAAATAATTAAATCTCTACCGAAAAACTCATCCGCACTAATATGCGGGATGTTGGCATAATTATTACGCAATCTTCATAGAACACTGACCTGGTTTCCATCCACATTCTTATGATGTGAATTATTACAACATAATGTTAAAAATATTTAGTTCAGAGAGGCATAATGTACCCCTCAGGTAAGCCTTGAGGGGACCAACCAATTAAGGCCCCTGACTCGCAAATTTACGGTGACTGAGCAAAGCCAAGAAGGTGAATTATTATTAGGTGGGTAGGTACAAGTAGTAGTAGTATTATCATTATTTTATTATTTTACATTGCTTTTCCGTTTCCCCTTGTAAAATTTATAATAACTTTTCGTAATCAAGCCTTTGAATTATTATGCCTGAGCAAGAAATCTTTATTGTGAAAAATTAACCACTAACTTTGTGGGATTTCGAAAAATTACTACCAATTCTTGTATAACAATAATGTATTCTATGCGTGTTTTGATAATAAGATAGAAATCAATACAACTCTTAAATATTTATTTTATATTTTATTTTCTTATTAAAAATCTGAACTTTATTCAAACAGTAATAATAATAAACATACGAAAGCTGAGACAATATGGCAACAAATAAATTGCAGCAGCCTCACTAGGTTGCCCTTTAACTAAAGCCTTAAGTCAATTTACTGGTACTATCCATCTGAAACTTCATTACTTTGATTCAAAACTGTTGTAAATATGTGATAAGTATCTTTTGTACAGATTGACCGAAAAAGTATTTATAAAAATCTTTACCAATATACATACTTCATAATTCGCTAATTTAAATGTCATTTTGCTTGATGTATTTTTCCAATGAAAATTAGCAGTTTTCACAAAAAAATTCCAGCACTTTAGCAGTAGTATTTTTCATTATCTATAAAAAAGTATATTATCGTGGTATTTTTTGTGGGATTACTGTATTGCTCACCTGTAGAATAATTATGAATATCGTCGTGTTAATACCCATAATACAAGATTCATATCTTAGTATTTTTTTTTTTTATATCTTAGTATGCGACTAGCTCGATCTGTGTAAATTGGCTATGCATGCATGCTATGTTATGCTATGACATATGAACGTCATCCTCTTTGTACCGTAGGTATAATTGTGCCCTGTCACATGCACTTTGAAGGAT
The DNA here is from genome assembly GCA_947579605.1 of Athripsodes cinereus. NCBI lineage: Eukaryota > Metazoa > Arthropoda > Insecta > Trichoptera > Leptoceridae > Athripsodes > Athripsodes cinereus. The sequence continues at coordinate 16,986,851 of OX388318.1, read as the reverse complement.
ATTTTTGACGTATCTCCACCTGCTGTGCGTTTTGCACAGTACTGGAGATTAGTTTGATTGGTTTTTTTCTGGGTTTCGACACGATAAATAATAAATCTTTTCAAAATATTGAAAAGCAAACAAATAGTTTAACAAGTATACTGAGAAACAAATTATTTTATTAATTGCGTAAAAAAGAATATGTTATAACATTCCAACGATATGTTTCCTTGCTGTGATCTACGAGTATGAATATGAAGACAAAAGGCTAATAATTTGTTAATAAAATATGCGGTGAGGTTTACTGAAGAAGGGTTTCCCCTGGGGACATCCTCGTTGGTATCTTGTCAGGTAGATAGTAGGGGCACATGACCTATGTTTAGATTCAACTTACTTACTATACCACATATTCCATATTGTTATCAACTTCATACAAGGAGGTACATATCTCAATAAAACACTTTTCACAATAGTATAATATTACTAGCTGACCCGGCAAACGTTGTTTTGCCATATACATTATTTCTAGATTACTAATATCTCTATTAAAAATAGGAGTTGATGGTAGAAGGCTGAAAATTTGGGGCTGTATGTATTTTTTAATGCCTCACCATGAAAAAATAACAAAAAATGACTTAAAAATAAAATAAAAAAGTTGACAAAAAACTAAAAAAAAAAAAACTTTTAGGGGTATGAAAAATAGATGTTGGCAGATTTTCAGACCTACCCGATAAGCACACAAAATTTCATCAAAATCGGTTCAGCCGTTTTGGAGGAGTATGATTGCAAACACCGTGACACGAGAATTATATATATATTAGATTTAATTATTAAAGGATCCACTAGGTATTTGACAAAGGGTTACATACCATCACGCCGCTTCACTCATGGGGTAGGCAGGAAGAATCAGCGCCACTTTCATGTATGTTCTCCTATTCGATTGCTTAGCACATGTCCGTGCTGTAGGATCTGGTTTATAATAAAGATCTTGCCATTTGATAGCCTAATAATAATATTTTCTTGGTCATTCTGACATCAGTCATTCTTTCCACATGCCCTAACTGTCGTAACTCTTCATTATACTTTTTACACTAAAATCCATTCGGCAGTTAGTTTGAGTGTCGTGTAAAAAGTAGGTTTACACGAAATAAAAACTTTTACGTCTTCAACTTAGCGATGAGGTTCGTCACCCATCATAAACGTATATTTTTTCAATTTTGTTGTTAGCACGGAGAAGGCAGCTGGCATATTTGTTGCATGCGGCTAGTCTGCACGCTACCTCACTTGTGGAATATGCCGTGTGGGATATTAATAGTTGTAAACGCATTCCTATTAGCCAACTTAAAAAACTAAAAGATCAATCACATGATATAATATAAAAAAAGAAATGAAACATAATCCAAAGTATAATGAAAACATGAGTATACCTACTTAAAAAAAATTGCCAACAATGATAGTAGGTCTTTAAAGAGAGTCTTTGTACTACAAAATAACACAAGTTTTTTTTTTTATCTTATAACTTAAAATGGACACCGTCATATTAAATGACACATAAAAATGAGGCTAAATATACTAACAAATTATAATTATGTGTTGGTATAGGTGTGTGTATATTATGTCTATTCCATACAGCTTAGAAAATCCTCTTAGCGAAAAGATAATCACTACTAGCTTCGGCATATAATAATAATAATATAGGGGGTATATTTACCAAGTATCTCTGAAGCCTTTTATTTATGAATGAAGTCATTTTGTGTAAAAAAAGATCATGAGAGCTTCTTAAAAAGAGAATTTTCTTTAAAAATGTCTTGTGGTAATTTGTGGTAAAACTGATATTAATTAATATCTTTGCATTAATGAGAATTTTTCAAAATATAAAGTATTCAAAGCAAAGATTTCTAAAAGAAATTTTTAATATATTTTATGAAATATCGAGTCAAAGTGATTTAGAAAAATGTCTTTTAAAATCCTATAGTTTTTACCTATTCAGTCTCGTGTATTCACTCCTCAATATTTTCACCTTTACTCTTTTATAATATAATATTCAGGTGCTTGTGTAGCTACTCATCGAAAAAATATTCATCTTATTCTGAAAAGGATATATTATTCATAAAATTTTCCATGTAGAACGAAATGTTGTTTCTGTTTTCCAAATATAACATGGATTGATATAACACAAACCTAAATACCTCCCCTTATAACTGCATATATCTCTTCCTTGAGTAAATTGTATTTAATCATCATCTGTCATCTACTAAATTTTATTTTTTCGTCATAACCCGAATGAACGTTTTTTGAATAAATCGATTTAAAAATGTAAGAATAAAATATTCGTCAGGACTTATTTTTATATTAGATTCTTAAATGAAACCATTAAAGATATGTTAGAAGGTAGACGTAACGTGTAAATAAAACAAAGATTGAATTTTTTTGTGTTTATTTCGTAAAATTCCATTATTTATACAAATAAATAATAAGATATTATTAAAGGTTTTACGTATACTTTATTATGAGTTACCCGAGTTTCGACATGCAATGTCTTTGTCAAACTCAAGTTTGACAAAGACATTGCATGTCGAAACTCGGGTAATTCATAATAAAGTATATGTAAAACCTTTAATAATATCTTATTATTTATTTGTATAAAACAAAGATGTTTCGTTGGGTAGCCTACGTCCATCCAAGCTATAACCGACGTTAGGAAAACCTTTGGTTGGTAAGACATAGCATTCATATAAGAATAAAATGATTAAAAAATATACGTGTCGTGTCGTATGTTCGTATAATCATAAATCAATAAATGAACTTTTGTTTCTGAAATATAATTTCCTTAAAGGTTCATCTCACGTGAGCTGTTGCGTTAGTCAATCATACAGGTCATGTCTAATGTCATCAAGTAATTGAATAGTTAATTACTTCGCCTGGTCATTATCATTAACTCTAAACACATCATATAGCCCCAAAACGATCCCGAAGGGTTCCGTCTCCCTTTTATCATTCAAACCCCTATTAAGGAGGAGGTTTTAAGCAACCAGCACAGACGACGACTCTTATCTAAATTAAGACCGTAAACCAAATCTCGTTTTGTCTTAATGTTATGTGTACGTATCTACTTTGCTTTACATTGAGTCTACAGAATACCTATATAAAGCAATAACACTTTGTGTTAAATTAAGGTTAGGACATTGTCTTTAGTGGAGAAGTTCTATCATCTACCAGTTAATTTAAATACCATAACTATTGTACAATTGCACGGTTGCTTGTTCAACCGTTTTCAAAATACAGCTGTCTATAATATAGATCCACAATTTTTATGAGAATTAAAAATCCCTGTAATAAAACCTGTAATGCTCAATGAAAATTTCCCCTAATTCTTAATAATGTGTTGAAAGAATATTTTTAGTATTTTAAAGATGAATGTTAACATAACTAAAAGAAATAATTAGTTAATATAAGGAATATCTAATTAATATAGTTGTAATACTGTCAAATGTTTTAGAGTTGTTTTTTGGAATAATTATGAGCTGAAACAAAATAAACACAATAAATTCTCGAAAAAATAAAACAGGTGTTTTATTCTACTAAAGATTTTATTTTGTGAGAGAGACGTCTTTCGTCTTATGAGGACATTGTCAATCATTCCTCATGAGGACATTGTCACTCATGAGGACATTGATTGACAATGTCCTCATAAGACGAAAGACGTCTCTCTCACAAAATAAAATCTTTAGTAGAATAAAACACCTGTTTTATTTTTTCGATATGGAATTCTACTACCTAAACACCGACACAGTGAATACAATAAATTCTCATTATTTACAATCAATTGTTAAAAAGGTTATTTTTATGATAAATTTATTTAATTATTTATTTATTTTACAACACACGGCGTGAGCCTTTTACATGTTAATCAAGCAGTATAACAAACAACAAACACAAACAGATAAAATAGTCAAGAATACATTATTATATAGATTTGAAGTGAAAAATTAATGAAGCAACAGTCAATAATAAAAAAAGTACAAAGCAAAACAAAAGAAGTCAATAGGAAACAAAATATCAACGATAAAAAAAAATTGCATTAATTACATCAATACTTTAGAAATTAAAATTAAACTAAATAGATAGTAATTCCACTGGTAACCTCATTATTAATTTGCAAGCCGGCTTTCGAAAGCTTCTGCTCTCATCATCAGGCAATTGTTAAGTTTAGCTTAATTTTTTTTCATTTTAATGACTTATTATAATGAACTTCCAACAAAAACTGTCGGTTGATAAAATAAACTTTAATTAAATTTTATTAAACTCCATATGATAACATTTCTACTTACTTAGTTTAAAAATGCACATGGAAGAATTATTTCAATAATTTCTTATTGTTTTCAGTACAAAACTGCATGAAATGATTGAGCGCACTACTCGTATTACAGATGTTAACAATAATAATGTACCCAATAATATGGGTAAAAACAAAAGTCAGTGGAATAATAGTAAAAGTATAGAGTTTAGGTGGTGAATCAAGTGTTATAAGTTAGTAAGTAGGTAAAGTGCTAGTACATATCTATATACTTATTTATAGAGTGGTGGAATAGGTAGGTACTTACTATTTTGATATCGTGTATAATAGAACAACTTTACTCTAGACGTAAGAATGTATGTATGTGTGTAATGTTTGTAGGTATGTATGTAGGTAAGTACCGAGTAAAGTAAGTTGTGGATTCTGCGGTTGTTCGCCGCTTGCTGTCTTACTTAAACTTAATTGAGATTTAAAGGCATTTGGTTACCCTCGGAATAGTTACATCTACCGCCGCCGCTGCCGTACCTAATTGTCGCTTTACCTTATCTTTTTTCTCTCGTATTCTCCTTTTATATCTTTACTTTAGTTTCGTTCGTCCCATCTTCTTTCTATACGAGCTGGCGTGAGCCCATTTGTTTTATTAATCACTTTAATATAAGCAAAGGCATTATAAGCGACGTTTTCCGAAACCGAAATTGGTTTCCAGCAAGACAAATTTAAAATTTAGTTCGGTAATTTATTTTCTTGCGCAAATATTCGAAACAAAGGGTGCATTTTTAATTAAACTTTATTAGGGAAGATCTTGTTTGGAAATGGAACGTGAAATTTCTAACAAGAGAATGCATTGAATAATGAACAGTAAAATTGAAATAAAATTTCAAGTACTTTACCTTTATTCTTATGGTTAAACTTACTATATGGATTATCAATATAAATAAACACATGATAAAAAAAGTCTATTTTACGTAACAATTTATTTAATTATATATTCACTTAATCAATAAACACACTAAAAGTATTAAAATAGAAAATAAGCAAATTTTCAAAAAAAGGTTTCCTAATCATTGAAAAGATTTGATATAACGAAAACAAAATTGTTTTTAGTTTTAGTATGATTTATTTATTAGATCAGTTACCAGGTTTCGACTTATGAGGTCATTGTCAAACTCTTTTGAAGAGAGTTTGACAATGACCTCATAAGTCGAAACCTGGTTACTGATCTAATAAATAAAACATAGTAAAATTAAAAACAATATTGCTTTCGTTTATCAAATATAATTGAGTTTTACAAAATTAACGTCAACTCAATCAATAAATTTGCAAAGATTCTTCTCAGAGTTAGTGGAGCACAGTAAAACTAGCGGGTACATTGTACATAATTTCTAATATATTATATCTATTTCCCGGAAAACTTATATCATACAAGAATATCAGATAGAAAAAAGTTAACTTGACGCTTACCCAAATTAATGGAAAAATTAGTACTAGAGTACATACGAGAGATGGACATTGAATATAAAGTAAATGGAGAAACGTGAAGGGACTAGAGTGGATTGCTGCGATAAAAAATAATTAAATAACAGTATAGTACAGCAGTGATAGAGGATACTGGTTTCTCAAACCTTTCCTGAAATACGAGAAGTTTTCATTCTTCACCGAATCCTTCACAGGAAATTACCCTTTCATATCATTCAAATCACGATGTGTTACAATAATAATAATAATATTTATACACGTAGGTATACCTTCTTTACACTATATAAGATGTTCAAGTCAATCATAAACTATGTATTGTATAGAATAATGTTACGAGATATGATGTATGAAAGTAACACAATACGGAAATCGACTTTTTTTCTACGGAATATTTGGAGAATCAACGTCAATCAAAAGGAATATCCTTTTCGATTGAATAAACCACTCAGCCATTTGACAAGCAGAAAAATAATAGTTTGATACGGTGTAGTGCAGTTCAGAAAGTAACAAACACCTCTTGGGAGTTTAACACTCCATATAACTTTGATATAATATATTTTACGCTATTGTACCTACAAAGAATCTTTGTTTCATGTTACTACTACTTCAGAACATACCTTTGTACTATTTGTAATACAAATGGATTTAGTTACTTACCAATACAAATCCCCATATGGTTTTGTAAGAAATACAAAGAAATACACACATATTACTAAGAAATTCTTGAACATTATTTTGTTATGTACATATGTTATTGATATCATACGAGTATTATGGACCTTTTTAAATGATGTATTAGGTATATGGTTTAATTCGAACAATATTATAAGACATATTTTTCTGTCCAAAGTCATTATTTATCCAAAGAAGACTAGTAAATTTACTTTACTAACTGACTTTTTGACTGTTAGTAAAGTACTGACTCTGACACCATATTTGCATTTTTATTTATATTTATTTGATAATTATGTATACAATTCGTTGAAGAATAAATTTAAAATTTGGAACACATCATCACATGTATGTCTTTAAATTAAATATTTCAATGATAAGCTTGTATTAAAAACGCCATAATCTAATAAAAACATGAAAAATTTTAAGAGGCTTCTTTTTTTACTTCAATAAGGGAAAAATAAGTTGCTTTACAAAGTAGAAAAATGTATTATCTTTCCTTTTTGGGTATTTTTTGGGGTGTCAATTTTCGACATTTCATTTCGAAAAGAATTCTGACAATCCGTTTCCTGGATGAGGGATGATGCGTATGATATCCTGATCCTTTTTATATCAGTCCAGTTTGGACAGGAATTATGAATCCATATTTTTTTTTATTATGCCTTCATACGATTATGAATTAAGATCACTTAAAATAATTTAATATTATTGTAATTTTTTTTTAGATTGAATAAAGGAGATATATAAAAAGACAATGTTCTAAGAAAAATAAAAAATATATTTGAAAATTGATAAAAAGAATACATAAACTTCATATTCTTTGTTCGAATTTTTCGAGATAGAGTACAGTACAATAGTATGAAAAAATAGAGATTAAATTTAAGGTAAATTTAAGGTAATGTAAAAATTCACCCTATTAATTACATAATTTCCTACTAAAAAATGCAGTAAATTTAAAATAGTTTAATAAAATACATAGTTTTTTGAAATGCAAAAAATAAAAAAATTATGTATTGAGATTCGTGAGCAAAATTTCACATTGTAAAAAGCTATTTTTTAAATGAAGCCAATAGTTAAAATTGATAAAAAATCATTAACCATGACGTGTATTAAAATCAAAACTACATCTCAAAAAATCTTCTCGTTCATCATGAAAATAAAAATATTTATGTGAAAATAAAAATGACAATAGGTAATTTAAAATAATTTCGCGTTTATTCAATAAACTTTTTTGAGAGATTTAATAATTTGTGTATGAATAATATTATATATATTATGTCGTGTGGCCAACATCATTAAACTTCTATTGTCATCAAACAACATTTCAGCGAGCGAACGGTGGTGGAATATAAACCTATTCCCTTTGGTGGGTTGGACGGATGGCAGAGATTAAGCCATAAGCCGGTTTTGAAAAAGGACACTAATAATATATACGCCTAAAATGTTTGCTGAAAGAATAAAAACATTTTGAGTAACTCGCTGAAAATAGGATTAGAAAATTTGGAGAGAGGAGGTGTTGGAAAATGCCTACTACCACTTGGTATATATTTTATACATTTTATGTAATAGGGTTTTATTAATTAATTCTTCAATTAAAATTGTGCATGTTTGTAACTTTATTAATGGGGTGGTAATTAAAAAAGGTTTAAAGTTTATTAAAACGTATTTTTACCTTAATATTATTTATAAAGACCCTTCAAAAATCATATCCGTCAATATTAGCAAAGTACGTATATTTTATGACTGTTTACATATTGATTTACCTTTCTAGATTTAATATCGAAAAAGTCTATGCCAAGTCTCGTCAAATAGGTACGTTTTTAGGTAGATATAGAAAATTCAAGGTAATATTTTGTACACTGAAACTCTTTCAATAATTTTCTCTTTATAATTATATTTTTCATAACAAAAATATGGACTCATATGTCCAAGATTGTTGAATGATAATAAATATGTATTCCTACTTTTACACTGAAAAATGTGCACTTATCACCATATTACTCTTCAGTACATAAAGTTCATATTATAATTTAAAGAAATACGATAAAACTGCATCAATTCACTAAGAAAGTGTGCATGTGGATGTGCAAGAAGAATAAAATAAATAAATAAATAAAAATAATCTTGAAAATAATTAAATGAAAAAAAATGTATAACCTAAAGGCAATATTGAAATTCATCCCTGTGTATCAGGAAGAAAGTCGAACGAAATAAAAGAAAAAGTAATGTCATTCGTGTACATTTTGTTAAATAATAAATGAACAAGCTTCACCCCATAACAACGTGACATTAATTAAGAAATTTAATTATGTTAATAACACTTTTAAAAGAACGTTTATAAATTGAGAAACGCCACCTATGTACATACAAGATACGATGTTTACGTCAATGTAATAAACAATATATTGTGTACACAATAATAATAATAATAATAGGTATGTAGATTTAAATGAATGAGAATTTGAGTATGTAGTAGTATGACTTTACACAAAATTGGCCTTTTAACGATTTGATGCTCTGTCGCGGTTTGTCAACGAAGGTATCAAGAGTGTCTCCATGGAGGAAATGAAAGGGATCAAACGTTCTGTAATGCGCTGGAATGAACAACCTCAAAGGTAGATAGATCTACAAGGGTTGGTGGAGTAGCTTTGGGACCTACTACATACCTACTACCAGAGACCTTCATAATATAATACATACCACTTTGTACCTTCACAATATATACATATGCGTCTGTTCGTATTATATAGGTATTATTACGACATGTGTACCCAACGCTCCCCTCACTCTTTGAAATGGAAAGTGATATGAAGATTTTTGAATTACATTTGTCGTGATAATTTCCCTAAATAAAATACAATTTTGAGATGTGCGTATCGATTTTTCTTACAATTTTGATACTTGTTGTGTAGAAGACTTCTTTACTGCCATAATATTTTTTCTTATATGAAATATTATTTTGAATGCCGATTTAATCGTTCTTATTTGTAATGATAATTTGTTTATGAGTAATATTTCTTTATTAAGTTGACGTTTATTTTGCAAAACTTTATATTTACTTATGTCATTGGATTTTTTTTTTATTTTGGCTATCCACCCGTTATCGAGTGACTTGAGTCCTTTGGGAACAATGTATTCGATGCCAAGGGTAAAATACACCATATTTATAAGTGCATTACCCTCCTAGCATCATTATAATCATATCATAATATATTATCAGCATAATCCGTAGACTGATAATCAAATATAATATTATATACAATAAACAAAAAAAATATTACAATGTAATCAAAACACAATATTCAAAGTGCAGGTGGGCAAATCGCAACAATAACTAGTAATAGGCACTTCCAATACACACACATATCCAGTCTACACAACGACATTTCAATGCTGTCACTCAAACACACACAACCTCACCCTCACACACACACACACACACGCCATGGAATGGAACGCCATGTTGATATTCATTCGCTTCCTCCGCATTCATTCAAACTTCTCATACATGCACGTCAATTTTTTTTACTTGATACGTGACTGTTCTTGAAAATTCGATTCGCGTTGTTCATGGACCGCGTTTTCTCACACCCCTTCTTCTAGATAAATACACTCTCTTCCTCATCCTTTCATCGTCCATTCGTTTCACATGATGTGTGTGTTTTTTTTTCATAAAGTGATATTTAGTAATTCGTTCCCATTAAAACATTCTTACATCGACTCGACGAATACATCGACTCGTAAATCATGATTTGTTAGAAATAATGCCGGAACAAATTACTCATTTGTCAAAAAATCATTCGGAATGGAGAATGTTTATTTCATTGCCTTTAAACAAATAAAGAAGAAAAAGAAAATAGCTGACTCCAAGAGCAACTGTTTCCATGAACAACTGTTTTCAAGAGCAACTGTTTTCCAGAGCAACTGTTTCCAAGAGCATTTGTTTTTAAAAGCAAAGTAGAAAGATGAATGTAAGAATAAATATATCACGTAATATTTGGATGACTTGTTGAGCGCTCTTTGACAACTAAGGCTCATGATTTTGTTTGGATTATCCCATGTGATTTCTTGAACAGGAATGTTTTCATTTGGTTCTTGAACCGATACATATCGTGCGTTTCTCTGCTCATCTGTGGAAGTCTGCCAGACTACAGGTGCAGATATTGCAAAAGCACACTCCACATACACTGGTTTCGTTTCGATACAGATTATGTAGGTAGATTATGTAGGTTATAATTATTTCATATGCCAATTAAGGTACTTACTATAGTACACACGTACATACACGCAATAAGTAAAGTCTTATATTTCCTAACCCAGACACTTTTGTACTTACAAATGTTTTATGACTCGGTACTATGCTAGTTAGTAAGGTCAAACAAATTACAAATTTACTCTAAATGTTTTTATTGACCATTAAAAGTCTCATATCAATAAAATGTATTGTACACAGCTCGTGTTCATTAGAAGTATATACATAGGTACAAAGCATTAGAGTTAAATAAATTCGAAATAATGAAACGGATAGTTATAGTTTGAACGGATATCAGAAAATATCCTGCGAGATTCTATACTGGAGTGCCTGGCGAAGGCAGGTAGGTATTCGAAATACATCCCAACACCCCAAAGGCATTTTAAATCTTCTTATTAACTATGAGGTATGCCAGCCTACCTGATGTAATATGTAATAAACATGCAGTCAGAGCTCTGGCTGCCCAACTTGTGGGATATAATTATTGTATGATATAGTAGTAGTAGTAGATGTAAAAAGCAAGTATTCGTTCAACATCAATAGTATGACTTTAAAATTTGACATCTTCGTCTACGTAACAACTTTGATAATATTATGTAATTTATTAAAATGTAAGTATTTGATTAATTCATTTCAGCGATGATGTATGCCGCCCATACTGAATGTATTATTTTTTATTGGCATGTAAAAATTGACTTGAATATTTATTAAATGCTTTATGTCCGCTGGCTACCTCACTTGTGGGTGTTGCCGTGATGATATGAACGAATAAATAAAAGAATTCAAAACTTAAATACCGGATACTCAGCAGCCACGGTCATGAAGTGTTAGTTTAGTAGAGTTATTCCGTGTATAGTAAGATAATAATATAATTATGTAAATTGATATGTATGTAAATATGGCGTTCCGTTCTCTCTGCCTACCCCACCTGGGACATGGCGTGAGAGTATAATATAGTATAGTAGTAAATTGATTTGTTATAACAAAAGTATATAAATGCATTTTTGTATGATTATTGAGCGAATAAAAACGTTCTGACACACTGAATGATAAAGTTTCAATGCACGTAGGTACATATCCCGAAATCATTTTTAATTTTTTTTGTCTTTCTATGTCTTTCTTATTACTTATTGAATACATTGGAATTTAATTTATATTTACCATTACGGCACGGCGTCTCTCACAATCATAAGTGGGGTATCCATCGGATCAGCTTCATGCAATAAATATACAAGTCATTCTCAATGCGCCCTTGAAAACAATTCATTAGATTACGTGGGGTACTTCAGTGATATTTAACGTTTACGAAACCGAATAGTAGGCAGATTTGCGGTTTCATTTCTAGTACAAACTACGAGTTAATGTACTAGAATGTACATGCAGAGTTACTTATACAGAAGCTGGTGTATTATCATGCCAGTTTGATTTTGGATCTATTTTAGGTTTTAAAATCCCCATATGGAAGATAAAACGAAAAAGTTTTTCTAAGTGGATTAATATTCCGAAAATCCGAAAATACCAGCTAATATTTTACTTAAACACGTATTGAAATTTTAGAAAATGCTGCAAAGAGGAAAAAAATAGCTTTCAGTTTTTTCTCTACCTGCTGAAAAACATCCACAACTAAAACAACAAAATTTTTGAATATTCGTTGTCACACAAAAAATATTTCTTTGGAAACAATCAAAATACCTATAGAATGCATTTATTATTGATTTTTATTTCTGATTTCAGAGTAACTAAGTTTGAGTATTGGATTTAGGTTTTGTTCGAAAATTGAATCCATAAATTGAGTACACGTTTAGTATTGTTTTACCTTTCTCTTTATTATTTTGTCTTCAAAATACCCATTGTTCCAGACGAATCTCTTACACGTCATTATAAAACCTTTCTAATGAAATACACTATTTTAATTAAATATTATTTTATGACTGTGTGTGCTATTATTAATATTATGTAATCAAAATCATTTGTCATGATCTGAATATACAATAGCAAATTATTTCAAATAATAACAACAAATTGTTAAATTAACTTTTATTACTTGTTTACATTATGTTAATTAATTAACCCAGAATAAAGGTGTAATTGCAGATCTAGAATAGGGATCCTAGATTTTGTGGCGATGGACATTTTTTAAATTTCTCTTTGACTCTCAAAAGAAATTCATATTTTATATAACTTCTTTCTTCCACTAAAAAGTTTCTCAACTCATGGTCTAGAATATTTGATGTATCTGTCTATAACTTCAAGGTATCTCCAATAATAGGGGTAGTCAGTGAATTTACTGGATTTAATAATCACACTTACAGTTCGTTTAAGCCGTGGAGCACCCAGCAAATAACATATTGTATAGACAATTCACACAGACCGAGCTAGTCCCAAACTACGATATGAATCTTGTATTATGTGATACACATATTATGTTACACAAATATACAATGCACTGAACACATATAAATGTAACACCCAGATCCAGGACAATCTGAAAAAGGTCATTCTTCATTTTGCCCTGGCCAAGAATCGAACCCGGGACCTCGTGACTCAAAGGCAAGTGCGTTAGCCTCCGCGCCACGCCGGTCGTCATAGGTATATAATAGGTCTAAGGAATAGGTCTGTCACTATTTTAGGTAAGTTTTTGAGTGTTCAAAAAAATAAAGACCTTATTCAGCTCAAATTCAGCGATGAGGTTTGTCACCAATTTATTTATTTATTTTATTCTTCACTGTACATTGGTTACAATATTACAAAATAAAACAGTGACATAAAAATAACAATTATAAATTCAATGTACAGAGGGCGAGTTTATCGCTAAATCCTGATTGTTTTAATTTTTTGCTTGCATGTTTATTACATATAGCTGGTTTGCTGGCTACCCCACTTGTGGGAAAAGCCGTGATGGTGTAGTAGGATATGTCGTCATATAAAAAAATGAGATAAACAAATTACAAATAACATAGTATTTTGTCGCCAAGATGTCATAATTTTATACAAGAAATGTTATATGGATACCTGCTTTTTACAAGATACTAAAAAATATGAATAAAGAGAATTGAACAAATTTATTCAAAATTTATTTTCTGCTCATAGAAATAAACTGTGAAATATTCCAAAAATCTTCTCACCCAGCCGGCTATCCTTTGCATTGTTGTAATTCAATTTAAAAATTTAACACAAAGTTTAATTTAAAAAACTTAACATAATAAAATCAGATTTTGCATCTGTTGTTGTAGTTGTGCTATAAACTTGTTTCCCCTTCATCCCATTACTGATTCTACTTCTTACTTTATGGTCTAGCTACAACAATATATTCAGGGCTGCAATTACACATAATAGAATTCTAAATCTAAAATAAACATTAGGTATTATCTTGTGAAATATTCAATTCCCGAAAAATTATCTTTCTCGTCACTTTTTATATTTAATCTTATATGCGTCAATACTAAATATTATACAAGACAAATGCGATTCAACGATGTGATCTCCCACTCATTCAATTGTCACGAAGAGGATAATTTGTATGTTTATTATATTCAGTTATGGCTACGTTGCAGCCACTCCAGTTGTTGAAAATGCCAGCCGTGTATCAGATACTGAATCTTTGGAGAAAATAGTTTATCAAGAACTTCCTACAGAAATATTTATGGTTACAAATATCATTAAAAAAAAAGATCATTCGTGTTTTGTGAATATTTGTGAATGCCCCCGAATTTACATCTGCAATCCATGAAAATAATTATTTATCACATTTTCTTTGCAATTTTGTGATATAAACAATATAATAAGAGCATATTTAGGTGTCACTTAAAGCATTTTATGGATAGAGACTCAAAAGCTCATTTCTCTATCTAAGTATACTCGCACATACATTTACATTACATATACATTATGAAGTATGTATACAGATGTGTCTACTTTCTGTACTTTTTCATGAAAAATTTCAGGAAATTTCAAGCAAGTGTAGACTTTTGTGTTAATAATTTTACGATCCGTAGTAGCATCCCCTTCCGTCATATTACAAAAACCCAAGCAGTATATTTTTGGGGTGATTGTGTAATCTTAATTTATTTAGAAGCGTGCCTTAGTAAGCCTTGCTCAGATTAAATTATTATTTAAATATCATCCTCAAACAGGAGTGAGCCGCTACAGGTTGATGGTGTGAAATACGGGAGAATTATATGGGAAATATTATGGAACAGGGTAATAATAATAGTAAGTATAGCAAATAATACGGGATCTTCGAGACAAGCTGCTTGTTGTTAATTTATAGCTTACTACAATTTGAAATAATAATGACTTGTACGCTTCATGGACTTGGAAATAATATGTTATTCTTACTAAAAGCACAACATTTCATTGATTGAATTTATTGTGTTAAAGTTGTGAAACAACAATTCACATACATACATCTTCTTCCCCTTGTCCTAGTTGGGTCGGGGGCCTATTGCGCCTAGGTACGTCCTCCAGAGATCCCTGTTCACCGCTGCTTCCAGGACCCCCGGCCACTCCAAACCAAGCCTTTCAACACACAAGTTTGACACCTGCCCTTGCCAGTTTCTTCTAGGGTGGCCCATTGGTCTTCTTAGACAACTTTTCTTCTTCTTCTTAAACAACAATTAAATTAAATTTATTTTAAGATGTTCAATATGACATTGTCTTGTGTTTCACTATAAAGTATACAAAATATACCACAAACATGTTAAGAGTTTTCACCATCGAATTGGAATGATCACAGCTGAGTATAAAATTGAAATAAAAATAAATCTTTATGTTCACAAGAGATGAATGATGAAAAGAGATGTTAGGTGGAATTAATTTTTTGGTATTGAGTTTTGAGTCAAACTTGTGTGTTGAAAAGCTTGGTTTGGAGTGGCCAGAGGTCCTGGAAGCGGCGGTGAACAGGGATCTCTGGAAGAGGTACCTAGGCGCAATAGGCTCCCGACCCAACTAGGACAAGGGGAAGAAGATGTATGTATGTATGGTATTGAGAAATGGAGAAGATGAAGGAATTTGGAAGTAAACAATGCTCACTTAGTGAAATGTAGATTAATTAATGTATCATGGCTCTGGGATATTTTGTATGCGCCCTTTTCTTTCAAAGTGCATGACCATTATCAAATATATTTAACAATGAAAGAATGATTTTTGACAACGGTCTGCCATTTCCGAAACTCCGGCCGAAAGCTACTGAGACATTTCATTGATGACGCCTTTTGTATTTTCGTAGTCTCTTTTTCATGGTTTTCTGAGTACCTACTTTTCTTTTATTACCTAAAGTCTGACTCAAATATTTTTCAATTAGAAGTGAAGACAGTATTTTGTTAATTTATTTTTACTTTTTGAATAAATATGTATTAGTATAATATTGTGTTGATGGAGCATCTCAACAACCCTAAATAATAAATGATATCAAGTTGAGATGACTAATCGATGGATTTGTGGGAAGTTTTATACCTACACCAATTATTATATAATGTAATGTAATGCTAACGGAAATGCCTGGTATTGCTCAGATTATAATGAAACCATTCATAGTGAATATATTTTGACATATTTAACTTGAATTTCTATGTTTATTTGTTACATGAATTTAAAATACGCTATCGCGATTTCAGTGCACTAATACCACTGACGAGCTTTTCAAGACACTGAAATCGCGATAGCGTATTTTAAATTAATGTAACAAATAAACATGAATTAATTAATTTTCTATTAATCATGAATTGTCAATTATAGATACTTCTTGGTTAGTTAATTTTCTATATAATCTTATTTCAACTACATAATTTGGAAAAACTCTCTTGAGCATATTTTGTGATTCTGTATACGATTATTTGAATTTGTTTTTTTCAGAACATAAAAAAGGTTGAATTAAATAATAAAAAAAATCCTTCATTCATTTTATTCTTTGTTTTTAATAGAACACACATGGGAGAAAATAATATGCATTTTTTTATAGAAATCAAACATTTGTGATAAGGTTGTCTAAAAATAAAATATATGCATATGCACTTTCTTACCTTGGTAAAAATTACGATGTCCCGTTTAAATGGCGCTAGAATAATTAAGTTAAATACTCGTAAATTATCGGTTATAAGTTCAATCGATCAGCAAGAAATGTTCATAAAAATAACGAATATTTTTAGATTTCATATTGTTTTCGGTAACACTCAAGTTAACATTACGTATTTTTCTATCCTTACAGAAGAGGTATTTCTAATGGATATTCATTCACACAGACAGTTTAAAATTTTAATATCTTTAGAGAAGTAAGATTGGTGAGTATAGTACTAGTACACTCAATGAGTGTGCCTAGACACAAGTGCTGTGAGTATTGCAGAGTCGCTATAAGATACTTAGTAAAGTAAGTACATTATAGTAGGAAATAATAATAATAATAATGATTAAGTTAGCAACATCCTATAAGGAATAAGGGAGTTATCTTGTTTAGGTTTGACACCAAACCATAACATCTCCATAATCGTTACCTACCTAATACTAATACAGCTATTTAGTAAGTACGTACTAACAATAATTCTATATGCCACCTAATTACATTTTCCATTACATGAATTACAACGTCATTTGGAAATTGGATGACATATTATAATATTATATCGTTATAAGTTAATTTTGAAATTTATACAATTTATTTATAGCGTACTTTTGTGTAATGTACTTTTACGAACTGACATCTCAATATTATTATTTGTTTTTTTATTATTATTTTTAATTGTTCTTGACATCTCAATACTAGCCTTGACATCTCAATATTTTATCTTTAGTAAGGAAATGCAATATTAGATTGAAAGGATACCACAAGGATATCAGATATTGTATACTTATTTTGTATAGTAATATGATTATATAATATAATATAGCCCCCGTCCGATTTACCCAATGCGATATTTGTTTGAGATACTTGGCCGCACCGCCAGGTATCGCTGTGTGTATTCAACATGTAGTATATAAATAATAATATTTCTGTGCTTTGAATAAAATACGAACATCTCATCCTTTTGAATAAAGATGGATTCACTCTGCGAATGTTCTTTTGATATTATTCTCTGTGTTTCACAAAATGTTTAGTACCTACTCACATACAACACTTACACACATGCAACGTAAATCCCTTACAAGAGAGAGATCTTTCAACTTCAAACTTTATCAAAATATTTTTTAGCGTTTTGCATCATTTAAATTCTTTCTTGAACATTTATTATTCTACTACTTTATTTATTTTACTCTACGTAAAATTAATTGTGATGATAAATTGTTTTTATTTTATTGTTTCAGAGCCCGTAGACAATTTGTACTTAGCGATCGTCTACTGGCGAACTTTTCGACAATCTACCTACACGTACCGTATAATTATGCGTTATTGTTGCAGTTATTGACGAAAATTCGTTTGTAGGCGATCGCCAAGTACAAATTGTCTACGGGCTCAGATTCTTGTGAATTTAATTGTTGGTCTTGTGTAAGGTATGTATGTTTATAATCATTATACATACACTGTAAATTAAATAGAAAGGAAAGCAATAAAAAAACTATGTATGATTTGATTATCTGCATTGTAAAAATAGGTATAGCGCCCTTGAGATGGATGTCTCCTTAAACGGCGCCGAATAAATCATCCGACATATATACATACAAATTACAAACATATTTTGTTGTTTATCAGTATAAGACAGAACATAAAGTAGACAATTTATAGAATTATAGGTACGAGTATTTTTTCTTGATCTTGAAATCGCTTAGAATAGAAATAGTATGCAGCAGTTATATGCAGTAACCATTTTTTTTAATTTTTTTACATAATAAACCGCTGCATCAACCTTAACAAAAGTAATATAATAAAAAAAAACAATCGAGTAAAGAAATGCATATTAGATAATGGAAAATAATAAAAAAACAGAAATAATATATAATCAATTAATATCAAATAGAGAAGTACGTACTCAAATAAATTTACGTTAAATAAACAATCAGTACATGAACGGAT
Source organism: Athripsodes cinereus (assembly GCA_947579605.1). Classification (NCBI taxonomy): domain Eukaryota; kingdom Metazoa; phylum Arthropoda; class Insecta; order Trichoptera; family Leptoceridae; genus Athripsodes; species Athripsodes cinereus. The sequence goes on along the minus strand of OX388318.1, from coordinate 16,968,173 downwards.
AATACAAGGCGTGGATAATAATATAGTTTGGTATATCAATTTCCATGTTTATAAACATTAATATAAGTAAAATAGGCCGAAAAATATTATGTAGTTTTAGAAGACAACAAGTGTAATATTATTTTATATTGTTTTATTTATCAGCCAAGCAAAACATACAGTCATTTGGTATATATTACAAATTAATACATTAAATCACTATTTGACCAGAGAAGTTTGCGGATACTACAAATAAATCAGTACGTTTACCAATCCATATTCATTTATGCTTTGCACGGCTGATAAAAGTAGGTATAATAGTAAGTAATTATTTATGTATATGATCTGCAGTAATAATATAATTCATTATAAGTAGTACATATAAGTTCAGTATGAGACACACGTGCAATATTTAAGTAGGTAAACACGTTCTGAATATAAATATATATACAACGAAATATTTTGAGCATCTCTGATATAATCCCATCCTTTCCTTTTCCTTTCCCCTCTACCTCCCGGCGTCGCTGTCATCTTTGAATTATAATTGAATTATTTATTTGACAAACAGCGGTTGAACCTACTAAACAACAGTGGTTCGCTGTTTTTCCTACTAATACATACACCATTGCTACTTTTCCTACTACACCATTGCTACCAAATACAGGATATTGGGAATAATATTACTGTTTTGTTTTTGTTACAAACTTTGATAATAATAATACTATAACATGACGCATGTTTTCATTTTTTTAAGGATTAAATTTTGCACATATTATATAGAAAAAAACGCTTTTTCACTTTAAAGAGAAATATAGAAATGTTAGGCACTTTTATGGGATTCTCGGAGCCTGGGAGATGGATGCCCAACTATCCCTCCATCGTTTAGGTGGTCTTCCTGGGGGTCTGTTTCCTGTCATGCGTTCGTCTGCTGCTATTCTAATCACTCGATCTGAGCTCGCCCTCCCCACATGATCTCTCCAGAAACGTCTTCTTGTTTTGCCACATTTTCGACATTACAGATTCTTCTTATTTCTGAATTTCTTAAAACAAATAGACATAACACACAACAAAAGCAAATAATTTAAAAGCGAATTAACAAAAATTATACAAGTCAATTTTTTCACATTTATGCAACATTCATAGATAAAGACCACAAACAATATTTAGTAAAGTTGAAAAAGCTTAGATAACAAAATAATAATTAAACAAATACAAACAATAATACTTACACTATTTAATACCAGTGCAAGTACACTACCTAGTTATCTAGTTGTTGGTTTTCGGGTTAACCATGTCTTGATTTGTTAAATCGACGTTTCGGTGCACTTGCTGGCCCCATCTTCAGGAAACGTCGATTTAACAAATCAAGACATGGCAAACCCGAAAACCAACAACCAGATAGTGAAGATCGCCATGAAAGCCTTCAAACCACATTGACACTACCTAGTTGCTATTATATTTACCAAAACTTTATGGCACATGGAATGTGTTAAATAATTCCGACCAGTCGTGCTTGAACATTTTGATATAAAAGTTATAAGTATATCTTTTAATATTTGATATCACAGAAACTCGTGCTAATGATAAAGAATGTTGAATCGTATCCTTAGGCAGTATGAGACAACAAAAAAAGTTAATTCCTATCAATATGTATATATATATCTTTACCATTACGGCATCTCTCACAGCTGTATTTAAGTATAATTAACGTAGATGTAGCATTCTTCGTACACTTTAAAATTAAACATTCAAAATGGATGACATCAATATTTTATACGAGATATTTTACGAACTTTTAGAGGACACTGAAAATCTTTCAGAAAAGAGTGGGAGACGTGTTCTCTTCCGAACACTTCACGGGTTTTACTTCACGGGTTCTCTTCCGAACACTTAACGGGTTTTACTTCACGTGTTTTCTTCCGAACACTTCACGGGTTCTCTTCCGAACACTTCACGGGTTTTACTTCACGGGTTCTCTTCCGAACACTTCACGGGTTTTCCCGTATGTAACGTAAACCAAAAAATAAAGGTAACTTCCCCATGTAATAAAACTTCTTTGAGTATTGTAAGTGCATTAGGAAATAAATGTTTGTTATAATGACAATCTGTGTCACCCCCTACCCCTACCCTTGTCTCTGTAATTGATTTCATATTCTTGTTGAAATATAACAACCCTCTTTAACTAGATCCAACGAGGGAGGTTGTCGTATTACCTTTTATTATTATTTTATCAACAACGAAAAATCTCTGCAGTGCTAAAGGCTAATATTCTTAAATTATGTCATTGAAAATAAATAATCGTGAAATTCGTTTGAAATTGAATTATTTTTGTGATCTCAAGGATATATACAACCTACTCGTATTTTAACATTTTGTGACCAATATTATCAATACAATATCACTATTTTTCACGCATATTTTGATTATCGTGTCTAAGTACTTAAATATTCATATGACTGATTTCTTAATGAGATGTTTGTGTTTTTAAAAATGAGTTAATTGGCGTAGACGTTTTGTTCATTACATTTGTTCTTTAATGCGAGCTTCCAACTTTTGGAGAGATAATATGGTAATCCAGTAACGCCATCTGACAACATTCCTAAAATTTTCTTGTGCATGAGAACAGTGTATTGTGATAAACAAACTGAATATCCAATTTGTTATTATGCCAAGTGACTCAGTTTATCATTATTATGTACATAGATCATGAAATTAGATAATTTTGTCCTCATAAGAATCAACCAGTAGCTTTGTTCCATTTTTAAACATAACATGATTTCACCAATTTTATATTTTAAAACAATACTTAATTTTTTGGTATTAAGTATTTTCGCTACACAGTTTATGAGTCTTTTAACATAATATACCTACTGCATCCGTTAGCTACCCACTCAATTCAAAATATAAAAAAAATATCGCGATGAAGAAAAATAAGACAAAATAAATTTCAAAATTCATAATATAGTTTCCAGATGACAACACCCAAATATCGACACATCAATAAAAACTGTTTAATGTATTGCACATAATATTTTTTGATTAACGAAAGAGCCGTTTATTTTTAACAGCGCGTTTATTACCGCCGTCAACGCCACCACAATAATAACTCTTTTATTGTCATATTTATTGTTTGTTTATAGTACTTAACATTTGCGTGATGTTATTATTGTGAACAAGTGTTTTTATACAAATAAATTCACACTACATAAAAACTGTTAAATTTTACAAATACATCAACAATATACACTTAGGTAACTCATTCACGAATATACATAGGTGCTACTTTTAATATAAATTACAGTGTCGCGTTTCTCGTACATGCAAAAAAGTAACGTATGGTCACATGGCTTAAGAATTATAATAGTTTATTAAACACAATATCATTTTACAATAATCGAACATTAAGGGTTTTCCCACCACTTTCCCCTGGATGTTTTAAGAGCTGAGCTCCTATATCATCCAGACTCAACGAAACAAAAGAAAAATTCAAAGGGAGGGCTCAGGATTTGCCTTATGGGCTCCCCCCGACAAAATCCTCCCCTAAACTACAACCCTTAATGTCCCTTGGAGGAGATACTCACTACAAGGCACTACTCACTACTACAATATTCTTACAAACTATGTTCTTACAGTTACGTATTGCTACGTACTAAAATTCTTAACACTAAAGACAACACTTTACAGCTTATTATCTAAGTAGTAGAGTATTCAAGACAATAATAATAAATGCTTACCAATCATACCCACCACTGCCAAACACGAAATTTCTTCCTTACTGAATTTGAAAGAAACAAAGAAAGGGAAAGAAACACATTAAACTTCCAAGGCTAGAGTATGAAAGTGGAAGCAAATAAGCAATTGATCAAAAAAAAAAGAAAAAAATGACAAAACCAAGGGACAGAGTGCTTGAAAAGCCACCTCCAACGACAGGAGTAGGACATGCACAAAACAAGTAAGAGAGTTCAGCGGCTCGGTCACCAAATTATCAGGATAAATCCACTGGTGGCAGTCCAGGTCGACGAAGATCATCCCACTTAAGCTTCCAGGCTTCTACAAAATTTTTGAAGCATTTGAAGTTTGTAGCATTAAGGGTTAATTCTTCAAACCAAACTGGTCTTGGAGTGTCCACACTCAAACCCCGAATCATATCGTCTCTGGCCTCCGACATCAAATTGCAATCCCAAAGAATATGTTCTGCATATTGGGCTCCTCCCCCACAAGGGCACCACGGCTCATTGCATAAATTAAGCTCAAAAAGTTTCCCCATAAGATCACCATGACCTGAGATTAGCTGTGTAGAGAAGTGTTCAAAGTGAATGAAATGACGTCGCATTCTAGTTCTGAGATCTGGAAAGAACTTATACACAAGTCTGCCCGTCCTCGAGGAATCCCACCTCTGCTGCCAAATATCCATTGTTTTCTCTCGGACCTTAATCATTGCCCTTTCTATCCCAGATCTTCCGGGTTCTGGTCTAAAAACAGCCCCAAAGTATTCAGCTACACCGTCAACTTTCAAACATCTTCTAGCGACACTTTCTCTTACCTCCAAATCTGCCGGTAAAACACCTGCAATCACAGGAAGACCATCACTAGCAGAGGTGCGATATGCTCCAGTCAAACCTATCAACAAAGACCTCTGGCCCCGAAGAAGTGCAAGACTGACTGACCCCACCTCCAATCTGAAGGACCAAACCCTGGCCGCATATGAAATCTGCGGTATATAAGTTGCTCGATATATTGTCAGGAGACACCTAGGATGAAAGCCCCACGTACCCTTGCTGAGGCTTCGCAAGGTTGCAAACAGTTTTCTGCCCTTCTCTGAAATTCCTCTAACATGTTGGATGAAAGAAAACTTTTTATCTAAGACTACACCCAAATATCGAAAATCGTCAACTAACCTGATTGATTTACCTTCCATCTTAAGGGTGGGATTTCGGGTTCTACTTAAGGTTCCCTTCATGAGCATAGCCGCCGTCTTCGCAGCAGAAAAAGAAAGACGATTCAGTCTACCCCATGCCAAGATACATTCAACTGTCGAAGCAAATGTTGTTTCAAGAGCTAATCTTGAGTTTTCTGCTATCATCAGCAGGGCATCATCCGCATATGCAATAAGAGTACATTGAACTGGGAAAGGCAAGGTCAGAAGATCATTAAAGAGCACGTTCCACAGAAAAGGACCCAAAACAGATCCCTGCGGACAACCCATCGTAACCTCTCTCTCCACGCGATGACCTCCATGTGAAATCACTACTTTCCGATCCCTGAAGTAATCAGAAACGATATTAAACAAATTTGAAGGGCATTGTCTCAATTTTAGTTTGTTTAAGATCATAGGCCACCAAGCATTGTCGAATGCGCCGGAGATATCAAGAAACACTCCAAGAACATACTTTTCTGCACGTTCGCTCTTCCACCTAACACATTCCGAAATTGCATGCTCAGTGGAAAAACCTCGACAAAAACCAAATTGCTTAGGGCTTCCAGGTAATATCGATTCATCCAGTCGATTTCGAACAAGAATTTCCAAGACTTTACCAAAAGCAGGCAACAATGTTATTGGTCTATATGATTTAAGGTCTGAAAGGGACTTACCATTACCTTATGGAATCACTTTTAACAGCCCACACTTCCAAGACCTCGGAAAAATACCAAGATCCAAGCACCTCTGCATAAGACACAGTACGGTCCCCGGAAAAAATTCCCAGACCCTCTTGACAATGACACCAGTAATCCTGTCTATTCCAGGAGCCTTGCGTGGTCCGAGACCGGATATAATTTCATTCAGCTCATTATAAGTCACAGGCAAAGAATCAGAGTTTCCTATACCAGAAGGCGGCAGCCGAGAAGTTAATCTAAGCTGTCTGTGCTGAGGAGTATCCACAGATTCTGAGTCCAAAGGGATAAGTCCATCCAGAAGACCGCGCAGGGTGGCCTCAATGCCCAGAGTTTCATCGTCATTATTAATAATGCTTGACAAATATTTGTCTGCATTGTGTCCTTCCTTAAGAGCAGTTTTCATGACGGACCAAGGCTCTGAACTACCAACATCCTTAACCCATTTCTTCCATGTTTCAATCCTAGCAAGTCTTATCTCGAGATGGTATTCCCTTCTTGAGTTAGAAAGCATTTCTCTCAGCTCTCGGGCCATATCAGAGTCGGCGGGCACAGTTCCCTTTCTTACGATTCCAAATTTACGTGCGGCCCTTCTGTATTTAGTTCGAAGATCGACTAGTTTTGGAGTCCACCAAGGAGCTGACTTCTTTTCTTTGCGTGGTTTGCTTCGACCAAGTGCGACTGTTGCTGCTTCGACCACAGCCGAATTAAAAAGGTCACCAAGTTGCTCAGGACACATCACCCAAGCGTCTCGAAAGTCATTGAAACGTTGACGCAGTACAACCGAGAAATATCGCCAATTAACATTCCTGCTTTTAAACTTCCAGAGGTCGCAAGGAATACCGAGAATTGGTCCTCCATATATCATAGTGATGAGACGGTGATCACTTGAAAGCGCCGATTCATGTACTCTCCATCCAGAAATTCTTCCTAAAATATCCATTGAGCATAGCGAAAGATCGATATTGCTCTCTCCCATAACTCCTGCAAACGTAGCAGGGTTTCCTGGCAAATTGATGATGTGTAAGCCATAAGAAGCTATAAAATCCTCAACAGCAAGTCCACTGCCATCTCTGTCAGAGGAAGGTCTGTCATGCCATAATGTAGACCGAGCGTTGAAGTCACCTCCCACTATTACTGATTTCCCATGAAGCGTCCTGAGCACCTCACCAAGACCCTGTAAATGAAGACCAACTGGATCTGAAAATTTAGCGTAGAGAGATATAAGAAAAACCTCCCGTCCACCGAAACTCACACAAATGCAGCAACGACATTCGTTGGACAATCCATCAAGAAAAAGAGGTTCAACAAGTGTGCCATCAACAATGAATCCTGCAAGAGGGTTATTACCCTTTTCAACGCATATATATGGTTCAGAGATTCCACGAGTTTTGCCTCTAAATGTGTACTGCTCCTGAATAAAAAGAATCGGAATACTCGATTCAGCCATGTAATTTACAGCCTCCAAAGTAGCAGCTCTCGATCGCCCTAAATTTACTTGACCCAAAACACTTGCTGTATTAGTGTGTGCCATAGTCGGTGGAGCTGATAACCCTACTTATAGCCGCTTGATAAGCTGGACAGTTCCTGTGACCAGTGCAGTGATCATCAACCTTTTTACCAAATCGAGTACAAGTTGCGCATACTTGTGGTTTATCTTTGTTAATGCAATCTCCATCCTGGTGTCCTTCTTCAGCACAGTATCTACAAACCTGAGCTCTGAAATTGCAGTCTTTTTGAACATGCCCATAGATATGACATTTGAAACATCTAGTTGCTCCGACGTAGTCACGAACCCTGCAGGAATGCCATCCAAGAAAAATTGAACCCTGGTTTATAAGTAGTGCCCTGACTTCACCTGTGCAGGCTAGAATTGTACCACAGAATGGGCGTTCTTTAGGACCGAACCTAGCAACTCTTCTAGTGTTTTCCAAAAATGATTCTTCTGAGAGTTTATCCCTGAGGTTTCTTTGAAAAATTTCTGTCAATAACTTTTCGTCCGATAATTCACAGGGGACATCATAAATTACTATTTTAGGAAGGCGACTTTTAGGTTCAACAGCGGAAAAGCCACCTTTCTTCAACTTATCTGATGCCATAATTCTTTGTACTCCTTCTCTGGTTGTAGTCTCTACGACTATTCCAGCTCCTCTTGACCTATGCACTTTTACAGGTTGAAAACCATCCACTACCGGATCAAGAATCTTCTTAATTTCTTCTCTGGTTGAGGCACTTGTTTTACCTTCTGGATTGTCCGGTTTTATAACTACAGCAGGAGCCCTAGGAACACAAGGCTTATCGATTCCAGGGGCAACCACTCTAGCGGCTCTCTGGGCATACGAAGTCTTCGTAGGTTCCAGTGAAATCGGTGCGTGAAAATTCGCAAAAAATTCTTCCCTTATTTTAGCAACAGCCTCCAGGGCACCAGCAGCTCTTCCTTCGTACTCAGCAGCTCTTCTTTGTGCGTGCCAGAAAACTTTACATATTTCCTTCAGAGCAATTCTAATTTTTCCCCTTCGTTCCTCACTACGCTTACCCTTCTCTTCGGATAAAAGTTCCTCAACAGCCCTTATTTGTTCATTGAAGATTCTATCCTCCTCATCTTCGTCCATCTTATGAGATACTTTCTTTGGGCTTTCCTTAGTCCTTTTCCGTTTTTTAGAAGATGGAGAAATGCGGTCATTGCCGCTCTTAAGGTACGCGTCTCTCTGGTTGTCAACTCCCGGTGGAGTTCTAGCCAAAGACCGACGAGGAGTAAAAGCTGCATCTTTTAATGGAGGAAAGTCATCATCTGTTTCTGCTGAAGCAGCAAAATCCATTTCCGTATCACTCATACCCTCCTATAAACAGGAGTTACTGACGTCAAGTATAAGATACAAATTCAAAATGTTTAGTGCTTCCCCAAAAATCCTATAATTCAAAGAAAAGAAATAATAAATAAATAAGTATAGAAAATCAATCATAAATATACTAAATGGGTGAACAAATCGAGTTGAAACCTAGATAAATAAAATAAAACAATGATAAAAACGCCCAAAGCGTTTCAATATATATATTGGGTATGCACAGTAAATAAATAAATGAAACAATAATTACAATAAAAGAAAAAAGAGATAAAAAAAAAAAGAAACTTGATCGCCCTGCCACGGGATCGAACACACGTACCACTTTAGGCAATACAGGCGCACTACCAATTCAGCTAGATAGGTACCTATGCGAGTCGCAATAATCAAAATATATTAATTAATATCTGGTTAAGTACCAAAAACAACTTACCAAAAATAAGAGAAACAATAATAATAACTGTAAGAGTATTAGAAATATATAAACCTAAATAATAATAATAACAAGTAACTTCTACTATGTATGTACTCGCGTGCAATAAAAGAAATCCATGCAGGTATCAACCACTTACTACAATTATGTTTAAAATATTCACAAGTACGTGTGACGACTCAACCATACCCATACAACCAAATACGGTCGCCGTGACTAAAATATCAGCCACAAAATAATCCATACACATATTGTACATACGATGTTCACCCGAGGTGTTCTAAACGCTATAGTGTAAGGTTATATGACAAAATGTACACTCAATATCCACGCACTGCAACTAATTTGAGAATGCGTGATGTTAAGAACACAATGTAAAGGAATAATGTCTACGCGTCGGACCCAAATGGCCACTGAATGATGTTTAGTACACATAGTGTACCCAAAGAAGTAGCGGTTATAGAAAAAGTTATCTCAAGGTCTTGGTCGTATAATAAGTTGACAGTTGTCAAAACAATACCAGTGTTGCTCAACATTGCACAGAAGGGGTATGAACAAGATGAAATTAAAATGTTCGATCTTGACAGAGTTAAGTGTTAACTCATTTCTATGAGTAATAAAAATTATATAATATTCATACCTGTTTTATCAACAATGTGAATTATGTATATATTTTTTTTTAAATATTTACCATCTTTTTTACTCTTACTCCAACATCGGTATGGAATGGAAAGTATATTAAAAAAAAACAAACACATACATATGTAAAACAATTTAATGTACATAAACAAGAATGATTTTGAAATAAATTATGTAATTTCTGTTGCAAATTCCTGCAGGTAGACTGGTCTAATTAGATGCAAGATATTGTAAAAATTGGTCAAATTTCACTTCATGATCTAATGGTGTCTTCAAAAAATGGTTTTAATTAAATCAATTGGTCATTTCCATTTCAATTTGCATATCTTATTATTGTCCCAATTTTCTTATTTGTTTGAATCTGAAAATAAATAGAAAATATTATTCATTTAATAACTCTTTTTATCTTTGCAAATAATTTTATTTATTTATTTGTTTTATTCTTCTTGCACATCCTCATTCATATAACAAATTAAATAAAGCAGTACACACAAGAAAAAACACAAGAACTTCCATTTCTTATAGGTATATGTGTAATGAATAATACTTACGCCTTTATTTTCAACCTTTGTTGGGTATGGTTAATAACACTATTTTGGATAAAAGTGTCTACTTCCTTCACAGTGCATGTCTTGTCTGCAAGATTGCATATACATATCTAAAAACATCAAAATACCAAATATTAAAAAATATTTTTACTCAAAGAAAATTAATTTACGTACATAATTATATCAGATACTGCCGCACAGTTTGACAACCATTTAAGGTCCATTAAACGAGTGGGGCCATATTGGAACAATGATACTAAATGCCAAGCCATTTCAAAAATGCAATTTATCTGATTATTATAACAAATTTGGCATAGATTCGTCAATATTTTAACCTAATTTTACCAATATCATTTGCCAGCTAGCTGGTGGTATCAATTTCTTTAATTTTTGTAGTTACATAAATATTATAATTATAAAACAATATCTCCTACCTTCAGAATTCAAATGGCGTTCTTGTTTCTCGTGAATATTTTTATAAACTGCACAGTCAATCAACATCTCGCACTCATAATGACGATGATCTCCGAAATACTTTATCACTTATTACAACGCTTTCGCAATCAACGCCATTAATAATTTTACGCCATTAATAATTTTACGACAAAACAATGAACAACGATGCACCACAGATAGAACGCAGCTACAACGAAACATGTCGTCTTTTATTTTCGTTTGTCGTTCGGATTTCTCCGTGTTCACGATATCTGTTGAGATGCGCGCGCGCGCGCTAGGGAATATGGAATGTAGCTGTGACTAACCTTCCCCATTTTTAAGAACCGTTTAACAAAAAGTGTGCGCCCTGATACCAATTTGATCCCGGTGTAGGAAAACGAGTGTAGTGAATGTTCTCTAACTGATACCAAAATGGTTGTATGGGTATATATATATATATATATATATATATATATATATACAAGAATGTATGTACTTACCCCAGGCAAATCACTTTATACACAACACTTTGTTTCAATGAAGAAATCAAACAAACATGTATGCAAATCAAGCACTTACCACAGTATGATACCTTAGGTAAATACGCAATACAGGATTTATAGAAAAGAGGATAGCCCAAATGTAAGGAAAAGAGAAAATGATTCAGAAAAGAGAGCAAAAAAAAAAAAAAAAGTGATGTGTGTGGGAATCGAACCCGACACCCCGAAATATCACTTGAATTAGGCGCGCACCGAATTCGGCTACGAGGACACCGTGACGTATTGACAATGTTTTAATATATACTTAGGTGTATGGCAGGTATGTACTGCTCACAACAAATGACACTACCCACTTTGATAGGCACGCAGCCTGAAAACACTACAACAATTAACACAATGATAATAGCACTTTTCTAAACAATATTAAACTAAAATTAATTCACTTCACATCAACACAATTGCAAATCTATGTTTCCAATCAGATACAGCATATAAAAATACACAATTCCACCGAACTTCAAAGTCTGGTTTGCGGTTTGAGATTAAAAAAAACAAAAAAAAGATGAAGACTTTTACAAGCAACAACGGAAGGCACCCGAACACTCGAGCGAACTCGCTGAACTCTGAACGCTGAACAATAATCGAACAATAACACAATACATTTATTTTCCTAATACAATTACTCCCCAAAATTGAGAGTAGCTCGTGCTTTGGGGAGAAATTACATGCATAGCCAACAAATATCTTGAATCTAACTTGTACTGCATATAATGGCATTTTGGACTAAAATACACGGGATAAAACTACACTTGAATCGTTGAATTTTGATAGGAGATAAAATAACATAATAGGTATATAAAGTTTGACATATAGACCAGGGATATTGCGGATGTCGATTTTTACACATCCACGGATGTGAATGCGGATGCGGATTTTTGAAGGCTCACATCCGCGGATGCGAATTTGGATGTTTAAGATGTTATAGAAAAAAAGTAGGAACTATCTTAGTTGGTAGGCCCCACTGTCAAATATGTGACGAAATTGTTGCTACAATAATATTGTTTTTTTTTGCGAAATATTTTTTTTGTTATTTGCAAAAACCGGCAAAAAATAAAAAAATAAAATAAAACCGGCAAAAATAAAAACGCGTCGGATCTTGTCACCATTTTTTTCGCTCCCATTGGTTAATGTCAAGTGCGAATGGCACTTGACCATTCGCCGGCCCCGCCCTATTTCTTTCTTGTCGCAAATCGATTATTGCGGATGCGGATGCGGATGCAGATGTCCAAATACATGCGGAAGCTCCGCATTTGCGGATGCGGATGCGAATATTCGCAACATCCCTGATGTAGACTGACGGTTCTTGGTAGAAGTTTATTATATCAAGAAATTAAAATGAAACAAACGATTCATTAATTCCACTTACTACCTGTCTGGAATTTCCCTTTTTCCACGTGTGATAGCTCACAGTATATTTGCCTGACGATGAGAGCGAAAACTTTCAATAGCCGGCTCGAAAATTGCAAAGTAATAAGTGGAATTACTAATATTTTGTTTTGTTTTGATTTCTTACAGAAATATAATGTTAAAATTTATACGGCACGTCTACCTTTTTATATACTATGTATTTTTACCTTGTATATTTTACCCCATTACGTAGATATTATTTAAACATTTCGTAAAATAATAGAAAACCTATTGAAGTAAGAACTGATAAGGTTATTAATATAGCTATGGGAAATAAAATATTTTGATTATCGATTTGAATTTTATAAATTTAATCAATTAATTAGTACTCTCTACCTTCAGATGAAACTAACAAAGTTCAGTAGCAGCTTTTTAAAGGTTTCAGTGAGGGTAAGGGTACAGCTTTTACTATTCTACCAACTTCTTGATTTTGTTTTCAAAGGAAATATTGAATTTATAATTTAATTTATTACTTTAAAAACTAATAACACAATCTTTTATCCAAATCGCTGCATTTTCCATAAGTGAGATAGTCGTTGGAATAGCCGCATGAAATTTATTTATTTAAAAAAAAAGAAGATATAAATACAAATATAGATACAAATACATCTTTCACAGTAAGCTAAAAGCTTGTGTCGTAAAAGGGGAGTCTAAAAATGATATAAAAGTATATTTAATTTACAACTTATAGTTACCTTAAAACTTATAACAATTTATAAATTTGTTTTCTATTTCAATCATTCATTTCAATTCAAATCATTTTCTAACTGAATCATATCCAATAATTTATTAATGTCGCTTGTTGTCCATTCCGTTCCAATATATTTAACTGCACGAGAAAACGGAGATGATAACTAAGAAAAAAGCAGCATTTATAACACCAATTTTAAAAAAAACAAGTTTTCGATACAAAATAATATGTGATGAAATTTATGATTGAAATATTACCAACAGGTAGAAATTTATTTAGAGTGTAATTATATCCTACCAAAAATGACGAGTGTTTATAAATTTTATAACAATAAAAACAGACAAACGGACTCCATTTTTTGTGCGCATCATGTGGCTGTATTTAGTTGAATATTGAGCTTCAAGGAAATTGATTTTACAAGAACTTTTAATAGTTTATCAAAACACAAAACAAAAAGCTTTATCAAATTAATATGTACCAAAATACATATGTTATAAATAATACTCTATAAATAAAAGTTTTGAAGTCAGTTCTTCCTGTATAAGTCGTTCCTTGTTTTTGTTTTGATTTGGCTCGAACTTAAATTTAATAATAAATCGAATAACTTATATTAAATCAGATTTTCTTCAATATTCTTTTGAAAAATATATTACTAGAAACAGCCGTTCACAACTATCAAGCTCCGTAAAACTTCATATTTTGGTCACATAGTGAGAGAAGGAAAATATGCCATCCAACAACTGGTCATAGAAGGGAAGATTAAGGGCCGTAGAGGGGTTGAAAGAAAGCGGCTTACTTGGCTTCAGAATATTTGGGAGTGAATCGGGATGAGAAGTGTGTAGGAGCTGTTTCGTGCTGCCCAGAACAGAACGTCAACGTCGGGGGGGATCAAACAAGACACGTAAAGAATAAGAAGAAAAAACATTCGTAAATAGACGTTTTAAAATTGTTTTGTATATCATTAAGTTTATTGTTCACTTAAGGTTGTTAGAAGAGTGTGATTAACTTCTTTTTGTGTCTATTGACAAATTATAATATTTACACGTTATAGACCAAAAATATGATGGCGGACTTTGCATACGAGACGTTCATTTCGTGGCATGAAAAATGGAACACAGCCAATGTTTGTGATGCAATTCATTGCTGAATCTTATATATTAAATAACATACATAGACAATTCACACAGATCGAGCTAGTCCCAAATTAAGATGAATCTTGTATTATGGGTACTAACGCGACGATACACACATATACAATGCACAGCACACATATACATGTAACACCCAGACCCAGGACAATTTGAAAAAGGTCATTCCGGTACCTCCGCGCCACACCGGCCGACAAATATCTTACATTTTCGCGACATTTTATAAATAATTATCATTTATAATACTTGAAAACGCAAATGAAAACTACTATACTATTGCGGCATATCCCACAAGTGGAGTAGTGTATCAACTGTAGTAGTAGTAGTAGGATCAACTGCATATAATAAACATGCAGAGTGTCCTATCTGTGACAATAATAAAATTAGAAATTAAGGATAAGAAGCATATCTCATCTCTGGATTACAGATGTTAATCGTCTAATACGTGTGGTTTACGGGATACTCAAAAAATTACATTAAAGAGTGGCACACCAATTATTTACCTGGGAATCCACGGGATAAAAAGTAAGAAAACATTATTCTATTTTGCGGACTAAAGATAAACACTTTTATATTTGTAAACGAAATATTAAAATGGTATTTTAATTTCGACACTTCAGAGAATATGTACAAAGAATAGTGAAATATTATGAAACTAAATAAAGATTTTATTCCACAATAGTCGTCTAAAGAGATTTATACAATTCCCAATAACTATAACAGTTCATTAGAGTGTAAGGTATGTGCCTGCTTTTCCAAGGAGTTGAAGAGCTAAATGTACGTGACTTCTGTGTGATGCAACGAATAAACTATAAGTACTATTGATCAATATATATTTGGAATATACGTATATTCGGTATTCCCTATAAAATTATTATTATATAGATGCCTCAGATATGAATTGTTGAACTCCATTTTATTTAGTTTTTAAACTATTTAGAATATGTGTTAATATAACGGTGTTTAATATTCGCGTTTATTTTATGTTTTCAAATTCGATTCCGAAAATTAAAATGGATTTACCAGGTCAATTGTCCTGTCTTCTGGTCAGCGGAAAATGTATCAACTATTATAAATCTTAATATAAATTCAGTAAAATACATTTGACGGCAAAATACTAAAAGGTTGGTTAAGAGGGCTCAACACACCTTCTTTGGGATTTCATGCAAACGAATTAACAAAATTACTATCATTTTATTTTTAATATATTTCAAATTCTGGATAACATTTATGTTATTTTTAATATTTATACAATATTTTGAACATTTTTAAATGCGATTTTATCATTTTGGTTTTATTTTGCTGCGAGAAATACAGTGAAAATAATTTTTGAAAATTACCGTCGCAATGATGATAGGTTGAGTGATGCTATTTTAAACAAATTATCCTTAATAATACAAGAGTGTTAATAAGATTAATCTTAAAATATCGTGAATTTTATGATGTACCTTGATTTATTTATTTACAATACTTGGACATTCTTAATTATTATGACAAACTCCATACACATCAAAAAAAAATTCATTATCATAAAAATTATAGAAAATGTTTATAATTCAACCATTTGTTTTATTTATATAATAATATGGAATGTTGTTTACCGTGCATACTACATATATACCGTCATTATTTGCAATAATCAAGAATATAGCAAGTTTCACAAATTTTTAGATTCAGAGGGTGTACTCGCTCCGTCTCTGAATTAGGAAATAAATAAATTCAATTTATAGAATAAATACAACTTAAATTTTATTTATATGTGACAACATACTATTTTTTTATACTCATGAATATTTTTGCATATAAAGTTTTGGCTTATATTTATTAATAAAGCTATTTCATTTATTATTTAAATAATTTTCTCTGCGCCTACTAAAAATTGTTGCCTGAAAGCACTAGAGCTAAATCTGATTTGTGCCTTAGGTAAGAACGGCTCAAATTAACTGGATCTGGACAACTCTGTCGAAATCCACTGCTTTGGTGGTAAAATCCCTGCACTAATTGTTCGACTGTCGAGATTTCAAGTTGGTTGAAAATTAACCTTTTCTTTAAGATAGCTTAAAATTATCGAATGAAAATTTTAAAGAAATCGAAATAAAAATTAACAAAAATATTTGCCATTAGGTACATATTTTTTTTAGATAATAGTGGGGGACATCATTTACTTAAAGAATTCTATGAAAATAAAAATATCATTGCTGTAAAATGTATACATGGAGTTCAACAGTTTTCTTTCTTTCTTCGCAGTATCTATCATACCCTTAACATCTTTATGAGAGAGAGTGTGTGTTTTACTCTTCTTCTACCCAATACGTACTAAACCTTTATATTATTATCATCGTAATACTCATTCTCTCTGTCCTTTTCACTCCACATAATCTAGGTATTATTATGAAACGAGACAAAAATAAGACCCATGTGACATCTTATATCATTTTACATTCCTGACTGAACTTTGGGCAATAAAGTCACAGTTTGGTATTTGTCGTACGTCACCAACATTTGGTCACGTATTTCAGTATATTATATTTTCAAACACCAAAATATATATATATTTTCATGGTTTCTACAATAAAATATTCGTATCCTTAGAAATTAAAGTGTTATGTTACTTTCATTATCTCCAAACTCATCGTGTGTTTAGCATTCGATAAATACCTTCTTATTGGACTTCTGTATTTCTCTGTTAGATGAGGCTTATTGCTTCTAGTATGGTTCCGCCACTCTCTTAATTAATGCCTTTGAACCATTTTCTCTGGGGTCTTCACTTCTACGTCTTGTCTCTGGTCTCGAGTCCATCTGCTTTCAAAGACACGTGCTATGTGACCAAACTAGTTCAACTTTTGCATTCAAAACTTAAATTTCAATCTATGTATTAATATGCATGACATACTCACCCTCTGTTGTAGGTAATAGTTGTGAATAATGCCGTAATTATTATAAATGATTGAAAAAAAATCAAGTGTTCCTTCATTTTAAAATCGCTTATCACTTGTAAATGAGTGAATAGCCTTTAAATAAAGAATAGAATCGAATAACTTATAGTTATTGTAGATCTATTTATTGTTAGCATTGTGCAGTCAAACATAAGGAAGTAACAAAAAAATGTTTAATGCGATTTATTAATTCACCAAATAATCATAATACATATTTAAAAATAAGAAGACAAATAAAGAGATAGAAAAAATATGGTATTCAATAGATTGGCTTAAATTATTATTCCTCTATTTAAAAACCCATTTATTATCATAGCTTTTTATACTATTCTTTTGGTATTCCCCCCAATATTGAATAATGTAACCATATAAAATATTGAAAATGATCTGAAATATATAAAATATTGATAGGTATGAATAAAGACCTCAACTCTGCATCGAAACAAGTAAGAAATATTATAATCTGTTACAACGTAACGAATTTGCCTAGGTCTGTAGTAAAACCAATGGTTTAAAACAACTGTTTTATTGATTCGCGTTTAAGAGAAATATAATATATCTACCATTTGGTAGTGGGTAAGTATGTATGTATGTACGTTTCGATTCCATGTCTAATGTTTTTCGAACGATTGGTGGATTGAGTATAGCAATGTATGTATGTTGCAAAAGGTAATAATATTTTCACTTCTTTATTTTATAAAATAACAACAGCTACGATGTCAATGATGATCGCAATAATATCCACTCGTAACGTTTTATGGACTTATTTTATTATTCTACTGCACATGCGATTAAGTAACTCCTCTACATAACATTCAGTTTTATAATATAAAAAAAAATAATCTTGCAGCATTTTATGTAGGAAACATTTAAATACCTTTATCAGCTACATTACATGCTTTTGTCTCATGCAGTTGAATTTATCTAATCATTACTTTTTTGGTTGAGATTGCTTAAAAATTGTAAATGTTTATTGATTATTATAACTGAATGAATTCTAAATTTTACATACGTCATCACATCGGCCGCGTGTTTAGTAGAGAAATCGGCGTGCATGTATGAGAAACTGGATTAATGTAGGGCAAGCGAAAGAAGTATGTAAGAATAGATCTATATGGTGTTCCGTTCTCTCTGCCTACCCCCTACTCTGGACACGACGTGAGGTAATAGATAGAAAAGACAAATGTGGTGTTCCTTCCTTTTTTAGTAATTTCTTTTTTACTCTATGACTAAGATTTTTTGCTTTGTATTTTTATTATGTTTTTGTAACAGTTTACTATGAAGAATGTAATACGTGAAGTGGGAAGTATTTTTTATTATTTTTTTTTTTACAAAAAGTAAAAATCTTATGTACAGCAGTGTAAAGTTTGATTAACTTAATAAGTTATTGTAGGTGATATTCTTTTGACTCTTTTAATGTTCCTTTCAAATGTAGTGATAAACATTAGCATTCTCTCTTTCTTTTTTCCAAATTGGTATCGAGTGTTGAGAATCGTGGACGATATCTTCCATTGTTCATAGTAGGTACCTGCAGCCTTCTCCACATGATATAGAATGTGGCCTTAACGTCTTCTTTCTTCAACTTCACTAGACAAAATTGATCTTTTAAGACTGTCTGATTCAGGCCTTGAAAGGCTTTTTCTATTAAGAGCGATATTGACACGATATTGACAGTGTATCGTTATAACAATAAGAAAACACATTTATAATTAAATGTACAGAGTTCGAGTTTATCGTTATATAGCGATATCTTCCAATGTACCTGATTCGTATCATATTTATCCAGGTCCTAATGGCTTCCTCGAAAAATGTCGTGACAAAATTCTCAAAATATTTCATAGTAAAGTACATGACACTGGAAACATAAAAGTTAGTATAATTTATATTTCATTTCAGTAACATTATACTTAATTTTCATTTAATAAAAGTCTGTGTAGTACATACTAAATACTTGTAGACGAATTTCATGCAAAGTGTTGAAAGGGGAACTCCCGCCGCCGTGCCGCAGACCCCCTTCGGAATGATTTGCATTTTAAGTGTTTGCCAGCATTTGAAAACATATTGGCCGCATTAAGTTGTAGGTATACGAAGTAGACTGCCGGGATGAATATTATTTACAAACAAGGATTATGAATAATGTTCTGGGAGATTATATTTAACACATTTCGTTTTTTACAATAATAATATTAAACAAGATATTGGCAATTAAAATCGAGCTAAATGATTCAATGTCGAGTTACAAAATCACGTATTAACGATTTTACCATAAAGTAATAAAAACAAAATGTTTTCTCGTCGATTCTACTTTTCTACGGCAAAGTACCCAAAGTTGAAAATTCATAAAAGAATCACATATTATTGCCTCCACAAATGTTGTCGTCAGCGGCACAGCGACACTTTTTTCGAACGTATATGACATTGTATTGATATTAAAAAATATGCTTTATGGTAACGTAAAAACTCGTAGATGACATTGTTTTGATATTGATTAATATTCTTTATGATAACGTTTAAACTCATAGATGACATTTAAAAAAAAGATATATCTGGGTTTTGTTGTAAGCCCAAATACAACGTACATACATTGTATTGATATTAATTAATATGCTTTATGGTAATGTAAAAACTCGTAGATGACATTGTATTGATATTAATTAATATTCTTCATGGGTATATACAAAATCATATTCGTAAATAAGATAATGATGATTCTATGATGACTGTACCCCGTTCTTATCACACTGAAATCAGAGCGTTAATAAGGTGATGGTTAAATAAATATAGTTCACTCAATTGCCACTAAACAACATCTAAATTTTGCTCTAAATAAAAGAAAGATATTTTTTACGTGTATTGCGAAAGACACATAGGCACACATAGATTTTTCAGTTTGTTAAATATTTTCTTTTAAATATTAGATTTTGGAATACATTATGTACAATTCCATTTTCATCCTAAATCTAAGGATTCATTACGTATGCTTTTTGTCAGACATATTATTACCTATTCTAAATCGAATCAAGATATTTACTAAGGCAACAATATATAATATGCCAATATTTGCTTCCTCCGCCATCATATACGCAAGTGGAGTGACTACATTTTGATATGTAATAGGAATATGGGTATGTACATAATATGTACAATCAAGGTGCATGGTGGAAATAAGTTAGAAGCAATCCAAAATTTTATTTATAAGTAAATACAAAACAATTTTAAGAACGAAAAATGGTATTTGAATAAATTTATTCTCCTTTATTTTCGTCAATGTAATTTTTACTGTATTCTTCTGTGTATATTTTAAAAATGACTGTAGGTATTTGTAAAACATAACTTATACGGCATTTAACGTAGGTATTCTATTCGGCAACAGGCATACCTATCTTCAACTTCCAAAATCCAATCCAATAGGAGTCAATTTCGATTTTTTAATATTGTCTATCTCAGCACAATATCTCCCATATGTGAGGTAGTCAGTGAATTGACCTAATATAATTAATGCATATATTATTATGGAATATCATTATTTCCTTACTGAGAATCGTACCAGAAATAAATATGTATTCGTTCGTCCTAAGAAACGCACAGTTTTTGGTCAGCAGCATTACACATATTTCGGAAAAACCCAATTCAATAACCTGCCATTAGACATGAGAAAGACTCCAAGAGGCGACGAGCTTATAAAAATAATAAAGAAGCGCTACAAGCCGGATAAGACGGGATGATACTTTCAGCGACAATTTTGTGATTCAGGCTCATGTCACCATTGAGCACTGAATCGCGTAAAGTAATATATTCCTGTGTATATGTGTGTTTGTATTAATGTTGATGAGAGAAAAATTGATCCAGTTGATTTGTATATTGTTTTGACATTGTGAATAATTGTATTGGTTTAATTTTGTATTGTGCTGGTAGATTTGATGAATGTACATGAGAACTGAAAGTTTGCTATTTCTAACTAATTCTTATATGTGTATTAATATTTCTAGCTAATTCTTATATGTGTGTTAATAATAAATTATTATAGTTGATATACGACCCTCCGCACAAGCATTTGGTTGCTTATGGAGGGAGCAATTTACTATGTGTAATATTATTTTGTTATTGTAATATCAATATATACTGTGTATTTATGAATGAAATAATAAATTAAAAAAAAAATAAAAATATTATGCTGTGATGGAGAGTTGTCAACATTCTTAACAAATTTCAAAAAAAAAATCCTTTCATCCATTCTACACAAATGTTAATTCGTAAAATTATGACAAAAAAAAACAAATAATATATTTAATATGTGTACTAAAAAGGTTTATAAAAAAGTAAAATAACACATTTCTAATGATATATAAACTCAAACTCTAGACCATTATTGTCGACGAGTCTTTTAACAATCCTTTTAACTTTGACTACCTAAAGTTTCTTTTAATTGACACTTAGATAACAATGGTGGTGTAACTTTAATACAAATTAAATAATAAAAATGTAACATTGCTTTGCTTGTACTGCAAATAAACACAACCCATATGAATGTCAATACTGAAAATACGAATGTGTATATTGTGTAGTAGAACAGTGGGTAGAATATTCTGTGGTAAATTCGTATCATAATATTGTAAGGAAACTCACCGAATATTGTTTTCATCACGGAGCGGAGGTACCACAAAATATTTCAAGCATCTTATGTTTCCACGTGGCTGGTTTACATGATTGGAAAGTCACAACATTAAGGAATGATATCTTAAGTAATAACAATAATAACACATACATATTTTATTATATACTTGTGATATAATATGTTACTACTCGTCTGAGTTTTCTTGCGATACTTCTTACAAAACTCGTGGTACATTCTTCCATACAATACTTTGTATTATTTTCTCAATACGGTGGTTCACAAAAACCGATTTGCAAGTTCGTAGAATACAGGACGTGATGTCCCAATTAAAATCATTAATACAATTATTTGTCTGGATATTCTTTTTTGTGATGGGTAATTTAAACAAAAAAATAAATTAAAATAGAAATAGTCTCAATATTTAGTGAAGTTTATATACCTTCTTTGATTATTAATCATGTAAAAATTTGTAGATAGGTTGTAGGAAAATTGGTAACATTTGATTCATGTACGGATTATCTTAAACAGTTGCGAACCATTTTTTTATATTAAAAAAATGTTGTACTATTTGGAACGTGTTTTATATTTTTAAAGTTTGTTATTTTCATTGATGATCGGTTCGTATGAACCGCAGCGTCACTACAAAACAAAATGTTTACATATCTCAAATGTAAGTATTAAACTTGAGGTAACTAACTGTGTTTGTAAAATAATAATTCTATAAGGGTTTCTATAGGCACTTGAGTTTGTAAAATGTCAACATACGTATTTATATATACCTATATATTTACTTACGTGTATAAAATGACTTCTCTGAATATCTAGTATTAGAAACACAAGGATTATTTTTTATTTATTGTAGTATTGAAAACAGTTTGTTTGTTAAAGGAAATAGAGCTATTTTGGTTTTACCTTATTCAATTAAGTGTTGTTATTCGAGTTACAGCTTTAATTTCACTGCTAATATGTGAGTTTAAATTTGAGAGAAATACAAAAGAAAAAAATAATTATTCATATTGCTTTTTTTTAATCTTCGGGTATCTCTGTGATATGGTATTTCATAAAATCGATACACTGATTTTTTGTTAACTGATGACATTTTTGAATAAATTGCGAAAAATAAAAAAAATAATGGCAATTTTTTGTAGAATGGATCCACTTTTCCATTAAAAATACGGTCACGGGGATTAAATCCTTAAGAAGAAGGAAGAAAAGTCGGCGTGCATGTACGCAAAATAGCATTTTTGGCGTAAGGGTGTAGTATATGTATATAAATATGATTCACCGTTTTCTGTAACCATGTTCAAAGCATTTTGTTATGGTTGTAGTTTATCATTTCTTGATTCTTCACGACGATCTAATACATGGAAATCTTAAATGTAATAACTTACTAACCTAACCAAACTCTCACTTGGCAGGACAAAATTAATTTAACATATCGTTCATCAATTTGTTGGTTGCTGTTGAGCTATTTTTGTCAAGATAAATAATATTATATTACAAAGCGAGTACTCACACTGTCGGGATAATGTTAACAAGCCTTTACTGTGTATACAATAAGGAGGTGAAAAGTCAATCGATCGTTGCCGATCGAATTGTTCTGTTCTGTTCGAATTGTTTAACTCTTTCTTTTCTTATAAATTGCACATTATTTATGAATTGAATAAACACCATATAAATAGTTTAATTATTGCTAAGAAACTAAACCATAATATACCAAGCACAATTGACTATATTATTACCTATTGCTTATTCTATGATATCAGAGTACTAAATAATTCGATTTAAAAACATATTTCTCTCATTAGTTGTTTTATTTCTCTGTTATTTCTTTTCAAGTACTCTTCCAATAGGCAATACATCCCTGTAGAGTAATTGATTTTTGTTTTACCTTCGATAAGTACCTTCTATCGTATATTCGATTGCATTCGATTTGGAAATGAAAAACTTTATTGAAACAGTAAAAATAATATCATTTCTATTTCTAAACATTGAATTACAGATAAATATTTTAGTCTGCTTGTATGTATATTTATTTACACATCCTCAGTAGTCGCAGTCATTAGACAAAAAAGACGTAAAATAATAAACTTTATACAAAATCTTACTCTATATGCACATTTTGGGGTAAAACATTATAAATATCTTGTATTATAGTTCATATAACAACATAATATCATTGAATTTGTATGGAAATGGATTATATTGTTTTGCATGTTTTGTCAAAACACAACACAGTTAGTTATTTTATTTTATTGGATGTTGGTGATGTTCTCTCTGAGATCGCATTGGCTAAAATCTGTAATCGTCCCAGTAGAGTATGATATATTTTCAATAATAATATGCTTCAAGATGGAGATAACAAATAATTAACCATATTCCGGGTTAATTGGAAGATATCGCAATCTAGCGATAAACTCGCTCTATATGCATGAATTGTATAATTGAGAATTGTATGATATTTTTTTATGGTTGATGCTATTTATAACCAATAAAGTAGAGGAATAAAAATAAAAAATTATAAAATGTTATGATAATTTGTTTGATTTTGTTGGCACTATCTATGTGGTAATCACGAAACATTTTTAATTAAAGAATTAGTTTATTATGTACTACAACCACTTTAAAGTGGTTGTAGTACATAATAAACTAATTCTTTAATAAAAAATGTTATGATAATGATGCATGTAGTGGATAAATCATCTCAAGGGGTCCGTTAAACAGTGCAGTCTTCGATTTGTTTCTAAAAGTGGTTATAGGTTGATGTAAAAAAATGTTTCAGAAAAAACATATAATTGCTAAAAATTTATTTATTTATGTAAACACAATATACGGCAATTGCCTTTATATGTATACAGATAAACTTAACAATATCACATAATCATTTAACACATGTACAAAAATATAAAAACAAACAAAACACAGCTATACTCCAGTACAAGTCAAAAAATAAAAATGAAAAAGTAAATACTAATACAATAAATTCATTAAAAAACACATTCATAAACCATTTACCCAAACCAATTATATTCAATCATACATCTAACCAACGTGAAAATAAACTACTATGTATTGTAATAATAAATTTGACATTAAACCATAAGATTTCGACAAAAAAAATCGCATCATATTTTTACCACTTTTCAAATATTCTCCCTCATTTTTGGGCATTTTTTTGGAAATAATTATTTATTTATTTTATTTTTCTTGCACATCATCATTCACATAAAAAAATCAACAAAACAGTTTACAAAACAGTTAACATAACTTCTTGCACATCATCGTTCATATAACAAATCAACAGAGCAGTTTACCTAAGAAAAATGCGATGATGTGCATTAGCAGGATTATCTCTACATACATAGAGATTATCATTATCGTGGCATTATGAATTACGCTTTAATTGAATTCTCTGTTTGTGCATGCTGTAGACGCTCTTAATTGGGGAACTGGCCAGATCTTGTTGTATGTTTGTAATTTATGTATTGTGTTGTCAGTTTTCTGTGAGTGTCTCTATAAAATAAAATAAAATAAGAAAAAATGTGGTGATATGCAGTGGCGAGATTATCATTATATAGTGATTTCCTCCGTCTAACCACGTTCTTCGATATGTAAGTTAAGTGTTTATTTTTTGATTTGATATTTATTTCTTGAACCAAGCCGGGTTAAGCTACATTAGTAGAATAATAAAGAGGGACTGAAAAGAAAAACAAATAACAATCATTGTGGAAAACAAGAAGTTTACTTCATCGGTGCGGTCGCCAGTCGAATCCCACGAGAGACAAACTTGAAACATTTGATGAAAAGTTTTGATGCTGAACCGTTTAGCTATTTATTGCTTTCTAAACCAATCTTTCTGATATATTTTTTTTATCCCAGATACTGCTTCTATCATAATAATATGAACTCTTTTCTTTTGTTTCAAATACAATATTTTCATCATGATTTGTTACTTTGTCTTGATTTTAATCTTTATTTTTCATATTTTATTTATTAATTTGAATTCATATTGATTATATCATTTTATCAGTTCTGTTAAATTAATTTACCACTTTATACCTAATATAAATATGTTTTAATTATAAAATAAATTATATCATATTTTTAATTTTATTGTATTGTAAACAGGAAGAATGTATTGTAATGTATCTATAAAATACAATAATAGTATGTATATATTTTTATTAATGACCGATGTAAACCACACAAACGGATATTGGCTTCGTCGATCTTAATTTATCGTACTTTTTATGGTTTAATTAACGGAATTCACTTAGTCTACTTGCTTCCCCCTGTGTCCAATATACAAAACCTCTTCTCACCCTATTGCATCCCTTATAGATAGTACATAATGTTATAGTATACCACCCTATCAAGTCGCCTCGCCTACCCTTTCACAGAAAAAAGCGGTGCATGTCAATAGCATCCCTTTATTTCTTTCTTATTATCTTAGCCATGTTTCATAGAAATAATATAAACCGTTTTATATAACGTATTCTGTCTTTTAAATTCATTGAATATTCATTGCTATAATACGATATCAATTCATTGATTTTATATTTCTGGGAACATAAATACTTATTGTATATGTTTGGAAAAAGTATTGGTTTCTTGCTCTTACTGAAATAAATTTTATTTTTTGTTATTTCGTGTGAGCTACTTTTTATTATAATCTCACGGCATATCCCACAAATAGGGTAACCAGCAGACCAGCTGCATGCCACAAACATGCAAGCAGTGTTTTTCGTGCCAACAAAATATTAAGACATTCAAGATGGGTAGAAAAACCCATCGCTGATTTTTTATTCATATAAGCTGTTTATAATAATTTTGAAATATAAATTTAAACTAGTTCATGGGCTGCGATCACAAGATCGTGATATTACCGAGCGCGATATTGAGGTAAGTTATCCATGGATAATTAAAGTAATTACCTAAACCAGCTATAGCTTATTCGTAAGGGTTGGGTCACCTTTCTTGATTCTTCAAATGCTGTTCATTGTATTATAAACTTAAATTTGCAATTCCGATTATCTTGTTAGTGTTGTATCATGCACGTTATTTTCAAAACACATTAAATATACCTTTTTAAATTTGAAACAAAGTGATTTATTCGAAAAAAGATTAATTATAGTTATTATTATTTGCCTATGTTCCATAGAGTATGCTTGTGCTGCGGTATATTTTCTGATATCGTAACAGCTCTATATTATTATCAATAGCTTTAATGTAAAAATGTAAGCTGCTCTTTGGTGATTTCACAGAGCCATCAGGGTTCAGAAGGGAGGAGAGAGAGTTTAAACGAATGTTTGCGTGAAATAAAAAGTTTAATTAAATTATTCTTTACCTTCTTAGCAATACTTCCAGCTGATTGGGTTAAAACAAAATTAAAAAGACTTGTGTATTGGTTGGGTGAAATTGTGGATTATCCTTTTATTTAGAAGTATTTCTAAGTATAACCTTTATATATATATTTATATATACAATATATAAAATATAAAGTTAATATAATATGTATATTGTACATATTTAAATTTTATTTTCTCTTACAATGTTATATATGCGATGCTCCTTTATTACAGGATTCGACGTTGTGTGTTTTGATAGATCTCATAGTTCTCAGTAAAATACTCATTTCAAACATTGACTGCCCAGAACTTATTTCTATGATCAATTTTCATGTACCAAACCGTTCTACAAGACAAAATATGTTATTTCAGGAATCGCAGGCAAGGACCAACTATCACAAACATTCTATCATAAATCGCCTTCACATTCTCGGAAATAAATTCAATAATTTAATAGACTTGTTCCATAATCCAATCCACATACTAAAGTTGAATTTATTTGCACATTACAACCACATTTACATAAACAATAATCAGGAATCAACATCTCAGTAGGAACCCTTCCTCTTTTTATATACCTACCAATGTTTTTTTTTTAATTTTAAATATTTTTCTTTTGTCTTAAGTGTGTATACCTACTTCTAAAACATTTTAAATTCATTTGCTGAAGTATTATTTTATCAGATTCTGTTAAATTTCTATTAATTTTATCTATTGATATTTTATTTTGGTTGCCTTCTGTTGTTTTATTAATTGTAATGATAGATGTATGTTTGTAATATCAATTTGTTAATTTTGTGTTTGTTACCTAGGTTTTTTTAAGATAGTGTACCTATGTAAAAAAATATTGTGTAAAAGGCTAATTAGCCGTAAATAAATAAATAAATAAATGTGGGATAGTCCTGATGATACACACGCGCCAATATCGAAACGAAACAGCTTTCCGACAAATCCAAACTGCATATTCTGGCTACGGGCCGAGTCTCGTACCGAATTCAAAAGCATAAGCCAACTGTAAAACCTTGACCATGCATTATATCCTGCGTAAAATATTTTATTTTGTTCATGGAATACATGCTGGTTTTCAAAGTACATTTCGAGCGGAAATTAGATCATACAGTCATTCATATAACATAACATGTATAGACAATTCACACAGACCGAGCTAGTCCCAAACTAAGAGGTGAATCTTGTATTATGGGTACTAACGCGACGATACACATATATACAATGCACTATACACATACACATGTAACACCCAGACCCAGGACAATCTGAAAAAGGTCATTCTTCATTTTGCCCTGGCCAGGAATCGGACCCGAGACCTAGTGACTCAAAGGCAAGTGCGTTAGCCTCCACGCCACACCGGCCGTCATATATATAATATATAATATGTATTAATTTTAATCTATGTTTTGTACGAAAGTGTATGAATCGAATAGTTTTTATTTATTTGTGCTACTACTACTACTACTATACCATCACGGCATATCCCACAAGTGGGGTAGCCAGCAGACCAGCTGCATATAAAACATGCAAGCTGTCTTCTCCGTGCCAATATAAAATTAAGACATTCAGGATGGGTGGCAAACCTCATCGCCGAATTTGTGATGTAAAATGTCTTATTTTTTCGAACACCTGCCTTTTACAGGACACTCGAAAACTTATGGAGAAGAGTGGGAGACCAATTCTTTACCGGGTGCTCCACGGGATAATATTTGTGATATTTATTTGTGGCTATCTGGTATTTCCAAATAATATATTCTATATGTACCATTATGATACACAAGTAGGGTAGTCACTGTGATGAACATACATGTCGTCTTCCCTGTGTCATATAAAAATACGTTCAGAATAATACAAAATATATACTTTATAAAAACGAAACTATTTTTGTCATACAATAAAATTGAGATCTAGCTCTTTTTCATTATTTGACCCTTAATGTATACGTCTTCATTTGAAATGTGCAAATATAAAAAAGGGCATTATAGGAGCACAAAAGGATGAATTATTATAAATAAAACACTACCACAGTGACTGATAACGAGACCGCTTTTAAGAGCTTCCGTTTTCATATACAGGCAAACGTTAATATTAAAAAATAATTTGTCAACAACTTTTATATTATAGAATGCTCTTCACTCGTTAACAATTAATTGTATTAGAATGTCATTCTTTTACTTTACGTTTGTTTTAAAATGAGAGCGAATTCGTGAAAAATAAAATCACTGCAGAAGTATCAAACATAACTGTTTTATTTTTAATAATCCAACACGAATTTCCACCAATTACCGCCGGCCGACAACATTGACTATACAAAAGGATGCTTGATGTGTTATTATATACAAAGAACTATTAATTCTTGAGTTACACTATACACTAGAGGTGGAGATACCACCATGTAGTAGGTAAGTAATATATGGATAAAAAAAATAAAATACGTTGGTTCCATTTTGTATTGAACGATGAATCTGCCCACGTGAAACATATTTGCCTGAAGTTGTGAGCACGTGATAAAAATGAATATTATATTTATGAATGGAAGCTAATACGTGACATGAGAGTTATTTCGTAATAATGATGAAATATATATAAGTATCTATTTCATAACATGTTACATCATATTTAAATTGTTATATGTATGAAGATTTTCATATTCTTATGATGACGAAATTTCTTAGTATGTTTTTGCTGAAATGTAACATGTACATATATTATATTTACGGATATGTTTAAGAAGTTCCCCTCGTCTATAATTTCATAAGGAGCTCCTGCGTCTTCCCCATTGAATGAATACCTCCCTCAGGGATCTCTGTTGAGGCTTCCTTTCCTTGTTACTTTTTAACGCAATAAAAGAAACATCCATTAGCTGTGCGCGAGCGACAGGAAATGCCATCATGTCAAAAATATTACAACAAAAATATAATATTATGAAAGAGAGAGAGGCAGAGATAAATAGAAAGAATAAACGACAAATTTATTTATGTATAAATTTCTTATCTCCCTGGCGGAGATTTCATACCGAGATGATGTTTTGAATTAAAGATATTCTTTATTCAATAACATAATGACATGTTCATAATATTATCATCTTTACAGCAAAATATACGTACATACCTACAAATTAGGTACCTACCTATACCATCATGGTTCTCTTCTTAGAAATAAGATATAATTATTATTCTTGTATTCAAAATTCACTTGTTCATTATGATTTATTTCATTTTTGGAAAATATAACTTGACTAGAGCAGTTTTTCAACAGCTTTAACAATTCATTGATATTTTTTTTATTAAAAACGTCAATTATCTAATAATTATAAAATTTTAGGTGCGTAATATTAAACGGAGTTATCGGGCTATTAGCTTGCTGAGCTCAATAGGGAAACTGTATGGTAGAATTTTGATTGAGAGAGTACGAAAGATAACTGAGTGTAAGATATGGGATGCGCAAGGAGCTTTTTTGAATGGCAGAGGGTGCACCGATCAGATTTTCTCCCTGCGAATGGTTATAGAGAAGTTTCTGGGTAAACACCAGAGGCTTTTTTGTGCGTTCGTGGATCTGGAGAAAGCATATGATCGAGTGGACCGGGAAAGGTTGTGGCGCGTGTTGTCGGAGTGTGGGGTGAGCAGCCGGTTGATCCGCGCAATATCTTCACTTTACGTGGGAAGCTCCGCTTGCGTGAGGGTAAATAACACTCTCTCGGAGTGGTTTGTCCTCACCAAAGGAGTGAAGCAAGGTTGTGTCATGTCTCCGTGGCTGTTCAACCTATTCTTCGACTACTGTATGCGACCTGTGAAAGAGATGGATGTTGGTGTCGAGCTGAATGGGTTTCGGGTGAATGCATTGATGTACGCAGATGATTTGGTGTTAATGGCTGAGAGTGAAAGGGACTTACAAGAGATTGTTACGTGTGTGTATGATAGTTGCAATTTGAATGGTTTGAAAATGAATGTTATGAAGACGAAAGTTCTTGTTTTTGAAAGAGAGAATGAAAAAACGATTTGCGAGATTAAAGTTGGTGACAAATGTTTGGAGCAAGTAAGTGAGTATGTATATTTGGGAAGTATGTTTACGAGGGATGGAAGATGCGATAGGGACATTGAAAGAAGGAAAGTGGCCGGTGCTAGAATAAACGGTGCACTTCGACCCATTGTCAGCAATGACAATGTGTTGAACATGGCTAAAATGCTGGTGCACAATACCATTCTGGTACCGTCACTTACGTATGCAAGCGAGACATGGACGTGGTTGAAGAAGGACGAAAGTGGAATAAATGCAGTAGAGATGCGATCGTTGAGAAGAATGGTTGGTAAAACGCTGCGTGATAGAGTAAAGAATGAGGATATTAGAAGAATGAGCGGATGCAAGAAGAGTGTTGTGGACAGAATGCGCGTGAATAAACTACGGTGGTTTGGGCATGTTGAACGAATGAACGAGGTAAGAATGACAAAGAGGATATACTTATCTGAAAGAAAGGGTGTTAGGAAACGCGGGCGTCCGAGAACCACGTGGCTTGATCACGTGGATCAAATTCTCAAGGACGGCCGTGTGTTGAGTAAGAGGAACCGACGTGCGTGTATGAGGAACTGTATGAATGTGGAGGAAGCGAAGGAAGTGTGTAAAGATAGATCTGTTTGGCGTTCCGTTCTCTCTGCCTACCCCACTTGGGACACGGCGTGAGGGTATAGTATAGTATAGTAATATTAATACAGTCATGATAAAGAGCGAAAAGGAAGTTTTTCCATATTGTTCTTCTAAATAGAAAAATAAGACTTTCAGGATAGGTGGCAAACTTTATCGCTGAATTGAGATGTAAATTTTTTTTTCCGAACACCTACCCTTTACAGGACATTCGAAAACATCCGGAAAAGAGTGGGAGATCAATTATTGCCGGAAAGATAATGACTCGCATATACTATACATGCAATTAATCTGCTGGATATCACATTTGTAAGAAATGCCGGGAAAGTACATATGTTGGTATGAATGAAGTTGGCTTTTTGGCTATTTGTCAGAGTCACAGATTCCGACCCATGGTGTGCCTACAATCAACATAGATGTACATAGGTTAATTTTTTTAGACATTTTCTGAAATTGTTTTTGATATTCAAATAAAACAAAAACACATGTGGAGAATATTGATGTTGAAAATACTTCGCATGAGATAAAAGGTAACCAATTTCCACATTGTTATTTTATTAAAATCATGGATACAATGAAAATTAACTGAACCGATGCAAATTTATGTAACATAACACAAATGATTCAATACACTTGACTTAAGAATTAATTTACCGTACATAATGTTAATGTGAGTTAACACAGTATTATATAATACGAACAATTAAGTGTATTGTAGAACAATGTGTTAAGACAGAAAATAATTAAGAAATAGTGTAATGATTCAAGCATGTTAATCTTGTTATGCTTAAATAATTGAACTGCTAAAGCAAATCATTTTTCTATAATCTTTCCGTTTGTTAACTCATTGCTTATATTGTATCGTATTTTAATTCTAACGTATTTCTCTATGAAATTGTTTATAACCAATACACTAAAATATTTGTATTGACTCAATAATACAATGATTATTTTTTTATATTTGATAATGGTTGTATTACTTTTTTGTTGTTTTACATAATATGGCTTTGAAGATTATATATTATATTTGATAAAAATATATCATATTTGTTAAATAATGTGTTCAAAATTATTATTTTTAATTTAACCGTTTCTCCTTAATTATGTAATCAGCCATTTCTGGTGTTGGATATAGACATTTTCCAAGCTCTTCCAATCATCATGATTCCATACTCCCTGAAAATACATATATTTTTTGTGGAACGGAACCCCTTATAATTTGCGAGCTCTGTAGAGTGTGGAGGTATTCAAGGCAAAGTTAAAATCCCTATTTTTCTGGAGGTGTAAAGAATCTAGAATTGCGATGGTTTTTTCCACAAAACGGCGCATCTTAAAAAGAATTGTCTAGTTATTATTATTAATTTCAATAAATTTGGTATTTTTTTATAAAATATCAAAATAAATGTGGTTTGAAACATTGTTGTTGTATAATGCATTATGTATGTTGAGTAGAGGGATTTTGTTCACGAAATAATTACCTTTTGTGGAATAGTTTGAATATTGTTAGTTTAATAATCCTTTCTAAGTAGGTTCTAATTATAATAAATTCACTTTTCTTAGATATTCTGTTCTACTTAGAATTTTATTTATCTTTTTTTTAATGTGATAGGCGAGATTTTTTCCAACTAATATGGGTTAGT
The DNA here is from genome assembly GCA_947579605.1 of Athripsodes cinereus. Classification (NCBI taxonomy): domain Eukaryota; kingdom Metazoa; phylum Arthropoda; class Insecta; order Trichoptera; family Leptoceridae; genus Athripsodes; species Athripsodes cinereus. The sequence continues at coordinate 16,934,691 of OX388318.1, read as the reverse complement.
TGGAAGAAATCTCGCTTCTGCGTTGAACATATTCTCTACATATTGATTTTATGTAGTGTTGTATTATATTTGGAAAAAAATTAAATAAATTCGATCTACCATAGAGCATGTAGATAATAATACTTAGTTAATCTTTGCGATGTAGGTACATTAAATAATTTAATATAACATAACATAACACGTATAGACAATTCACACAGACCGACTAAGTCCAAAACTATGATAATTATAAATCTTGTGTTATGGGGTACTAATACGACGATACACACATAATACTCGTATGCAATGCACTAAACAGATACTCGTATACATGTAACACCCAGACCCGGAACAATTTGAAAAAAGTCATTACTTATTTTACCCTGGCCAGAAATTCAGCCTGGGTATTCGTAACATATATAATAAAAATAATACATACATGTGAACCTGTCACCAGGGTTTATAAGAGAGAATATCGGAGTCTTCGGCAAGTCGCCCGGTAGCTTAACTGGAAAAAGCGCTCCTCGTGTAAAGGTAGGGATGAGAGTTCAAGTCCCATCCGGGGAACTACCGAATAAGGTTACGTTGTCATGTATTAGATTTACAAATTAAAATAATAACATTTTTTTTTCTTGTGTCTGTCATCACTAAATTCACTTCTCGGTTATACATACAAATTATATTCAATGCGCAGAAAAAAACATACCGTTAACTTTAAATTCAAATAAACTAACCCGGCCGGCCCGAGCGTCCCTCTTTCACAATACACCGTTCGTATGACAACTACATTAAAACGCAGGGAATTTCGTGGGAAGAGGTGACGCGATTGATACAGTGACGCTCTGAATGGAGGAGGTTAGTTTTTGCCCTGTGCTCCCGAGAGGAGCGTTGAGGGCGATAAATGAAATGAAATATTAAAAAATCAGGTTAGAATCTACATACCAATCACCACAAGGGAAGTAACAACAGATCGACCTACTGTATGCAATAAACATGTATGTCGACTAAATTGAATCTAGTTCATAATGTTATATGCATACCTACATTACAAGACACTCGACAACGATGACGAGTGATAGACTAATTCTCTGTTCGCGACTCCACTAAACATACTAAAAATATCTGCAGTGGGTATAAAAAAAAACTATATAAACTTCCAATGAATACTGTTAATTATTAACAACTTTGACTTTAATATGCTTTCAAGTGTCAAGGGAACACGTCCTCTGTTCACGTCAGCAGCACCACTGACGAAAAAGTTTTCAGTACCTCTCTCATTAAAGCTTTCCGCATTTCCTGTTAGGAAATTATTATTTATTCCTAGTGTCCCATTATAATATCGTTTCCTATTGAAATTATTAGAGAGTTAATTACATCACCATCCCTCCACCTTCACAACTTTCTAAAGGAGTTTTTGTTTGGTCAAACACTGAAAAGACTCATTTAATCACTTCAAAGTATTTATACAACTCCTGTAAAGTAGTATGAGTACAGCACCGACAACAAGGTTTCCTGATTTTCTGCCCTCACTTCTTTGTTAGTTATTTAGCACCACATCATACCTGCAATGAAATCTGGTTCACGTTATCGATATCGATTTTTTATAGCTCTTTTAAATAATTGAGAAATTTCAAAGTAAATATTTAGTTTTAAAATAATAAATTATATTTTTTATGTATTCCGTTACTTTTGTATAATGACCCATTAAGAGACGAAACAGTATTGTCTAAAATAATACATATAGAAAAGTGTGTATTAAAAAGTTTAAGTTTGAATTCATTCAATTAATTATAATGATCATAAATACTTTTATTACGATTATTATTATTACGATTTTTTTATTTTTACACGGTTGAGATATTTTCATGATAACATAAACGCCATAAGACGGGTTTATCGTCCAATCAATCCAAAGGAATGTACAATTACACTATTCAAAAACATACTCAGTGGATGTATGTTTCCATAGAAGGCTTTAGTTTTGGTTCAATTTCTTGGTAAATGTTTCTGTAGGGCACATGCTTTTACGTGAATACTCGTAGAATTTACAACACTTGCTTTAAATGAGGTTATGTCTAAGATAGAATAGAATTGAGCATAGCATCAACATATGAGTATTAATTAGCTACAATGTTTTGCTTTTATAGATATCTACCTGCATACAAAGTACAAAAAAGACTTTTATTTATATTTAAAATCAATGTTGCCTTCACACCATCCATCGTATAAATATTTCACTGCTCCCCTAATTTAAGGAAGTGTTATGTTTGTAACACAATGTTTATGTTTTCAACACCAAAAGTAATAATTTAACTTTTGCTATATTTTACTCGGTCCACCCGCCGCGCCACGTCGTGGAAACTCATAATACCTAACACTGTCTCAAAATATATTTTATTCAAATAATTTCCTCACGCAGAGTGCAAAGTTTGTGAAGTTTCAATGTTGTGTGTTCGCCGGTGAAACAATAACGTGAATGGTAACCGAAGAGGTATCGAGAATATTATTGTCAGCACATTTATTTATTACACCAACAAGGGCGTATTATTAGATGGTATGCATTGAGATGTTGGCCTTGTATGAATTTAGGAGCTTTCATCGGGCCATTGTTCGGGCCATTGTACTGTAATAAAATGGATTAAACTCTCTTTCACCTGGTGTACGGATAGTTGCTATTGCAAATATTTCTTGTCTCTTAAATCAAATTTAGATGATGATCCTGGCCAGGTCATATTTTGAAATTGTTCAATGGTAGTTTGCTAAAAATAACCTTTTTTTTCTCTACTTCTCTGTCTCAATTATGCTGAGGGGGCTATTTCCCAAACTTTTTTTGGCTCATGAAAAATTGTTCTTTCGTTCGCAAGGTTTCTGAAAGTTTGGAAATATCTCATTATCACATTACACCATTTTTACGTAAACAAAATCAGAGCTACAGAAATTTCATGGGAAGAAATGATTCAATTGGTACAAAGACGCTATGACTGGAGAAAGCTTGTTTCTGCTCTTGAGAGAAGCGTAAAATGGCGATAAGATTGGACTAGAGTTCAAATATATAACTGATTCTTATACAATCATGTGTTATGCTGTATACTTGTTGAATGCAACAAGAGATCAAACATTCGTTTTATGAATATATAAATTTAAAAAAAAACACGTTAAGTGAGATCTGAATATTTTACCGATATCACAGTCCATTATAGTTGATTAGTAGCAGGACTCGAAGCATTGAAATTATTTTGAATAAAGGTACAAGCAAACACAATAATACTCATAGAGATGTTCTCTAACGTTGTATTGCTGTCATACTATTATTCTGATATAAATATTTAGAAGTGTATGTATGTATGTTAGAGTGTATGTGAGTATAGAAGTATATAGTAGTAGTAGGTAGATGTATTCAACAAAGTTCTTACTACACACATATGTACTTGTACCACTAAACTATTTCAGGGTAATGTACGTGTAACCTTAGCCTATGTAAATACTATGAGATTGGACATATTACAGAGATGTAATATTAGATTATATTCGACCTTCTAATTTTGCCACACATAGTACACACATGTACATATGACAAACTTGTAACAACAAGTTTAACAGTAGAGAACTTACGAAGAATTTGACCTAATTCCATTTTTATCCTTGTATCAACTTTGAAAGATCTGTTTATAGAAAATATCTCCTTTTCTAAAATGTTTTGTCTCCTTTACAAACATATGTCTGTAACCAATGTAAACTTGAATTATTTGTGCATATTGTAAATTCTCTAAATTGGAAAACTGGTCATATCTATTATGTGTTTGTAATAATTTATGTATTGTGTTATCAGTTCGCTATTGGTCCTTATTTACATTATAAAGAATAAAAAAAAATAAAACACGAATAGTAATCCGCACGTAATGCAGTAGCTATTATATTATTTGACATTCATTATTGAGATCGATTCCTGGCTGGGTCACAAACTTGAGAGCAGTGAGCAAAATCGTTATATAAAGAAGAAGGTAATACGAGTTCCAAACGGCCGTAAAATCCTCCTTCATGATACACTGTCCCTATTACAACGATATCAGAGCATAATTAAGAATAGCACGAGAAAAAAATTAATTTTGTTCTTTGGTTACCTTTCAACTGTGAATGGGGAGAGGGTAGTGTAGCTATTTTATTTGATGACAAGTGTACAATGATGTATATTTTATATATAGGATACGGAGTTTATTACAAAAACGAATAATATATAGTTGATAGAATACAATTTATTATTTTGTGCTGGAGACTTAAGAAGTAAATCAATCAATCTTACAAATATGTTCGTTTATATGTCCCTTTTCTTGATTTTAGAATTTATAATCAATATATTATTATAGTAAACTTATTATTAGGTGCTGTATGTATATTAAGAAACTATAATAGTTATTATACATACCATATTATACATACATACATAGAGATGAAGAGTAAGATATTGAGTAGACAACAACATGGAAACTTTTCACCCGCATATTTTATCCTCTACATCTTGTATAATACAAGTATATTATTATTGGAAGTATGACTATATATATGCGCAGAGACTGCCTATAGAATGCTATACCCTCCAAGTGGAAAACGGTAGGGAATGAAAATCTTTCGATAATTAAAACTTATTTAGGTATATATGAAAGAAAACACAATTGGTTTTATTTTTACTTTATATTCAATTAATTAGTGACGGTTTCGACTAAAAAAGTCATTGTCAAAACTGTGAGTTGAAACCAGGTCAAAAATTAATGAAATATAAAGTAAAAATAAAACCATTTGTGTTTTCTTCCATAATTATATTAACAATAATTAAACAAAATAAACGCCAACTCAATTAATAAAACTTAATTAAAAAGTCCGTTTGTACATGTAACTTAATGCTTACATTTTATTTCATTAATATTAAGTCATAAACTCGCCCATTGCACAATATCATTTAGTTGTATCACATTGTTTTATAACTTTTTAATTATGTATGCTCCTTATTGTGCAATAAAGTTTATTATTAGATATTATTATGGTAAACTTACTGTGAAATTATCACCAGAATTGGTCTCCCACTCTTCTCCATAAGTTTTCAAGTGTCCTGTAAAAGGCAGGTGTTCGAAAAAATAAAGACATTTTACATCTTAAATTCGGCGATGAGGTTTGCCACCCATCCTGAATGTCTTGATTTTATATTGGCACGGAGAAGACAGCTTGCATGTTTTATACGCAGCTGGTCTGCTGGCTACCCCACTTGTGGGATATGCCGTGATGGTATAGTAGTAGTAGTAGAAATTATCACCTCAAGGGCACTTTTTTTAAATTTTAATAGACAGTTTGTATCCATTTATGAGTCTTTGAAGAACATGAGTCAATTTATTCTGACGGAAATCTGCTTTTTTTCTCTTTACACTGTCATTTTTAACAAATACTACCCCTATCTATGCAAAAACAGCAAAATAAAAAAAATGTCCTTCAGAAAATGATTTACATATTGAGTTAATAGGAAATATTGATTTTCCATTTTGAAAAAACGATAATAAGTAGCTAAATGTGGAATATTCGATATCGTGTTACTTTTTTCCATTTTCATTGAAACTGTTTTGCATTCCCTAACAAGTAGTAGGCATATACCTGTATTATATTTTGTATGTGTTTGTACGAGGGCTCCTCAGTGAAGATGCTTTATGTTTATACCTGAAATTTGAGATAATCTCTTGAGTAAACTTTTACTAATACAACCCTTTGCCATTCCTACCTGCCTCTGATGAAAATCTCATCTTAAAACCACTCATGTAAAAATGTTTCGGTAATGGCATCATTTAAACATCGCCACAATTTGTAAACTATTTTAAAACAACTCACAAACACTTCTATACCCAATATATACCTAAATCATTTAATGGATTAATTATTTTTATCATTATTTTTAATTTAATTTTGTACTTTATGTATTTTTTTTTTAATTATTATTATATTATATTTAATTCGAATTACTGACTTATTGATTTCATTATTTATTAATTTATTATTTATTTTATTAATTGTGTCGGTGCACACGTAGTAGAATTCCTAAAAAATGTAATTTGAAACAAGTGTTCCTTTCTACTATTGTTTGTTAATTCGCAGAGAGACGTCTTTCGACTTATCGATTTGATAATGACCTTATATAGATTGATAATGACCTTATAAGTCGAAAGACGTCTCTCTGCGAATTAACAAACAATAGTAGAAAGGAACACTTGTTTCAAATTGCATTTTATTATTTATTGTTATATTATTATATTTTTAAATCTTATTATTTCATTAATATTTTTTTAACTATTATTTTATTATAAAAAAAATTATACTTACCATTTTATACATTCCTTGAATTGATGGTTTTACTGTTCATTGATGTGTTTTATTTTATCAGTTTTATTAATTGTATTATAATATGATTGATCATTTTGTTAAACTTTTCTCTTATCTAATCTTATCCTATCGTATATATATATATTATATTTCTTTGTTTTTGTTTTTGGTTTTGTGTGTTTGTCTTAGTTGCTTTGATTTTTTTAAACTGTGGTAATATCTATAGGGGGACTCTTGTGGTCTATATTGCATTTAATTTTGATTGTTGTAATACTTGATGTGTTGACTGTTTGTTCCCTTCGAGAAAATAAATAAATAAATAAAAAAAAAATCTTTTTAAATTATTAAATTTAACTCGTAAAATTAAGCAGTCTCCATAATAGAACGGATCACTTACTCCTATGGTAGGTTATCGAATGTCCTATAAAAGGCTGCTATTTCTTTAACAATTGGAATCGCAATTGGCACAGAGACGCTCTGAATGGAGGAGGCTGGTTTCTGCCCTGTGCTCCCGAGAGGAGCGTTGAGGGCGATGATGATGATGATGATTTCTTTAACGTTAGATACATTCTTTTTGAAGTGTACCACTCATCCTGAAGATTGTTTTTTTATTCATAGCACGATAAAGGCTATTTATGACATATATATATTGAAGGACCCACCGTCCACCCGATTACCGCAGAATCTGGAGATTTCCATTTTTCCTAAAATAATTAGTTATTTTTTTTTTTTTGATAGTAGAATAAATACATAGGTAGAAAGAATATTAATAATCGAAAGATGGAAATCTTTTTTTATAATACTCGTATTTTTTTCAATGGTCGAACATTCCTTGTAGAGTCTTGCTCTTTGAAACGATGAATCTCCAAGATATTCGATCTTGGGTAATGGATTGCCAGTCGTCTTTAGCATTAAGCTCATCCAGATAAATAAATATAAATGACATATACATTTTCTATCAGAATCTATATTTTCACTATACATAATAGGAACAGCACAACGAATATAAGAACTCTCATGAGATCTTCCTTCACTTCCGGTGAATTGAGTTTCTTAAGAACTTTTAATAACATAATACCTGTAATTTTCCAGACTAAATCTTAATACAATCTGTTCATGTTGTGTATTATGTATGTACCTACTTTGAATTCCCTTAGTCTTATCGGGTGAACACTATTTACAATAGAGATTAAACATTTTAATAAGCAACGTAAGACATGTCTGTCTGCTACCTCTGTTGGGAAATTATTAACATGTTTTTCAAGAACAATACACAGTGTCTATCTACTTGTTTCAACATAGCGTCAAAAGTAGTACAAAACACCTGCCTAGCAGTGGCACGACTAGACTTTTGTTAGCCGTGTAAAATTAGTGGACATATTGCTATTAAGCTTTCACTTATTAAAATACCCGATTTTCGAATTACATCTGTTCCCCGCGGTCACATTTTTAATTAAGCATATAAATATCTGTGACATTTCACGATCTCATAATTTTTTTAGAATATCAAATTTCTATATCCCCGCCTCTCGTCGCTAGACTTCATTCTGGTATAGGAATTAAACATGTATTTTTTTAAGAAATTTGTAAACATAAGTTACAAATGTAAAGCTCGAGAAATTTTGCAGTCACGCATCCAATATTTAACAAATATATTGGTAGTGTTTATTTTTATAAAAAACACTTTTTCACTTATTTTTTTTTAGATAAATATCGAGTACTTTCGTTAATACATATCGATTGAAATTTTCAAGAGAAGTCAGTAGTTCTCTTGAAAAGTATAGTTCTGTTGAAAATATCAATCGATATATCTATATTATATTGACGAAAGTATTCGAGGTTTATCTTAAAAAATCAAGTGAAATATCAACTGTGTTAAAAAAAAAAAAATACCACCATCAGTATGAATTTTCACTCTGTGAACGTACAGACTCTAGAATTATTAAATACAAACATGAAAAGTATACTACTAAAGGCATAATGGTGCTTTTTGCATGTATGAAAAGCATGCCACTGCTGCCTAGTACTTGCTTGCTTCTTCTGTATTGTTTGGCTGAAACTTACTTAACATATTTTAGACACGATTCTATAGACAAAAAAGACGAAACAGCAAACACGCTAGATGCATCAACAAACTACATACAACTCATACAATAAAGATAAGTGCAATATATGGCATTAGTATGGTAGAATCTTGCATTTATGTAGATTAGATTAGTCCCATGGATTCTCCGATAAAAATGTTAGTTTACCAATCTTTTTTGTAAGTTTTTGAGTGCATTATAAAAAGCAGGTATTATAAATAAAAGTTTAAGATCTTCATATCAGTGATGAGATATGATTGAATATTTTTTTTTGTGTCACAGAAAAGATAATCTGCATGTTAATTGCATTTATTTCCATCTATTAACTATCCCACTTTTAAGGATATAACGACATGATATAGATACTCGAATAGACACTTTGATAGAAATATGGAACTATGACGCCATTAAAATGACTTTCTATTTATTGTAAAAAATTACTCCAAATGGAAAATTACTATCCCTCCCATGTTTTTCCTCGAAGAAAATAATAGGTTAATGATCTTAAAACCAATAAGCTATTTTTCAGTGTCAAGTTAAGAATTATTCTACTTCTTTAATATAACAATTTTATTAATACACTACTTTTAACATTATTTTTAATATTATACTATCTTTCTTATAGGTACGGCACACAGTGAAAGAGGATTAACTATTTCCCACATCTCTTGAAGTACTGTAAGTATTTTTGGTTTAATTTATGTTTCATTTTTCTATTGCTGATTCCTTTAAGTCAATTGGCATTTTCGTAAATAATAATAATAATAATAATAAAAAGATGATTTGTATTTGGCGCTGTTTCATGGTCCGTGACCATCTCAAGAGCGCCGTGGCTTTTTAGTTAAGTTGGAAGCATCTTCTAGGTCAAACATGAAGTTCATGTAGCGCTGCTGCCACTGCAGAGGACTCTCCATCTTTATTGGTATCAGTTCTCTGCCTCAGGCCATCCCATATCTTGGTCATGGTGTCGTTCGTCTCTACGTTCTTGGGATGACTCTGGCGCCATCCTCGAAGAGTGCAGATTTTCTCGATAGCCGACTCGAAGTATTTCTTTTCGAGCGTTCCACTTTGGTTGACATCAAAGAAAACGTTGGACACATAGAGAAGCTTCTTCTTACGGAGATCTGAGATAGGCATCGTGGTAGACAAAACAGTATTTTTGTCTCTTTCACCCGCTGTGTTGTTGCGAGTAGTCGGTGTTGTTATCCTTCTCTGTTACACTACTGGACATACTCTGATCACTACACGCTGGCACTTGTATAGAGTGATTCCCGGAAGGTGATGATTTTTTTTTAACACGTGTTTTGGCAATAGAAGCGGGAGTGCAACACAAAATGATGACTTGTTAAAGTTTTGAAGAGACAATCAACAGTAATGAATATTAATTTATTTCGAGTTTTGATGAAGTTTAAGAGATGATGAAATGCAAAAACTACGCGGTTTTGAAATGTTAGCGTGCACAAGAAAGTTCAGCACTATGGGACCGATATCTTTCGTAAAATCAAATTATTTAAAGGAGCGGTTTGATTTGCGTGGCGGCAGCCAAACGGCGCGCAATCCACTGTTACCACCGATGGAATTAATTAAAATATTCACAATTAAATAACTACCTATAGATAAATCGATGATGTTTTGATTACGAAATATAGTTAATTTTAACGTTTATTTCAATACGACTTCATTTATACGCATAACTATTTCTACCCCTTCAGCATTCGTTAAACCAAACGTGTAAGACAATTCACACTTGTAATATTCAGCAATGTGTTATCCCACCCATCTTATTTGTATTGGCAGGAAAAGAAAATCTGCATTCTTAGTTAGTTAGCTGGTTACCTCATTTTTGGCATATTATGCCATGATGGTATGGCATAGTATAATATATTTTAATATATTTACAGTTGTTTTCTAAGAACACCCACCTTTTAAAGGACATCCAAAAATGTTTAGAATATTTACTATTTTTTTATTGTTTAATCGGATTTGGGTGCAGATGACAAAACCAATCAGAAATCTTGATTGGAAATTTAGACGGAAGGACGGGACGGAAGATTAGGACGCGCCATTTAGACGGGAGATCGCGATTTAAAGATTAAAGATTTTTTAAGAGTAAATAAAAGCATGGTGAGTAATTGAACACATAATATTAAATTTAACAATAAAAAAATCGAAATCCCCAAACAGCAATCCATTTGAGATCTGATAAGAGATCCCAAAAAGATGGTTGCTTCTTAGGTTTGCATAAAGCGTCTCTTGATTGGTGGACCTTACATCGTGACAGTGAGAAAATGGTGGAATAGGTGAACGTTGTCCATGGGCACCGAAAGTGATCACTTAAGCGAGCCTAGAGCCAATTTGTAAGCGTTGGTACGCCTTTCTCACTTTTTCCGATTAGATTTTGCACAATGTTACACTGTGTAGACATGGTTCTCCAATCGAGATTTCTGATTGATTTTGACACTCAAAAAGTTGCAGAAAAGATTGGGTGGCCTATGTGTTCTTTACTGGGGACTCCACGGGATGTATAAAACAATCAACATCTACAATGCAGCGATGAGGCATGCCACCCACCTGAATATCTTATTTGTATTAGCAGGGAGTAGAAGATTTGCATATTCATTACGTGCAGTAACTCCCCTGGCTACCCCACTTGTGACATACGCAGTGATGGTATAGTAGCATAATAATAGTAGTACTGTATAATATGTAGAATGCCAACACTCAATGCAAATGTGTAGAAAGAGACAGCATCATAATTTCAAATAGTAAACGTGACAAGAATATTATTAAATAATAAGATGGAAAGTGAGAGGTTTACTTTGTACATAGCTATCTCTTTTATCTATAATAATATAATTTATAACACTCTACGATGAGTGTGATGTCTCTTGGATCAAGAAGAAAGGAATGTGCATTTAGTTAGACTGAAATTTTTTTATTATGAATAAATATTATGAATGACATGAATATCGGTACAAATGATGCAATTAGTAAGAACAATTGAATTTATTTATATATACTAAAAGAGTATATCTCTTGTTGCTTTTTTGAGATAAAACTCTGAATCAATAGTATGCTGACATGTTAGTAAATTAGTAATTAATTAGTAAAAGAGTACATTAGTAAAATAAACTGGACTGATCATTTGATTATTATATTATGTTCAAATCGTAAAAGGCTAAAAATACTTATAGACAAACTCTTCTGACAAAAATTGAGCTCTTTGCAGAGAGGAGTTCAAGTAACTGACACTATGAAAAACAATTTTAAACAATCCCAATTTCAATTCTGATTATATCATTGGCTATTGTACTTCTCACTTATATTTTCATTGAAGGAAAATCGTTAGTTGTTTCACAAATTAAACTGCCTACTAATTCTGTAAAAATATCTTATCGTTAACACCATAACCACATGTTCATTAAAGTATTGACCATATCTCTATCTTCTGGATCTGAAATCATCATCATCGCGTCACCTCTTTCCACGACATTCCCTGCGCTCTGATATCGTTGTAAAAGGAACGGTGTATTGTGAAAGAGGGACGCCCGGGCCGACGGAATCCCTGCGGACGGTAGAACAGTGCTCTTTTTGGCCAACTATGATTGGGCATTCTCAAAACATGTCCCAGCCAGGACCATCGTCTCTCCTGTATTACGGAGATTACAGGTCTCTGCTGGGTACGCCGGCGCATAGCATCATTTGTAACATGTTCTTAACATTTGACATCCAAAATCCTGAAATAAATCTGAAAACTTGTATAAAATCCGTGCGACCTATTTTTTGCCGGAGAATATTGATATTAATTAAGCGTGTAAATTATAATAGTCAATTTACTTAATACACTACATGAAATAATGTCATAGTCATTTAAGGGCATTCAGAAATAATATGCGGGGAGCTTATTTCGAGGTATATTCATAGATATTTTGAAAGTCATCTCTTACAATATGAGAGTTTAATAATAACATCATCTATATAAATCTATGTATACTGTAAATTGTATGACACAATACAAGGGTTCACACAATGTGGTTGAACTAGTGAATTACTAATAAAATTATATACCAGATTATTGTGATAATTGTTATATGTCTTCTGTCTCTAAAATAGTTGTCAACCCTTGTCTATTTCTATACTTATTCTCTTATGGTTATAGATAAGCCAGTAGTACTTGTACGATGTACTGAGTTATTAAATGAACTAGGTGAAAAACAACCAAATCCAATTTTAATTAAAACATATTTTTATTCTAAAAGACGTAGCTGACTCGTGAGTTATTTCTCGAAGTTGGTTGGTGCATATTTTTCCTTTTATTTATGAGAATTTTCATGTTGTTTTTGATCAGAAACAAATTAAAACTTTTACGGAGTTCTCCTTTAATGTGTAAATTTCTAACTCATTTTATATCCCTTTTTTCTTTTATGAAAGTACCCAGCAGAGACCTGTAATTTCCGTAACACAGGAGAGACGATGGTCCTGGCTGGAACATGTTTTGAGAATGCCCAATAATAGTTGGCCAAAAAAAGCACTGCTCTTCCGTCCGCAGGGATTCCGTCGGCCCGGGCGTCCCTCTTTCACAATGCACCGTTCCTATGACAACGATATCAGAGCGCAGGGAATGTCGTCGAAAGAGGTGACGCAATTGGCGCAGAGACGTTCTGGATGGAGGAGGCTGGTTACTGCCCTGTGCTCCCGAGAGGAGCGTTGAGGGCGATGATGATGATTTCTTTTATGAAGATTTCTTCCTTCTCTGTAGCCTTGGAACACCCAGTAAAGAATTGATATCCCTCTCTTTTCTGTAAGTTTTCAAGTGTCCCAAATACACTCTTAGTCATGTTTCTTTAAAAAATTTAATGCACTGGAATCAAAAGTCTTGTAGCTAAAAATCATTACATTTATTTTTACCTATTTAACATATCTTTTTTAGGCAATAAGCTATGATTGAACACCATGTATTGAACAACCAATTACACGTTAGATGGATTGACAGGGATTATTGCTGACCGAAATTATGTAAAAAATATTGTGTTGAATAATTTTGCAAATTTCTTCCTTAAATGGAACACCTGTTTTGTTCTACGCAAAAGAGGTCTTACTATATTTACGAATCAAAAAGGATATAAAATATTTTTTCGGACATGATTAATTTCTTTTTTGTGTTGAATGCAAGACGGTCTGGTAGGTACTCGTACTAGTATTATGTGTCCCTCAGTGTATGAGATGAGCTGAGAGGCAGTAGGACACGATAATACATACATACCTACATAATATAATAATAATATGACGATACAAAGCTTCCTGATACAATATGCGGCGCATAGAGACAGAGAGAGATATAAACAGGAGAGAAGAGAAGACGACCCTTAGTCAACGTCACTCGTACTTGTGTAGGGAATGCAATGCCTACAGAATATGATAATATTATCTACATAATATGATAATATTATATTCCTTAGCAATATGTCAAAGTGTTATCTTTTTTCAAATTAGATAGGTTCTACTATCAATTTCAATATGTACTAAAAGATAGATATTGAAAAAATATTACATCTAAATTTCAGCGATGAGGTTTGCCACCCATCCTGAATTTATTAACTTTTTGTTGACACGGAGAAAACGGCATGCATGTTTATTACATGCAGCTAGTCTGCTGGCTACCCCACTTGCGGGATATACCGTGAAAGTCAAGTAATAGTTACAATTATTATTTACCAAATAGTTCGTCAAAAGGGTTAATAAATCAAACAAGAGATTAATAATAAAAAAATACATTTTTTTTAATTCAAATTTTCTCTTTAGAATATATGATTGAAAAAATCTGCCTTCTTTCTCGGTATTTTAGTGTCAACTGTGTCTCCTCTTCCTCCGATATGTGATTGTTATATGAACAATGTATTGCAAAATTGAAGGAGCCACTGATCTGCCGGATAGTGTAGAACTCTGAAGACTTCCGTTTACCTGAAATTGATTTATTGTGAAAGAAGATTATTCAAATAATTAACAACATTGCAAAAATACAAAAACCAGCACTTATTTAGACGATGATAAATCAAAATACCCAGCTAAGATCCTTGTATCATCCGAAAGATAATAACAAAAATAAATTTAATTTAAAGTTGATATTTTCAACCGACGGTACTTGGTGGAAATTCATGTTGAATTAATTATAAATAAAACACTTACAGTATATCCACAGTGACATATTAATTTAAGTATAAATTTTCATTTTTCTGTATTTCCTGTTTGCATTCCCTAAACTGGGTCGGCCCCAAAGACGGGAGATAGGCTGGAATTAATTTAAATTATCTCCCTATTCCCGACACGATAGTGAGAAATGAATGATAATCCATTTTGCTTTCTGTCATCGCGTTATACAACAGGGCACAACATAGGAAAACAGAAACGCAGGGACGACACTAGATTGCAATATAAACAAAGATGCAAACAAATATACACGTGGTTTATTATTGTTTTTTTTTTTTTAATTTTTTTTTATAAAAGATATATCTGGGTTTTGTTTGTTATAAACCCAAATACAACCTTGTACACATTTCACAGTAAGCTACTAAAAGCTTGTGTTGTGTTGTGTTGTTAAGATAACTTTAAGCATAGAATGCATTTGGTGGAATTTAAAAAAGATAAACTTTCACATGACTTTATTGATTATATCGAGTTCGTCGGTAGCTCGGAGGTAGACTCTCGGCCTCGTGAACAGGGGGTCCATGGTTCGATCCCAGGTGCCGCCAAATTCCCTTTTTACGACACAAGCTTTTAGCTTACTGTGAAAGGTGTAAAAGGTTGTATTTGGGTTTATAACAAAAATCCAGATATATCTTTTTTTTTTAAATACAATAAAATAAATAATATATACATATATTTATTTTATATATATATATATACTGACTTTCAAAAACGTTCTCTTCCCCGAGACGTAAAATGAAGAATATTCAAAAAAAAATAATAAAAATAGACCTATAAAAACCACAGTACTAATGAAACAAAAGGTTATTCAGGTGACAAAAAATGTTTATATCGAAATTGAGAACAAAATTTTACTTCACTATTAAAAAAAAGTAATTAAATTCAATTGTGATAAATAGAAATTAAAAATATTTCATTAGGTATAAAAAATAGTCCGACAATCTCTTTGCATTCCAATTACATTTTAAATGGAAACATTATCTTAAAATTGATTCAAATTTGTGATAAATCGTCCACCGGAGTAGCGGAAGAAGCAAAATAAAAGAACCGTCTCTGTTCAAAAAGATCCTTTTTCATCAACATTAAAAGAACAAACGATTTAAACGTTTTAAGGGTTTTGATGTTTTGCCTTTCTGCTTTGCATTTCCTTTATATCTGAGAAAAAGGGAATTATATTATAATTCTGAACAAAAAAGTCACAACATTAGACATTGATATTTTTAAACATACAAAGTTTTATATTTTTTGTAAAATACTTTCATTTTAATTAATTAATTTATTTATTTATTCATTCTTTACTGTACATTGATAAAAAACAATTACATAAAAGGTATACATTCAAATTAAATACAATCAATATACAGAGGGCGAGTTTATCGCAAAGGCGCGATTAAGTGCATATATATAAATTGATATTTTATATATTAATTAAAATTATCCATTTCTACTTCTTCTTCTTCTTCTTCAAGTACCTTGTCGGGTCCCCCTGACGTTGGCGATCACCTCAGCGAACTTGTCCCTGTCCTGCGCTGCTCGGAACAGCTCATTTGTACTACTTATACTTTTCCGAGTGGTAAATATTCGAAGTTAATTTTATATCCCTGATCACTTGTTTACATTAATTCTCCTAGTTAGCTGAAAAAAATTACTTTTGCAATCTTTCATAAAAATAAAAACAAGTATAATTTTCTAAAAGAAATTTAAATATTCAGCACTAAAGGCTGTGAAATTTATGTTACATGTATTTCACTTTTTATGTTCTAACATGCCAAATAAATTTGCTGGTTTCCCCACTACATTTTCTTATTCTTCCTCTGTCATTTCAAATCCTTGAGTAACTTGTGCCTTATTAATATAATAGTAGATTTGCCGAAAAAAGTCAAAGATAAAATATATTTTCATGTCCGTAATAAACACAATAATAAAAAATAAACTTCTATAAGTGTCCTACGTATTTATAATCAACACGAAAGTCTCATTCTATTTAAGGAAGTACTCCACGACTTAATAAAATTTCAATATTTACATACATACATACATATATACCATCACGCCGCTTCCCTCGCGGGGTAGGCAGAAAGGATCGAGCGCCACTTCCTTCTATCCTTGCATACATCTTTCGCTTCCGTCACTGTCATACAATTCCTCATGCATGCTCTCCTGTTCAATGTGCTCAACACGTGGCCGTCCTGTAGGATTTGATTTAAATGATCTTGCCATTTAATCCTCGGACGTCCGCGTCTCCGAGCACCATTCCTCTCAGCCAAATATATCTTCTTAGTCATTCTGTCCTCATTCATTCTTTCCACGTGCCCAAACCATCTTAACTTATTTACATTCATCTTTGTTATTACACCAACTTTCATTCCACATTCCTTTCGTATATCACTGTTACGCACACGATCTCTCAGACTCTTGCCACACATCCTTCTCAACGATCTCATTTCCACTGCATTTATGCCACTTTCATCCTTTTTTAACCATGTCCACGTCTCACTTGCATACATAAGTGTTGGCACTAAGATAGCAGAGTGCACCAACCTTTTAGCTGTGGTGGATATGTTTCTATTTGCAATTATTGGTCGGATTGCACCATTTACCTTATTGCCAGCAACTTTTCTCCTTTCAATATCGCTTTCACACTTCCCATCTCTCGTGAACAAACTACCTAAGTACACACATTCGTCAACTTGCTCTAACACTTCGTTGTCAATCATTACCTGGCATACTGTTCTCTCACTTCCTCTTTCAAACACCATGATTTTTGTCTTTTTTGCATTCATTCTCAATCCATTAATCGCACAATTTTCATACACACACGTCATCATTCGCTGTAGATCACTTTCACTTTCAGCCATCAATACCAAATCATCGGCAAACATTAACGCTCTTACATTCATCCCATTCATATCAACACCTACATTCAGTTCTTTCAATGGACGAATACAATGATCAATGTATAGGTTAAAAAGCCATGGCGACATCACGCACCCTTGTTTTACTCCTTTTGTCAATGTGAACCATTCCGACAGGTTATTGTTCACTCTAACACACGCAGAACTTCCTGTATATAGGGACGCAATGGCGCGAATTAGCCGACTACCCACCCCACACATTGATAGTACTTGCCACATTTTCTCACGATCTACTCTATCATAAGCCTTTTCTAGATCAACAAACGCGCAGAAAAGCTTCTGGTGTTTCTCCAGGAGCTTCTCTGTCACCATTCGCAAGGAGAAGATCTGGTCCACACACCCTCTACCACTCTGAAAGGCACCTTGCACATCCCATACATTCGTCTCAGTCACTTTTCGAACTCTTTCAATCAATATTCTTGCATACAGTTTCCCCACCGAGCTCAGCAGACTAATAGCCCGATAACTCCCGCATTCTAGTCTTGACCCCTTTCCTTTGTATAGAGGGCATATCACAGCTTTTCGCCAGTCTTCTGGCGTGCAACCTTCCCTCCAACACTGGTTAAAGAGTGCATGACACCATTCGAGAGTCCTCAGCCCACTCAGACTGATGAATTCCGTAGAGATCATATCATACCCAACCGCTTTGCCATTCTTCGCCTTCTTCAATGCATTCTTAACCTCATCCATAGTTATTTCTTCATCCCTTGCTTCATTCGCATTTTCCCTTTCACTATTCTGGCTTGGATATTCGCCTCCACTTTCAAACAGCTCCTCAAAATATTCTTTCCATCTATTCACAACGTCAAGACCATTCATCAACATACATCCCTCTTTATTTCTAATCGCATTCATACTATTCATCTCATTGTTGCTTCTTTTACGCTTAACTTCTTTCCAAAACATTTTCATATTTTCTTTCACACTTTCCGACAATTTCTTACACTCTTCCTCGTCCAATAATTTCTTTTTTTCCTTTATCAGTACCTTAACTACTTTCTTACATCCCTTGTACATTTCTCTAGCACTCTCCTTTTTTTCTTGATCTAGATAACGTGAAGCTAACACATCCATCCATGCACTCTTCTTCTTCCTTACTGCGTCTTTTACCTCATCATCCCACCATGCATCACCTTTTTTCCGTCCGATCACAGTTTCTCCACAGATATCTTTTGCACAGTCCACTAGCACTTGTTTCATCACACTCCATCTCTCATCTACACTCAGTCCATTGCCTTCATTTGCATCAAATTTCATTCTCGTTTCTCTTTCATACTTTTCCCTGCACTCCTTGTCGTTCAACTTTTCGACTTTTATCCTCTTAGCTTTTTCAACTTTATGTGTTTTTGACCGCCAGCCAGAGAACAAGCATATTCTTGAAACCACAAGAAAATGGTCTGTTTCCAGCTCCGCGCCCCTATACACACGCGTGTCAATGGTGGCTTTCCGAAGATTTGAGTCAACACATACATAATCGATTAAAGATCTCTCACTCCCTCTCTCCCAAGTGAACAAATGGATATCTTTGTGCCCAAAAAACGTATTGGACACAAAGAGATCCCATTCCATGCATACCTCAAGCAGTCTTCTTCCATTATCATTCACTCTTGCGTCACCGTGATCACCTAACACGCTTTCATAGTCTCTTCTTCTCACTCCAACCCATCCATTAAAATCTCCAGCCAGTAAAATCCTTTCATTATCTTTCTTAGCTTCTACTATCTTTTTCACACTATCCCAAAACTCATCCTTCTCTTCTTCTCTAGCATCGTTTCCAGGGCCATAGCCTGCAATTAGGAGAAGTCTAGTTAACCCTACTTTGAGACGAACCCAAATGAGTCTTGGGTTTACACACTCGTATCCATTCATACATTCTGCTATTCTCCTTGCGAGAATCACTCCTACACCTTGACACGCATGCTGTTCCTCAGGCACTCCAGACCAAATTTCTATCATACCATCGCGCTCACATAATCCATTACCTTTCTTTTTAGTTTCACTTAAACACACAATATCTAGATTTTTTCCATACATTACATCCATCAGTTCATTCATCTTTCCATCCATTCCTCCCCTTATGTTCCATACTCCCACTCTACACTCTCTCCTTTTCTTCGCGCCTTTCCCCACGGGAGCGGCATGGTGGATGGCGAGTCTCACCGCTGCCATTTTGTGTCCTAGGGGTTATCTTAAAAACTAAACATTCATCATCTTACTCATTAATATGAGTCTATAAGTGTACATTCTACCTAATTACTACTACCTAATTACCTACTACCTAGACACATAGAATAGCTTAATAATATTCGTAACAACTTATACACAACAATTATAACTTAATAAAATCAACAATAATAATCACGATAACTATAACAGTAAATTTCAACAGCAAAAAATATACTGAAAAATATATTACTACGCTAATTGTTATTATTATTACTGTTTTGGTTTTCCCCTCTGCCTCACGTTACCTTATTATTATGGAGGACAGAAGGAAACTGTTAAAATTGAATATTATTATGTCTGCTGGTGGTAGGTTTCATTTCGTCTGTTGTTTAAATTTTGTCCCCGACACATTAAAGGGGATTATTTTCCACTCATTGTTTAGGTATTCATAGGCTTTGTATATACATACACCGCGTGTATGCATTACACACCTGACTCCGTGTTCACGGTTCACGGAACAATTACATATTTCTCTACGATGTAAAAAGGATTCGAAAAAGTTGATTTCAATACTCGACTTCAATAATACATAAATATCAGTCGTCGCTAATCAAAGCTACAAGGAAAGAAAGCCATTCATATAATATATTACTAGCTGACCCGTCAAACGTTGTTTAGCCATATACATTATTTCTAGATTGCTAATATCGCTATTAAAAAATAGGGGTTGATGGTAGAAGGGTGAAAATTTAGGGCTGTATATATTTTTAATGCCTCATAAAAAATAAAAATAAAAAAATTACCAAAAAATAAAATTAAAAATCTGTGTGGACCATCTTTAACTTTTAGGAGTATGTAAAATAGATGTTGGCCGATAAGCACACAAAATTTCATCAAAATCTGTCCAGCCGTTTCGGAGGAGTATGATAACAAACACCGTGACACGAGAATTTTATATATTAGATTTACTCCTGTCGGATTTTTTTTTATTTAGATTTCTCTACAGAACCGGACTGATTGCGCGAGCAGATGAAGAGGTATGGAAAATACATTTGACTTAACATATTGTGGCCAAGGGCACTGCAGTGGGTATGACATGGATTGCTCATGCCATAGTCACACACATGTTGCGCTCGAAAGAAACGCAGTTAAAATTTATAAGAATATATTGAATGACCATTTTTATGATCAAATTAACTGTCAGATGAGTCCTTTTCACTTTGAAAAAGCTTAGTTATTCTTATTTCTTTTCTAAATTCTAAATTCTTCTGATTTCATTTGAAATTGCAACTATTTGACTTTAAAAAAATCTTAGTTTGATACCACCGCTCAATGTTGTGTTCATTTGAAATAAGTAAAATAAATATACATTAGTATTATTATTAAAAAAAACTAGGTACAAAAATCCATAATTTCCATATCACAACGGGGAATCGACGACTCTAATTTATCAAATTATCACAAACAATATAAAACATTCATAAAGTACTTTTAATTAATGTGATTTTAACAAAGGTAATTAATTTAATTTAATTAAAAATGCATAACTTTTTCACCTATTAAATACTTATGTCATTGCGTGTTGTATAACAACTATTGTATCACGAGAATGTACATTAATCCATTACAATGCACGTGACAATGAATTTTTTCGCATGTGCACAATGAAGCATTTTACTGTGTTCCTTGGAGGTTTACCTTTAATGTATCAATGGTATTTGCTATCACGCTATATCTATTATATATGGGGTGGCCAGCGGGCCCATTAGATGTTAAAAACATTATGTACAGATGATGTCTTAAATAAATTATAATTTATGTTAGTTTCTAAATAAATGAGTCAGATGTGGATAAATTTAGATACTTCCTCAAAAATATTCACGTCATGAATGTGAAATAGATTTTTCGATTAAATATCCAAAAATATGTCTTAATATATTATGCTAATTTTATAAAGGTTGTCCAAAATCTTCTTATTGTTTGTGTTATTATTATTTAAATTTGTGTTTAGTGTTAATGTGACGTAGTCAAATGGAATAAATCACTATATTGTGATAATTTAGCCACTGCATATCATTTTCTTCTCTGCCTACTCAACCTCACTATGTTTTCCATGTCACACGTTATTGCTCGGTTATTTATATATTTACTAACTTCTCCCACCCTACTCTCTCTTCTACTGGATATAGGCCTCTTCCAAAATTTACCAAATTTCCCTGTTTTATGTCACATCCATCAACGTTTTTCCAACTCTTAAACGACGGAATCAGTCCATCTTTTTGGAAGTCTTCCAATGTTTTTCTGATCCTTTCCCGGTCTCCGCATCAGGTTTCATTTGTCATCACCATCACGCCTCTTCCTGTGCAGGGTAGGCAACATGGATCGAACCACACTTACTTTTTTTCGTTTTTGTCAGTCTGAGGATTCATTTACATGTTTTCAATAACAATGTAGTATTATTGTTGCCCTAGTTAGAGTAATCGCATACACGGAGGTAAGGGTGTACCCTTTACTGCTCTCACATTACACCGGCTGTACACACACATTACAGTATTACACGGTGAAATGATCCGTCCCTGGGGCAGTTAATCTTGTGGGCGAGGCCGCGACCCGATGCCGCTCCTCTCTTAATTCATTACCCCGAACAACATTACCTACATACGTACATAGGTACCTACTCAACGTACATACAACGACAATCTACATACACTCTATAACATTCAACATCCATATCGTACCGTACCATAGTAAACCACGTAGACCCAATATTGTGTCATACTGTTAGATATGTCCCGTCATGTCATTAGGCGTCTCATCTAATCTATTCACCCACCGTTACATCGGGACATTGACAATATTACATACGTATGTAGTGTAGGTACATAGATATCTCTATGTTGAATAGAAACTATATTGTGCTGAATTTCGGCAAAAGAAACGTATGTACATTATGTAGTATTTTCATTTTTATATTATCATATGTTGTTTTGTAGAATGTGTGTTTGATAAGTAAACAAATAAATAGTAATGTAATCCTCGTTATACTCTTTTGATGCAAAATTTTGTCATATCTATAGATACACAAATAATGTTTTTTTTGAACAATACAACGCATTTTCAACTTGATATTGTTAAAGTTGCGCAAAAGGTGAGAGCAATTAATAGTTATAGTGCATTGACCCACAACCATTTTTGACAGTAATTTTGTGGTTACAAATATGAGAGATAAATGTTATTCTTCCTCTTCTTAATTTTTTATTAGGCCAAAAGGTCTGTTCACGCAGGAGGTTCCTCTTGTGGTGTGGAGGCCTAGCTATCTCTCCATCCTTTTAGGAGTCTTCTTGGTGGGCGTCACCCCTCAGGTAGTCCATGTAAGACAATATTTGAAATTCTGGTTTATTCATCTTCTGTACCAGAATCTCCACCGTTGTCTTCCCCATCTAACAATATCTTGGACCTCACACATCTCCCGAATTGCAGTAATTCTGACATGGCCCACGAGTTTGCATCTCTGTAGTTCGTAGCATACTTTTGGTTTTGGTTGTGCCTTCCCTTGTTTCAATGCCATACACGAGTGTTGGGCGCACACATATCTTGGAAATGCGAACTTTACTGGTTATTCTCATGTATTTATTCCTCTTAATATCATCTCCTAAACAGCCTGCTACGGCTGCAGTTTTATCCACCCGTGGTTGTCAAATGTAATTTTGTTGAAAAAACTTACTGAAAAATAACATCTCATGGCACGTTGTGTTTCCGTTCTGACGTACAAATAAATATTCACATTCCATACTCACAATATTATTACTTACAAACTGTGAATACAGTAGAGCTGTGGTATTATACTTCCCGTATAAATAATTAAATTGATGTGATAATAATCGGGTAATGTACGTCATGTAATTTTAGATGTTGTACTAATAAAAAGGTTTAATTTATATGACAAAACAATGATATTAATGATGTTACAGTAACTAACTGTAATTATATTTATTTATCCACCTATATCTATTTCATCTTGACAATTTCCAAAAATTAAGTAGTCAGTAAACTTCTGTTATAATAGATAGTATAAAAAATAACATATACCTACAAAAATGTTCATATGCAATGATGGGTGAACTTATTTATTAATTTATTTATGATAAATACCTTATCATTAATGATAAATACCTTTTGGCAGACTTAAATTTGAGTAGCTGGATGGAGTTACACAAGGTTTAAGATCACTTGCCGCTAAAAGCTTGAGCATTGATGTGTGAACGATTATGTCCCAAGATAAAAGAAAGCGACGATGTTCGTTGAAGAAGCCTAGCCACACGACTAGGGTATTCAATCCCGGGATCCCGAATCCCGGGATCCCGGTCGTATTTTAGTCCCGAAAATCCCGGGATTTAATTTAAGAAATCCCGGGACTTTCGGGATTAATACAATTAAACAATAAGTCAAGAATTTGAGACTCATTCGCATCAATGAATCACTGACAGCCGAAGCTTGTGTTAGTATCTTAAAAGAGCGCTATTCTGAGTTCGATATCTCACTAGATACGATATTGTGGCAATAGTTACCTACTGATGGTCCAAATTACAGTTGGAAAACTTGTTAATGCAAAGCACCTAGTTAGTTTTGCATACAGTATTCACTTAGCCGTTTGTGGTTTATTCTATAGAAGAATACCTGCAAGTGAGCCTAACAGTGATGATATTTTATTTATTTATTTATTTAATACATAAATGGCTATCGCCTTTTATTGATTATTTGGATGATGATAATGAAGAACTGGACTCAGGATTAGTCTATAAAACCGGCAATGGTGAGTTTGACCAATGACTGGAATATTAATGAAGTCGTAAAGAAAGTTCGTAGTGTTCTTATTTTCAAAAGAGCATCTTTGAAGAATGATACTATGCTTCAAAACTATATTGAAAAGGAACATGGAAGAGAGCTTTATTTATTGTTTAACTGCAAATCGCGTTGGAATAGTCTCTTAACAATGCTTGAGCGATTTGATATTTTTAAAAATAGCATCAAAAATCACTCACCCGACCTAATTCAAATAAATAATTCATAATAAGTCTCTGGTCAATTTAATTTAAAAATAACGAGTTTAAACATTGATCCCTGTAGTATGTATTTTTTGTTATGGGTTCAACTAAATATGTCTAACTAAATTGATTTAAAAAAAAATATTCCAAAATAGTCCATACACACAAACATAAATAACAACATTATAGAATATATTGCCCCACAAAACTAGAACTGTTCTGGGTTAAAACTATGAAATAAATACAAATACAAGAATACAATTTAAAAATATAAAAAAAATGTTAAATTGTTAGTTTTATAAATCATAAATGCCTTGTTTGTTTATTTAAGAAGAAGTATAATTTTGTTTAACTGACTTTTTGCAGATTCAAAACTTAAATTCATTGCCAGATAAATAAAAAAAGCTGATTTTGACATGGTTTACTGACTTTTTGTTACCACTTTACATTACCAATACAATCCCGGGACTAGTCCCGGGATCCCGGGATCAATTGTAGATAATCCCGAAATCCCGGGATTAGAAAAAAGGGTTAATAAAAAAAAAAAATCAGGGATTAGAATAGATAAGTAGCTAATAATGATACTTCACCTATTGTTGTT
This sequence comes from Athripsodes cinereus, assembly GCA_947579605.1. Taxonomy (NCBI): domain Eukaryota; kingdom Metazoa; phylum Arthropoda; class Insecta; order Trichoptera; family Leptoceridae; genus Athripsodes; species Athripsodes cinereus. The sequence goes on along the minus strand of OX388318.1, from coordinate 16,909,340 downwards.
TTCATCTAAAATTTCTGGAGACCTTGCATGTTGATTTAATTGCTGGCTGCATATTTGTTACATACAGACAATCTACTGGCTTTGCCATATTATGTGGTAGATGTCGTTATGGCAAAGATAGATAGATAGTTCTTTAACATAACACAACATTTGATAAAAGTAATATCAGGGAGCAAGAAATTTATGGAATGGTGAGTCTATTTTATCAAAAGTTTACAAATTATACGAAAATGCATTAAAAATAGAAGAGATCGCTTAAATAATACGTTGTGTTTTATATTAAGTTTGATAAAATTTATAATTGGTTTCTTATTGACCTTGTTGTGTTGGTTAATTAATTATTATATACCTACTTTATCATCAGCCGATCATCATTGACCTGCCCGCCTCTAACCTTTATGTATGTAATATTCTAATAAACAACCCTTATACCTTGTAAACATCCCTTCAATTAGCTATATGGGGTAGGGAAACATTTATGTTTATATTTCATTCATATTATATTCTGGAATAATAACAAACCTTGTTATGAATATGATTTTAAAAAAAAATACAAAAAATATTGTCATATAATATGTAACTTCAACACCATTCTTACACATTACATAATATCTCTATAGTCGAGATGACCAAGTATAGAAGAGATGACTAAGTTGGATCAAAGTCGCTCTGAATGGAGAATATTGATTTTTATCCTATGTTACTGAGAGGAGCGTTGAAGAGTGACTGGATTGGAATAATGACAAAAGAGATTCTTCATCACCTGACATCGAATTACTTATTTTCAAAGCTAAGCATATAATACATATTTGACAATGACTTTATAAGTCGAAACCAGGAACCGTAGACAAACCGTACTTAACGATCGACTACTGGCGAACAATCTACAGACATGTATGTGTAATATTATGCGTTAGTGTTGCGGTTATTGTCGAAAATTCGTTTGTAGTCGATCGCCAAGTGCGTGTTTGTCTAGCGGTTCAGGTGACTGCTCATTAAAATCTTTTATGTAAGACTAAAACCATTTGTTTTTTTCCATATATAAACATGGAGTTTTACAAAATTATCGTATATAACTTTTCTGAATTTGGATTAATAATACAGTGTCGTCATCATTGGTGGATTATTTTACAAAACTTTTAGAAATAAAGAATATAATGTTTGATATGTGACACTTCTACATTTTAAACATTTTCAGGCATCAGATGTTAAGATCATCAACACAGAATCGCACTATATTTACTTGTGAACTCTTCAGTAATCTTATTACATAAATATATGAATGACAATAGTATTATTCTTGTTTCCTTGAGTAAATATTATTACATGAAATTATTTTTCATCAAGAGAATGTTTGTAGAATGTGAGTATCATATTTAGAAATAGTTACATAGAAATGTAGTTAGTTACGTGTAGTAAGTAGTGAGAGAAGATTTAGTGTGTTGAAGTATAAAGAGATTTAATAAGTAGGTAACTAAGAGCAGCACTTGTCAAATAATATACAAATATTCAAAGGGTTTCTGGAATCCAGGAGGGTTGCGGGCTCAACCCAACTCGTAGTAGAAGGAAGAGCAGAGAGGGGGTGAAAGTGAAAGTAAGTACTCTGCAATAAAGCCTCCGTAGTGGGTGAGAATGATGATGATGATGGTGAATATAACCCTTTTGAAATTTAATACGAGTAGAATCTCAAAGATTTCAGTGGTGAAAATAAACATCCAAATTGATGCAACTCAATACTTTATTATGATACGAAGACAGTCAAATATTGTTATTACCTATGGAAAAAGAGAGTATTTCATAATATTATTTACTATAATACTATGTATTTTATGAAACTATCTCATTTTTTACCACATTTTTTATTTACGTAGCATTTTGTTTGGTATTACTATTTATATAAATGTAAAGTTGTATACATTACCTGTTCACGTGATTTGTTTATTAATATTTTATTCATTGGAAATGCTTACGTCATAGTTTCAGAAAAGATTGAAAATATATTAATTATAATATACCTTAAAAAATGCTTGTTTTCTGGATGTCTAGTTGAGTACATAGTTTGAAGTTATCTTCTGGTATCGGATTGACCTTCTTATTTTATCACAATTTATGTAGATACTATCATTCAGATAATATAACAACATAAATCAATTTTGTTCGAATTTTAAATTCAAATTCATTGATCTCAAAAAATTTCATAAAAAAATAATTTTTGACTGTTTGTTGGTAAGGGTGGTAATTATCATAATTTCGTCGGGTTAAAAGGAATATGGCGTTCCGTTCTCTGCCTTCTCTACATAGGATACGGTGCGGGATAAAGATAGATAAAAAGTTTATAATTTTTTTGAATTTTTATGTTTATCTAAATACCATCAATGCGTATCCAACAAGTAAGGTAGTCAGAAGACGAACAGCACGTAATAAATATGGCAGTCGTCCTCTCCGTGTCAATTAAATAAGACTTTATGGATGGACACCCGAGAGTTTTACACGTAAAGAAACATCGATATCAGAAAATTGAAACTGAGAAATCATTTTTTTATACTTGAAATGGATTTTCATTATATAGACTAAACTATGCTTTGACCGGAAGAAATATAATCATTTCTATACTTGAAACAAATAGATCTCATCGATAAATTTATTGAAGATCGCAGTATTTTTATGTTTAAAACTCCTCCACAAGTGTGGCTCATATTATATAAACCATAATTAAAATAAAATATAAACTGTTCAACCTAAACATGGTTGTTGGTACTTCTTAAAAGGTTTACAGAAAGCATGATAATTTAAAAAAAATTCAAATAAGATAATACCATATACAACACTCCATAACAAATTTTAACACTGTTTAATATGCGTTTGAGAAAAAAAAATAATAAGCATTTAATATTTATAACCTACTGAAATGCGTTAAAATATAACTTGAAGTGTATATATTTTAAAATCATTTAACAAACATGTATGGTATAACTCTGAGATGAACGCCCATAATGGACAAAAATGAATGATTAAAAAACTATAGGTAAGTATATGCTTTTGGAATTCACAGTTTATTACAACAAAAAAAAACACAAACTTATCTTTGCTTAACGTAATCATAAGATATTCTGAAAAAAGCAAGTTAAATTAAACATTACAGATTTTTTTTTCTTATAAATTATGAAAATCCTTGCACACGGTAGTCACGTAGTGTTAACCACATAAAAAATATATATTGCTTTATCAACAAACAAATATTTCATAACATCTTCTTACTGAATGAGTATACATATTATAATACTAGCTGACCCAGGAAACGTTGTTTTGCCATATATGTATTGACCGAATGATTTACTTACGCTATTTAAAAAAGCGGTTAACGGTAGAAGGGTGAAAATTTAGGGCTGTGTGTATTTTAATACCTCACCATAAAAAAAATTGTCTAAAAAATAAAATAAAAAAAATTCAGGGCGGACCACCCTTAACTTTTAGGGAAATGAAAAATAGATGTTGATCGATTTTCAGACCTACCCGATAAGCACAAAAAATTTCATCAAAATCGTTCTAGCCGTTTCGGAGGAGCACGATAACAAACAACGTGACATAAGAATTTTATTAGAAATAAGAATATCTACGTGCTTACGAGTATTATTTCAAATAATGTTATTTATATATGGTAACTGTGTTGTGCATTTATTTGATAGACACAATAATATTAAAATGATTAATGCAGAACTGGCCATTAACTATTCACGGATTAACGAGTTAATCAACTCCAGATAAAATAATCACTAACCTCATTTTTATAACTTTTTAATAAAAGATTCATAACATCCTTTAGTATAATTTTTACCTCATTTTTATAATTTGAATGTTGACTCCCGTAAAATTTTGTTCGTTACTTTTTCTGGGCGGAGATTCCATCAGTGATCTATGAGGGAGTTATTATGCATCAAAGTTTTTTTTTTATAAAAAAGCGCTTGTGTTTTATATATCCCTTTGGGGATATATTAGGTATTATGTTTTAAGTTTCTCGAATTAATTGTATAGGTTAACTGTTAATCTAGTCCAACTTAAAAAAAAGGCTAACGATGTTAACTTCTCTTTAACGGATTAACGATTATTTGAGTGAAATATTCGATTAACGGTGCTCAACTGTGGTATTATGAGATACAAAAATAGTATTCCTTGTTCTATTGCGTATATTTTAATAATATTATTATTCTTTGTTGAGATCGAATCAAGAATAAAGTATATTTTTCTTAAGGATTGAATATCATAATATCAGATACATCTGAAGAGTTGTTGTTTACGATAGAAACGAATGTCTAACTATGGCTCGTGAAAGCCTAAGATTTTAATTTTAATCGTAATTTTTTCGTCTGCCTAAAGGTATTTATTTTTATCGTGAGATACTTTAAGCCCATAAAAATTAATGGAAAATAGAGTGAGAAATCCAAAATAAATATAAAAAAAATTATGTTACAACGAATTCTAGCAAATAGGTGAGTTTTAGTTACATTCTGAATTTTTCTCTATTCGCGCGTTTTTTGCAGGAAACTTGTTCCAATATTTTAGACCTGTAAACCAAATGCTCTCTTTCTCTCTCCATAGTCAATCCTGCGAGGTTAAGATGATTCATTAATATTAGTTTTTCTTTTAAAAGGCGAAAATCATACAAACAAGGGTCCATTGCCAATATTATAAAATAAAGTTTGTTTCTCGATTCATTCGCAAATGTACTTTTCGATGCACTAAAGTTTGCATAAAATACTAGGAGTCAAGATACTAGAATGCACTAATTATGTGTGTACGTAGTTCGCTGCAAATATCTACTTACATATTTCAAAAGTGCAAAGACTTTGGATACCCATGTGAATTTAAATTAGCTTCTCAGATGATCATCTCAACATTTTGAACAAACATTTTGCCACCCCACCCTGTGATTTTAATCAGTCAGTCAAAAACTCCACACTATCATATATTCAAAACCTGCCTGATTTTGGTAAACCTGTATTTCATCTCTCTCGCGTTTCAAATGATTTAATTCGTAAGCACATCAATTCAATCCAATCCAAGTCGATTGGAGCTGATGGCGTGAGCATTAAATTCATTAAACTAATCATCGATCCCATTTTACCGATACTAACTCATATTATAAACTACTCATTAGATTCTGGTTCTTTTCCTTCCATCTGGAAGAAAGCTCACGTCATACCTCTTCCCAAAAAATCTTCTCCTCTAACTGAAGGGGATTATCGTCCTATCTCAATTCTTCCCATGTTTTCCAAAGTCATAGAGAAGGTTGTTCATGAGCAACTTGTCCACCATCTTACTTCACATAATATACTTTCTCCCTTTCAATCAGGTTTCCGTAGTGGACATAGTACTACCACTGCTCTTGTCAAGGTGACTGATGATATACGGGGCGCTATGGAAGAAAGAAAATTCACCCTTCTCATACTCCTCGATTTTAGTAGCGCCTTCAACTCAGTCGACTTTGATATACTTCTCGAAAAACTAAGGTATTACAATCTCTCTGACAACACACTTCGTTGGTTTAGCTCTTATCTGAGAGATAGGACGCAATGCATTAAAACAGATAATCAAACTTCTGATTGGTTACCATTGACGGCAGGAGTTCCCCAGGGCGGGATCCTTTCACCACTCTTATTTTCGCTTTACATCAACTCAATAGTCGAACATATAAATGTAGGCTACCATCTGTATGCAGATGATTTACAAATTTACTCACATTTCGAGTTGGATCAAGCACAGCTTGCACTCTCTCACATAAATGGTGAATTGGACCGCATTTCTCATTGGGCACAGCAAAATGGTTTGTTACTGAATCCTTCAAAATCTCAAGCAATCCTAATAGGCAGTTCTCGCCTCTTACCTAAAATTCCAATTGACACTTTACCCAAACTCTACCTCAATAACTCTGAAATTTCTCTCTCAAAAAAGGTTAAGAATCTTGGTATGTTTTTCAATCAACATTTATCCTGGCAGTCTCAGGTTGGAGAGGTAAGTCGCAAATTTTTCTTTAGTCTCCACTCTCTTAGGCGACACCAAAATTTTCTTCCCCGAGAGACTAAAATACTCCTATCACAAACCTTACTTCTACCTTTGCTGGAGTATGCGGATGTGGCCTATCTGGACATCAACAACGAACAATTGATGAAACTGGAGCGTTTGCAAAACATCTGCATTCGTTTCATTTTTGGACTTCGAAAATTTGATCATATCTCTCAATATAGAAACGAGCTCAAATGGTTGAAAATGTCACAGCGTCGCAATCTGCATATTCTCTGCCTGCTCTTTAATGTTCTCCGCAACCCCTCTACTCCGAGCTACCTAAAATCTTGTTTTACGCCTTTGGCATCTCATGGTTTGCCTCTTCGTTCTGGTGCACTTGGTACGTTAACTATTCCCACTCATCGAACATCTTTTGTCACATCTTCCTTCACTATACATGCAGCTCGGTTATGGAATGATTTGCCTTTACTGATCAGACTTGCTCCTTCAATTTCCATTTTCAAAAGTAGACTGAAACATCACTATCTTGCTCTCAATAACCCATCATAATTCCATCCCCTTCCTTGTCCCCCTTTCCCCATTCCACTTTATGCATGTATTATAATATATATATATATATATTTTTTTTTAATTTTTGTATGGGTATATTTATTTATTATTTTGTATTTTTTCTATGGTTCTGGCATGTACTTTATTATTTTTCTTATTTTTTTTTTCTCAAACATCAGGTTGGTTGGCAGAAATTGCCATTTGGCAATAAACCCGCCTTTTGTACAATGTACTTATTATTGTAACAATAAAGTGTATTTTATTTTATTTTATTTATTTATCATTTCATCACAGAAAATAATATATGATAAGTACAAATCCACTTAAAGGCGTACATTTTAAAAAGGTTTGAGAATATCTTAAATTGATCTTTATATTACCTACCTAAAGACCTACATGTATAATACTTTGTAAATAGCGATTGAATTTTCAGTAGAAGATACGAATCTATGGGGGAGTTTGCGGTTTATTGGGTAAAAATAACATTAAATACTTTTATAGGATGTTTAACCATAGAGTAACAATAATAAGAATAATAATACAGTTTATACCGTTTATTCTATTCTTATTTATGGTATTGTACATTTAATTATACGATATTTATAATATGATAAATTATTTGGACAATTGTATTTTTTTTTATTACTCTACACAATGTTTTTAAAATGTTAAAAATTCAGTTATTAAGAACCAAATGATTTGTTCATATATTTTTTTTCATATTTTAAGTTTGCCTATAAAATGCTGTCATTCTTTTCTGTGCTAGATCTACGATGTATTTTTGTAGAACTGATTTTCGGTGCTTATTTTATCTTATCTTTTTTACATCTTTCCCAGATCCTCACTTAGTTTTTTATCATTTATCTCGGCTAACGTGAAAATATAAAATTAAAACAAAATGAAGGTATGAACATGTTCGAGCAACAACGAGTTCGTCGGTAGCCTGGAGGTAGAGTCTCGGCCTTCAGAACAGGGGGTCCGTTAAAGAATTAAGACGCCCTTAAAAACAGGATATTAATTTATTCTATTCAAAAGATCCGAATAACTTCTAATTTCAAAGCTCGTAAAACAAGGGGATTGAAAAATAATATGTTTAAGTCTTAGTATACCAGTTAAAAACACACTGAGTACTATATTAAAATTTGAAGAGGATTTACTTACAACTCGCAGCCCTAAGCTAATCGCAGAAGGATTTTTTTTATTTTATATTCTACGTACTTAGCTTGAAGATGTGTGCACAAATAATAATAATTCTAAAAAGTAATTTGATTCCATTGTACAGAGAGAGTGAACGCTTAAGAAAAAATTTCATAGTCGAGAGTTTAGAGAATGTACAGGGGCGACACGAAATAAAAATAACAATCAAAAGATTTGTTGATTTGCAGTTATGTAAATCAATTGATTTCCTGAATACAAATGGAAGTTTCCTGAATTTTCAATTTTCTTAAACACTTTGGTAAGTGAGTTTAGAATGTCGAACATAATGTTTATGTAAGCTAGAGTAAGTTTTTGACTAAAGCAAACAACAGTATTTTTTACGTCATTTTATGCGTTTTTACTTTATATATTAATATATTCTACTAATATTGTACCCATGTACAAGCTGATACATATATAATTTCATATATTTCAGCAACTGCAATGAGGTGGCTGGTAGCTTAATTCTATGATCTTAGACCTTTAATCGGGATATCCAGATTTCGCATGTTTCCATTGTCAAGTTATTACATGTTCACGACACAATCATAATGCTTACTGTGTAGGTATTTGGGGATGTTATTATGTCCAGTATTTTACTTAATTTTTTTTTTTAAATTGTTAAATTTCAAAATCTGTTGTAACGCCTCTGTATGTGGCGGAGACAGACAGAAAAAGTAAAAATACATTTGATTCTTGTTTGCTTGCAAGCTTATATTCTAACTTAGCCTTGGCTTATGTGAACTTGTGGTGCACTGCCATTTCTGTAAAACAAATATTATAGGAACATTGCAGTAGTATACTTTTACAATAATCCCTTTTACTATTTAAAAATGCATTTCTGATAACATTGTAATTATTTTTAAAATGTATATTGTTTCTCATTAAGTATTTTTTTTAATGTTTTTTCTATATTTATTTATTTGTCAAGTAATTTCACGTAGGTAAGTTTTAAAACGTATTATACATATTTAAAAAAAATCCTAATACCAAAGACATAACATAACATGTACAGACAATTCACACAGACCGAGCTAGTCCCAAACTAAGATATGAATCTTGTATTATGGGTACTAACGTGACGATACACATATATACAATGCACTACACACATATACATGTAACACTCAGACCCAGGACAATCTGAAAAAGGTCATTCTTCATTTTGCCCTGGACGGGAATCGAACCCGGGACCTCGTGACTCAAAGGCAAGTACGTTAGCCTCCGCGCCACACCGGTCGACAAATAAAGCTTATCTGGTGAGAACGTTCAGACTGGACCCACAATGTCGCAACCAATCTTTTTCGTGAGTAATGCTTTATCCAACTGAGCTACCCAGCGACACACGGAAAGCTCTGAAATTCTCTCTTGTAAACTTCAATGGCTGAATGTGTCCAGCATAAGATAGGCACCCATACCCATTGGAGATTCCAATGAATTGTGAAAGTTTTTATTCCCGTAATATAAATAAGGGAAGAGCAGTATGTACATATAATAATATAATTGAATTAACCTACCTGTTACCCGCGACACACAATCCACCTCAGCGACCCCATTTATAATAAAATCTGATTTACTACATCCCTGCTATATAAACATGCAGGACTTGTACTGGGTACACAATAAAATAAATCTTGTTGTGTTGAAACGAATAAGCCGGACATAGGATGACGGATATATGGCATCCACTCAATACTGTCATATTAAGATTATGTTTAATTTAGATTTTAGAATGAGTTATCCTGTGTACAGTACAACATTTTATATTTATTAATTCAAATGTTTGTACGTTCACAGAGTGAAAATTCATGATTACAAATATCAATATTAATAAACACAGTTAATTTTTCATTAATTTTTTTAATAAAATTTATAATTGTTTGTAGGTATCTTAAATTGTATAAAAGATTGTAAAAAAGTCAACTGCCGGTTTTCACCTAATTTTATAATTCAGGAGAATACTACTTGATAGCCTGAAGCTTAACATCCTGCCTTACACCGGATATCACATCTATCATTGTGTATGTGCATTGTACATTTACAGTATAGGGGTGTCTACCTATTCTCTTAGTATTGGTCCGACCGACCGTCAGTATGAAAGTAAATATCATTGCTTAATAAAATGTTTCAGCAAATATATCACATTAACCGAAACAAAAGGGTGTGATCATTAATTATCAGTTGGGGTTAACTGAGAATTCTAGCAAACAGAGTCAACGGGGTACTTTATACATACTGTTTTATTAACAAACTATACGAAAAAAACGTACATTTATTCTTTTTTTCTTGATTCTTTGCGGTCACATTCTGAGTCGAATATTTTATTTTTAGAGAAACTTAATGATTTTGTTTTTTATTTGTAATTTGTTCTTGATTTATATTAGGTAAATCATCTGAATCAGTATCGCTTTTTGAAATTGACAGTCTCCCTAAAAAAGTATATATTATATTGATATGAAAAAAAGAAGTTTGTAACACCACGTATTTTTGACATAACATAATAATAACATAACCTGCCAATCATGACTGACAGCCGCTGTCAAGACACAGGAAGTACCTGATTAGTTGCTAGGTTCATCAATAGATGTCTCATTGATGGAAGCCTCCAGAATGTTCCCGAATGTTCTAGAAGCTTCTAGAACAATCCGAGCGGAAGTAGGAAGGCGGAGTTCAAGGACACAGTACATCTCCCACCACTACACTATCCACTTCCAAGGTCTCCATCAGCTGTCCAGTACGGAGTCAAGGGTATAAAAGACGGAACCCATCATACTGAAAGAGAGAATCGCGGTGGCTCTTCCAGGGCCAAGGTCTCCTTACCTACCCGTTACTCTCTAGCTGTCCAAGAAGTACCTACTCTTGTTGCTATGAAGTAATTCTCCTTACCTACCGTTACCCTCTATAGCTGTCCAAGAAGTACCTACTCTTGTTGCTATATGGTAACTCTCCTTATACCTACCCGCTACTCCCTGGCTGTCCGAGATGTGCCTACTCTTGGTGCCATACAGTAGTAGCGACCCTTCTTACCTACACTCTCTCCGACTACCCCAAATCCCATCTTACATTGCCTGGAAGGGAAGTCGTTGTATTACTTATAGTGTTGTGTATTATACCTATCTATGTTTGTCAAGTCGGTTGTATTACGTGTAAAGTGGTGATAATAAATAGATATAGTGAAATTAGTAAATAGTGTTTTAAACTCTCTCGGTGTACCCCTTCAGGAGTACACCTGGCGCCCAACTAGTATTTAAGTGTTGACTCTCTGCATTCCCCTTCAGGGAATAGTAAAGTAATATTAAAGTGTAAATAAGTGACTTGTATTAATAATACCCGTTACAAATGGCAGCCCAACTCGTGGCGAGAAGACGACCCTGTGAAATGTGAACAATTAAGTGTTTTTGTTTTGAAAAGTGTTAAAATAATCATAGTTTGACTGTACGTACTATGAACAGTGTTTTCAAAGTATAATAAATATTATGAACTATTTGACACTCCCGGCAATCCAGTATCAAAGTCATGAGTGTTAAAAATACGTATAGTGAATAATCGTAGTTTTACTGTACTTATAAACATTGCAATGAAGTGTTTTGTTATTCCTTATATTGACCGTGATTGTGAATAATCCTAGTTGTACGGTACTTTAACAATCATTTTCAATAATAGTGTTAATCATAATTGTACTGTACCTACTATAATATAATAATCATTCGTAAATGATAGTATTAATAATAATAATATTGTGTTAATCCTAGTTGCACTGTACTTTAATAATCGTTCGTAGATATGTACGTGTTAAAAAGAATTAAGCGTGACAATAATCGTAGTTGTATTGTACGGTGGACTGTGAAAGAATACAATGACGGCGCACGGTAAAATTGTATTGTTGTAAAATACCAAGTATCATGCAAAATGTATTTTGCTAAAATGCTTGACAGTGCGTACGTTTGATTTTTGTTAAAATAATATAAAGATGATGCATTGCACATTTTGAAACAAAATGTGAAGGACAGTAATATAAAGGTGTAGTATTGCACATGTACAGCCAGTGTATTATTAAGAGTGCAACCGTCGCGTCGGCCATTGTTGTGCAAATGCAATTTCTGTAAAATAATAATTTTGTATGTTTTGATTTTGGTAAATATAAGAAAGGTGTTACATTGCACATTGACAAACTATATAAATTTAGTGATGAACAATTATGTAGAATGAAGGTGTAGTATTGCACACGTAAAGCCAGTGTATTATTAAGAGTGCACCAGTCGGCCATTAAATCCGGCTAAAATAACGGGCTCACTATCGGACCGTTTGAGTGAACTATTTAGTTTCTATGACTCTGTCGACAGTTTCTATAATTTAATATCTTTGATCTATGAACACATGTGTTTTTGTTTTTGTTTACAACGAAGTGTCATAGCTTAAATGTTTATTATTATTTCTATTGCTTCTACTTTTGTTTAAATATAATATATTATGTATGTGTATTTGGGGGACTTATATTGAAAGCGAACCTGTGCATCATTACTTGTTTTTATAATTAATGAACTCTTACAGCAAACCGTATTTCATTATTATTATTGTTAATGAACTGTTTTACAGCAATTAATATGTGTGTATTTGGAGAACTTATATAAAAAGCGAACCTTTGCATATCATTACGTGTTAATCAAGACTGCATGTACTTTATTGTTTATTAAATTGTGTATTGATGAACTTACCAAAAGCAATACAGTGTATTAAATAAGACTTAAAGTGAAAATATATGCAAAGAACATTTTTAGTTAATTTTATAGTGTTAAGTTCTTCTTCTTTTAGTTTGTTTGGCTTCATCAAGGATATCCTGAGCCTTACATTTCATACAGTCACCTGAGATAAGCCATGTACTGGAGTATAAGGGCAATCCCTTGCAGCAATCTGCCTCAGGTAGCGACTTTTAACAAATATGCGCAATCGCAATGTCCTTAGCAAGATGGAGGTACCGCCACTGCTGTTTCCAGTGAAGACCACACCACCTCCAGTGGCACCACGGACTGACCTGGTGCCGAGCCCAGTGCGAGTAGTACGGCAGAAGATGGATGTCCCTCCTGCCATGTCTTCCATGATGCTGACGTCACCAAGGAATATCCTGATGGCAAAATCGGCGCGAGATCCTCCGCAGAAGACGGATGCACCTACTGTTACCTCCCCTGGAGAGGTAGCAAAGATGATAGAAGATGTTATTCTTTTTCTATGTTTTCAGATAAGAATGTTTCTCCTTCTTTGGTTTCGTACATCACTGGTAGTGATGGCGAGCTCTTTTCGAGATCCGGCAGAAGATGATGTTCCTTCTAAGATCTCCCAGAACACTAGGAGTGGGGCCCACAAGGTATACGTCTCATGGACACAGCAACGGACACGTTCTGTCCAAGGGGAGGAGATTCGTATACATCCAGTTGGAGCAGTTTTGGTCCAAGAGGATCACCTGATATTTCATTTAGTTAGACCACCCGAAAACCAGCAGCACCTGCCAACTCATCGAGCAGGAATGTCTGCCAATTTAATCAGCATGACTGTCAGCCAACAATTCTGCAGGAATGCCTGTCAATCATTCTGCAGAGGTACCTACCAATTTATCCAGCAGGATAACCAGTCAATAAACCCAAGAGGACGTTCGAAGAAAATAGCATCCAAGAGCTCAGGGGAACCAGCCCTTATATTGGCAGGACAGCCTGACCTGCTATCATCAGATTACAAACTATCAGGGGAACCCGCCACGCTTTCGGCAGGACAGCCTGATCTTCAAGCAACATATTGTCCAATCTTCAAACAGGGGAACCTACCACGTATTCAGCAGGACAGCCTGTAAGGGGAGACACCCGACAATGTTATATCTAGCTGCACCTTAGATGCTGGATCATCGTCGGGGCGCCTTCAGATCCAGAAGGGGAGATTGTAACACCACGTATTTTTGACATAACATAATAATAACATAACCTGCCAATCATGACTGACAGCCGCTGTCAAGACACAGGAAGTACCTGATTAGTTGCTAGGTTCATCAATAGATGTCTCATTGATGGAAGCCTCCAGAATGTTCCCGAATGTTCTAGAAGCTTCTAGAACAATCCGAGCGGAAGTAGGAAGGCGGAGTTCAAGGACACAGTACATCTCCCACCACTACACTATCCACTTCCAAGGTCTCCATCAGCTGTCCAGTACGGAGTCAAGGGTATAAAAGACGGAACCCGTCATACTGAAAGAGAGAATCGCGGTGGCTCTTCCAGGGCCAAGGTCTCCTTACCTACCCGTTACTCTCTAGCTGTCCAAGAAGTACCTACTCTTGTTGCTATGAAGTAATTCTCCTTACCTACCGTTACCCTCTATAGCTGTCCAAGAAGTACCTACTCTTGTTGCTATATGGTAACTCTCCTTATACCTACCCGCTACTCCCTGGCTGTCCGAGATGTGCCTACTCTTGGTGCCATACAGTAGTAGCGACCCTTCTTACCTACACTCTCTCCGACTACCCCAAATCCCATCTTACATTGCCTGGAAGGGAAGTCGTTGTATTACTTATAGTGTTGTGTATTATACCTATCTATGTTTGTCAAGTCGGTTGTATTACGTGTAAAGTGGTGATAATAAATAGATATAGTGAAATTAGTAAATAGTGTTTTAAACTCTCTCGGTGTACCCCTTCAGGAGTACACCTGGCGCCCAACTAGTATTTAAGTGTTGACTCTCTGCATTCCCCTTCAGGGAATAGTAAAGTAATATTAAAGTGTAAATAAGTGACTTGTATTAATAATACCCGTTACAAGTTTAAAATCCCGAAAGTACATGATAGGGTTTTTGGGCTGACTTTACGTTTTGCTTTTTGAAATGACGTCATAACTCATAATTACATCGTGTTTTAATATTTGTGACGAGTTTGAGTAAAATTATTATTCCAGTTCTTTACACGGTATGTTAATACGACATATGTAGCCTCTTAGGAGAGTGACTGGATAAAATAAAACAAGCAGTGGAAGGGAAGAGATTCACTTGGAATGGCCTAATGTATATCAATTTACTCAGGAATCTTTGTTTTTATTTAGTCCGAATGCGAGTGTGTACATATGACTATAATAATATACTGTGGTTGGGGTGAAAGGAATAGAAGTGTTAATGATTCATATAAGAATACAGAAACGTCTGGATTTCTTATTAGACTAGAAGTACTTTTTCTGTTTGCAGGATGCATTAATAAAACTAGTGAGTTCAAATCATAGTTTTATACTGGAAATCTTCAAAATATCCAAACTGTATTTTTCTTGCAAACGTTTTTTTGATGTTCAAACACATGTGAATAATTAAAGCATTGTCATTTTTTCTCAAATCTTCATCCATATCACATTCAAAAACTTAAATTTATGAGATGGTAGAGTCCCAAACTTTCAATGGAAAGATCCCCGGTTCGGTGTTTCTAAGCCTTATTACACTTTTGTGTGAGGATTGTGATAAGAGTTTGCAAAAAATACAGATTAAATAAAAGAAAATAAACTTTATTGTACAATTTTTAAAATATATTTAGTGATTACCACGTTGTAAATCTCAATAAAATCAAACAAATGTATTGTACAATTTAATATAGTACAAAAGGCGGGTTCATTGCCTTCAGGCAATTTCTTAAAACCAACCAGTTATATAAGTGATATTCATGTTTAAATTTATATAAAAATTCAGATTCATATTGTAAAGATTGATCATTTAATAAAAAAATATGAAACCAGCACTCACTAAATGTCTTATTATTTGGAAGATATTATAATCTAGCTATAAACTCGCCTTCTGCACATTAAATTATATAAATGAACATTTAATGTTACTTCGTTATGATTGATATTGTCTCTAATATACAGTAAAGAATAAATAAATAAATAATCATCTTATTTTTCTCCAAGTGCCTGTTCCTCTGAGAAGGTTATTGACCATCAGGACTAATTCTTTTTTAACTGAGGCTCTTGCGGCGATGTGGTGCTTTTTCTGTACCACTGCCTCATTATATTGCCAAGAATTTCTTATAGTATTAACATGAAACGTTAAGTAATACGGATTTATGTAGATACAGTGATGTTGAAGACAGATACTTGAGCTCGATATCAATAATTCACTTTATGTAGGCATTGTGAGTTGATTACAGTACAATACAAGAAGGGTTGTGTAGTATGTATGTACAATGGTATAAATACCTATACACAATTCACATTATTACATTATTAATTTCCCTGTTTCCCTTGGGATCTCGTACCTTAAGTAGTATGGAGAAGTTAATTCTATTGTTTTCAAACAAATAAATTAATATTAACGTATGGTAACAAACGTAGACAGTAAAACAATAAAAATGGCGTGTAAGATTGTTGTTTAACATTTGAGCTGATTGATTGTAACTTGGATTATAAAATAGAAGGTCCATGATTCAATTCCCGCTGTCGACCTACTCCACTTTCACTCACAGGCTACGATATATTATATAATGAGAATGAAAATTTGAAAAGACATAGAGATGTTACAAGGCAAAGGTGGTTCGTAGTCTGATGGTAATGCTTTGGACTTCCGTAAAGGAAATCCATGGTTCAAATCCTTTGTGAAATAATAAAATATGATTATTATAATTTAATCCAGTAAAATGTACTAGAGTACAGTAATTTTGTTGCTGACTATGGATGCAAAGAATGAAAAATCTTTATAATTAACATTCTTAATAATCTTCGTGGACAAACAAATTTATGAACTTACCTACTTGTTCATGAATATTACTTAGCTGATTCTTCTGATAACCAGAGTTAAAATTGATTTTTTTATTTTGTATTCTGGATCATATTTGTATTTTTGTCTGAATTTACACATTGTAAATAAATTAAATAAAGATGAAAAATAATGTTTCCATCGTTTTTATATAAGCTATGAAATAGTGTGACGATGTTCGGGATATATTTGGATTTATCAACATCTCAAATTCGCCTTATTTCAAAAAAGCACTGATAAATAAAATTTACAACAGTGATTCAGAACATTCATTGCTTATAAATACATTGCTGCTAGTATGTATATTTGTTTGCATATTCTTTTAAATCACATTTATTTCCACTTTCTTTGAGGATATACTAAAAGAGGAAATAAAAACATAGCAAAGTAATCCACTGAAGACGGAGTGCTGCTTTATATTTCTTTATAAGCTTTGATAAACCGAGCTTTGCTCACGAAACAATCAAATTGATAACATAACTAATATTATATTCCATCATGTCATCTCTTTTATGTGCAGTGACCAGTTCCGAGTCAATAAAGTAATAAATTTGTAAGTAATGGGTATGTATACCTCATCGATGGATTAAATTTTATGAAAGTTTAATAATTATATTTAGTAAAAAAAAAGTATTCAACTATGTCCCTAGGTAGGGAAAGATGTTAAATGTCTTATACGTGATGGTGAACAAACACTTGCTTTGTACATGACACTCGAAAATTTACAGAAGAGAGTAGGAGATCTATTCTTTGTCAA
Source organism: Athripsodes cinereus (assembly GCA_947579605.1). Taxonomy (NCBI): domain Eukaryota; kingdom Metazoa; phylum Arthropoda; class Insecta; order Trichoptera; family Leptoceridae; genus Athripsodes; species Athripsodes cinereus. Next base: position 16,892,053 of record OX388318.1, on the reverse strand, counting down.
AAGCTCCACGAATAATAAAAAAAAACTGACAATATTAAATAATTCTTATCTCAGTAAAAAAAAAAATACGAATGATGAAGTCAATGTTAAATTATTCAAAATTCACATTTATTCTGATATTTATTTTATTAGGAATAAACCCAAAAGCTGCAATTCAGAAAGCATTTATTCTATTATTTACCAAGCTAAAGTTTCTACAGAGAGCATCATATTATAAATATACACATATACATACAATATATTAATAAACAGACTCAAATATTTATGTAGAAATTATTTACTACTACTACTATACCATCACGGCATATCCCACAAGAGGGATAGCCAGCAGATCAGCTGCATGTAAGAAACATGTAAACTGTCCTCTTCGAGCCAATATAAAATTAAGACATTCGGGATGGGTGGCAAGCCTCATCGCTGAATTTAAGATGTAAAATGTCTTAATTTTTTCGAACACCTGCCTTTTACAGGACACTCGAAAACTTACGCAGAAGAGTGGGAGACCAATTCTTTACCGGATGCTCCACGGGATAAAATAGAAATTATTTATACCTACAAAATAACATTTTTTGTATACTGCGCATGTGTTCATTTATACATAACATTATGTACCAACATAAATATATGGAAACAACACGTGTAGTACATAATATTTACGTTTATAATATGTACGTATATAATATATTATCATAAACCTTTGTTCTATAAACATGTAGTATAAATGATGAACCATATTTACATAATGTAACATTGGGCCAAATCTATCGTGACAGTGAGGATGACGGAATTGGTGAATGTTGTCCATGACAATAGAGAACGATGGGGCTTTCTACAAGACGAATCCGGAGCATATGTAACTGTGGTGCAGCACAGACCATGCCGCATTTGTTGGAGTGTCCATTGTTCCCTGTCACGTGCACTTAGTTTATTATTGCATATAAATCTTAATAATATTACAGTGAAGTATGTTGTATATTATAATTATTATTTATCGTGCCGAAAACCCAGAAAAAACCAATAAAACTCCAATACTGTGCAAAACGCACAGCAGGTGGAGATGCGTCAAAAATATCCTCCATAGAGCATGTGACAGGGCACAATGGACACTCCAACAAGTGTGGCACCACAGTCACACGCTCCGGATTCGTCTTGTAGGAAGCCCCATCGTTCTCTATTGTCACGTCAGCAAAACCTATTGAGGTACCTATATTATAATTTAATAGGCACCTAGTAATAATATGAATGCTAAAGTGTTGTAAAACAAACTTGGTGTGGTAATTAATTTGACATGGATCCACTGTGTGCTAAAGCATTTAGTAGATATATAAATAATATATATTCTACATTTGTATGCTAGTGCCAGCTGGAGGTACCGATACTACTGCGAAGGTAAATAATACACGTAGTAATAAGATGAAAGTATAAATATTTTGGTCTGATCATACATAAATATTATTGTCTGTATATGTGGGTAAATGGATGTTATATGCATACGGATGTTCATTTTTATTGTCTATGACAGACATTTTGTTTTATAGATAAATGAATTTCTTTGTATAATAATTCATTCAGAACATTCGAATATTCAAAAAAGAAATAGATAAACTAATGCTCTTTTTACATATTCCCATTACATTGAACTTGTCCTAAGATATACCTACTTACTTTTTGTTAAATAAATACTGCAGTTAATATGATATCATGTCACCAAATTTTTATATGAATTGAATAAAATAATTTTTATATATCGTCATAATTTTGTCATCTTCGTTTTGTTACATTGAGGATAAAAATACCTATTGACATGATAGAAGTAATTGCAAATATCTTATATGTATCAATTCATGTAAATTCCAATGAGAACAATTATAAACTTTTTAAAAGTACTATTCGTTATAATATAATAATGGTGAATGTTTTATTCATTGTCATTTTTATGGTGTAAGTGACAAACTTATAAGCTACGCCAGGATGACGGGTTTCGAGCTAGTTATTCAATATACCTAATTTAACTATAGAACATCGTAGCAGAGTCGAGGGTATGCTACACCGTAGCATCGCATCGTGGCCGTAGACGCCGCCTGGCCGCGCCGTACTTATATAGGTACAAATATACTGTAAATGTGTGGGTAGAATGGGGGTAAAGTAAACATATCAAAACAACCAACCCACCATCCGTGGTCTGTTGCTATTAACTGGGTTAAAATAACACACTAGGGGTAGGTATTTAAAGGGTAAGCAGCTACGAATTCACCTTCATCTACCCTTACATACTTCCCCTATAATATGTATACTTCTATGATCACAATTACTTCACTTCATTTTGCTTTACTTTAACTTTATATAAGTGACCGGGAACAACATGAAATACAACGTTACAAACACATTAAATTGATTTCATTTTCAATTTTCTTTATATTTTTTCAAATCGCATTTCAGGAATTTAATGGTGTGAAGGTCTACTTTATTCGGTAGTTGTTGTATTAATTAACCAAGTTTATCCTTTTAACATGATTTTTTGAACTTTCTGATGTCACTGTTATATGAATGCCAACCGACAGAAACCTTTTATTTTATCACAAATAATATTATGTGTATTTTTGAGATTAAAAATGAATAGTAATATTTAATCTACAAAGTTCCTGGCATAGAATATAAAGGTTTTCCAATCATTCCAGACATTTTTCAGATGATAACTTTAAGTTTTCGATTTAAATATATATGTATAAGACAAGATCTATACGTAAAACCTCACGTAGGTTTGAGACATTAAATAACTGGAATTCAACCCATCATGCATGTTTTACTCGTATTTTACGTTACACAGAAAAGATGACGTTTACGTTCTTCACATGAAGTAAGTCTACTGTCGACCACATTTTTAGGAAATACTGAGATTATGGATAAAACATTTTTTAAGAATATTCAAAGTAAGTTAAATGGAAGAATCTGAAAATGCTATTTTTTATAATTTTTCTACTGTTACACGCGTTCACCCATCTCACATTTTTCTTTTCACACACACACAACATACTAACATCATGTTAGTATAGTATGTACGAATACAAACATCTCTTTAGGCTTGTAACAGCATATTATTATATACATCATACTACGATCATATTATTTTGAACTGAATTTGTTTTTGTTTCTTGGATTAGAAAACATTGCTTGTTTATTTATTATGTTGTACTGTTCCGTGAATTCGTTACATACTGCTTTTAGTTGCTAACCCCAGATATTTATTTTGAGAATAGCAAAGGTTGGTAAATTGTAATATTTTTAATGCAATGATTTTTCTAAAATTTTGGGAAGTAGTGTCTGTCGATCAAAAATCTATTAGAAAACATTTTGGTACTTTTTTAAACATATTTATTAGTAATTGATGTAGGAAGTGGAATACAAGGATTTGATTGTTTGACTGCAACAATAACTGCAATAAAGGCTTGATATTCATGGTAAAGTTAAAAATGACATACAAGTTATATACGTACATTTTGTTTAATATAACTTTAAGAAACGCAAGATTGCTCTCGCGGGATACTTGTTTGTGTAAATATAGACGAGTGTTATGTTGGTAAAAGAATGTTCAATGTTCAGTAGAAAAATTTACTTCTCTAAAAATGACAACAAATACATAATGAAATATTTGTTAATTTTATATTAATAGATAAGTATAAATTAAGGGTTTCATTGCTCAGGTAGTGCATCTTACAGACACCCCTGTCCACTTCTAGTTCATGAAAAATATTTTAAACGTTGGAATCAAAAATTCACACCAAAAGTAGTGAGTGAAAGCACTTTTCGGTGAGGAGGAACACATTGGCTTCTTCAAATAAACCTTTTGACTGCTCAATAATGTAGTGCATATTGAGAAAAACTCACGATCGTTACACAGGACCTCTGACCAACACAAACCAAGCCACATTGTAAATTATTTAAATGTAAATCAGGTTATATAACATGGTGTAATAAATGAGAATTTCATTAAATCAAAATACGTTTTCATCTGGAAATGTTGAATGGGCATTGTTATTTTATTAGGTAAGATATTAATTCATTTTGTTTAATTGCCTTTGCGTTACAAAGCTATTAGAAATTTGATATCACTCTACCCAACAGAAATGGAGTAATCAAGATATAAATATTATACCATGTTCATAAAGAGGTTTGTATGTTTATATTTTGTTTTCTATGGACATCAAATATCTGATGGGGAAATATATACCTTCTGTACAAACAATCATCTTTTGAGCAAATTTTAGAGTTGTATTCATATTAATACATTATAATGTTTCGTAGTTTGAAAAAATATTATAATTTTGCGAGACCATATTTAAAACTAAGTAACAATCCAACACATCAATCTCAAATAAAATACATAATTACCTAAACTATGTAATAAAAATAAGTTTTTATTATTATTCTTCATTAGATAATTTAAAACGAAGTGTTCCAAAATCAATATCGATAGGGTCATGAATAATAACATTGTTATTATTCGCAAAAAAATATAATATCAAATGCTAATAAGTTTGATATGCCATTTTAAAACTGGTAATAGAATGGAAGATAGAGAGCCGTAGAGCGGTTGCAAGAAGGCGGTTTTCCTGGCTTCAGAACATTCGGGAGTGGACCGGAATGAAAGGTGTGGAGGAGCTGTTTCGTGCTCTCCAAAACAGAAAGGATTTCTCCCAGGTGGTCGTCAACGTCGGGGGGACCCGACAAGACACGTAAAGAAGAAGAAGAAGAATAAGTTTGAAAGTCAATAAAAAATTGACGATGAACTGCTGGCTACCCCATTTGTGGGACAATCCGTGATGGTAGAAGTTTTTGTATGATTTATCTATCGAAAATAATTTGACATTAAACTGTTGCGTTGTTCGGATTATTTAACCATTAATTGTATAAACGTTAAAAATTTCTTCACCTGGGACGAAACAAGTTACATTAAATGATTTGTATATATCTGGACAAGCCGGGCTCTGGTTGATAATAATTAAATAATGTGTTAGCTTGTAGGTACATTATGGAAAATGAAAGCAAATTGTTATGAAAATATTTTCTTGTTGTTTCAATGATTTTCCGCTCAAGTAACCACCCTTTATCTTTTCCTCTTCTACATTCTCATTCATACACACACATACACATATCCACCTACGCAAACAATATTACATTGTTAAAATCTTAATTTCAATTCATATAAAACAAAAAAATATTATGTAACCAAAAACGTTGTATTATTTTATTTGGAAACAACTAATCATTCATTTTCTTCTTTGTACAATTTGCTTAGCTTATTCATCTTTATAATAACTTCTATTGAAATCCAACCTACTTCTCTCTTGTCGTATTTGTTGTTTAAACAATGATATTCTGTCCCATGAAGTTTCCGATGAATTAAGTATCACACTCTTTTATGGTGATTTTACAGTGTGCTGTAAAGAGGTATTCGTAAAATTTCACAATTAAGACATTTAACATATTTAGATGAGCTATGCCACTCTCCCTGAATGTCTTATCTTTTATTGGCACGGAGAAGACGAATACCATGTTTTTAACATTAATAAGTCTTCTGACTACCCCAATGGTGTGATGTTCCGTGGTGGAATGACGAGTCTTATAGATTCAGAGGCTATTTTCTTAGCTAGTTGGATGTGTTGGTGGTCGCTTCACTAGATCCTCTCAAATGAACTCAAATTCATTAAAAGAACACTGTACTCAATTTGGTTTACTGTCTGGTTAAATTCATATTCAGGACTTGATGACAAATCCTCTCGGTGCATATGGTCTGCATACTGCATATCTGTAATGTCGAGTACGTAGTCTATTTACATAGTATAGACCAGAGATTTCAAATATTTTTCTAGTACTACACACAAGAACTTGTCTCAAATTTATCTGCCACTGACCACCTAAATATCTTGAGCACCTCCCAATTTTCTCTGTTCTTTTTACTGCCCCGTTGAAAGATTCCAGTACCCACTGGAGTGCAATTTCTCTCCCATAGCGTACCTTTGGTGTAGACCATTGTTTGTAGATCAGTCCCAGCATTTGCTCAAAGGGATCGGTGATCAGATGATGTCAGTTCATCACCCCTTCATCTTCAGTACTTTCGATTAAATTAATAATAACTATTCATTTTATTCTTTCTCGTGTTGTACTTGTGTTTGATTAGTTTTTTACAATTATTATTTAAACAATGAAAGGTATGTTCAGTACATAGAATCTCGTTCAAACTTAAGTTTATTAGAAATTCTCAGTCTCATCATCGCATTCTCCATTTAAACTAGAAATCGCTTTTTACTATTCTATTAGTTATGAAATAACTTAATTGATCACTTTCACATTCACATTCACAGAGTGAAAATTTATGATTACAAATATCAAAATTAAGAAACACAGTTAATTTTTTACTATTTTTTTTTAATAAGACTCGACTCCTCTTGATTATGTCAAACTGAGCTTTTGACGAAAGCGCTCGAGTTTAATTTTAAAAAATTAGTTAAAAATTAACTGTGTTTATTTATATTGATGGATTTTTCATCTTCATGGTTTATTTTTTTATATTACGATTCTGATAACCAGTTCACTTGCTGTATATGTAACATACCTTTAAGGGTTATTACCAGAGGTCATCCTCATTTTATCAACAAAAACAGGATGTAGCTATTTAGGCGGACTGTTTATCCTTTCGCTTACTTCAAAATGTAAAGTGTCGTACATGTGATATTTCATTAATAATAAAAGTATTCGAATTTTAAATGCTATTAGAATTTTTAAATTCCAAAAGAAACCGACGAATGATAAAGATAAAACAATTCTAATGCGCAAAGTTGCAAATGTTATTATAAATTCAAGGGTCCATAAAATAATATAAAAGAATTAAAATATTTTATGCCTTATGACTTATGAAAATAAAAAGAGTTTTGATAAAGAGCTTTTTGATGACACAAATAAAATTCATCTCAATTGAATAAATCAACAGAGAAAATTACATCTACATTATACGCCTTGTTACTCTCTTTTTCAACCCTCGTTGTATTTATTGCTAGCAACTCCATACTAAAATTAAGTATTTTATTTCAATCACCAATAAAATATAAAAGTGCATATGTAAAACTCGTAAACCACACTATGAACATCTTGTTCGATTTATCTATCTATAGACGATCATAATATTACGCTTTTACTGAGAGAAATGGAAATATGGTAGTAGTATGCGTAGCGTTAGTTTGTATGTGTCTATCTTTATCCCTCTTTCACATCCCCAGTCTTTCATTTCATCTGCCAGACTAAATTGTCCAAGCCATAAATTGCAATTTAGACACTATGTTCGCGGCTATAAAACGTCCCTCCAAATAAAATACGAGGTCCTACGTAATAAGAATGCGCACAATAAGTCTTTAAACATATTTATTTACTTGCTACGGAAAACCTACATTACTACTAAGAACAGGATGCGGTACAACATACAAAGACATTTTATCCAACCAGCTGGGAAAATTCTATCATGAATTTGAGTTGTAGCTTTTCTTTTCATTGCTTTATAATTAACCTTTTATTATATTAATATAACATTCAAAAGTTTACTTAAATGCGAAAAGATGTTAGCAAAAATTTCTAAGTTAAAATGTAATTAATTGTATCGGTGCACACTCAGTAGAATTCCATAATAAGGTAAGTATAAACAAGTGTTTCTTTCTACTATAACTTATTAATCACGAAAGGGACGTTTTTCTTATTACGACTGATAATAGCCTGATGAGTCGAAAGTCGTTTCTTCCGTGATCAATAATTTAAAGTAGAAAGAAATACTTGTTTCTACTTACCTAAGTTAAAATGTTGATGTTGGCTATTTTTCTATATTACTCAACTTTTGGAGAAAACTTGTAAACAATATTGTTCTTCGTTCTCTTATTTGTCATTTTTTGAGATATACAGAGATGGTGGAATTCGACCTATCTATATTATCACACGTCCATTGTAAAGAATTTAAAATTAATTTATTTATTTTATTTATCTCGTGGTTTTACAACATATCATACATGACAAATAATTAAAAAAAAACACATATAATAAAACAAATACCATACAAAAGTATTGTTTCGTGGAGCACCCGGCAAATATTTTCCGAGTATCCTGTAAAAGTGTAAAAGGTTTTTTGGGCAAAAGGCAATTAACAGGCAAAGTATAAAAAAAAAATCAAAAACATCGAGCAACGAATTTTCCATTTTTTGGTTGTTTTCAAATGGATTGATACTATACCATGTGCCTAAATGCTTTCACAAGGTGAAAAGGATAAATGAAATGATAAAGGCTTACAGATATAACAATTTATAAATATAGAATGCTTCATTTACTTTTAAAGTATGTAGGTAGGTACTGAAATATATCTTTATATTTCAATTAGGGAGTGGAGTTTTCCATCACCTTTTCAATACTACCAGTCTGTGAATGAAACTGTTATATAGGTGCTGCTCGCAGTATGGGCGGATATTGAGTAGGTATATAATATGATATTATATAATAGGCAATTACTATTATAACTCACTTATACTAAATGTAGGTACCTATTAATAGCATTTCTATAAATGTGGTAGAGTGGAACCCCGTTGCTTTTCTGATGCCATACTTAGAATGGGGGAGTCATAATATTATCAATCTATATAACACTACATATATTATTTCATTGAGAAGGTTCCTTACACACCCGTAAGAATCTTTACACATAGTAAGATTAACATCAATAAGACTAGTAGAATAATTATTTGAGAAATGACTAGATTAGGAAAAAAATCACCAAAAAGTTGCATTTGACTTAGAGAAAGGTTCCTAGGAGACGTGTCTCCTCAGTTCTTGTAGACACTTCTATGTAGAAGACGGACATTTGTTGAGATGCACTTTGAACAAGGTAGGTTTGTATGATTATTGGGGATGCGAATTTTTTTTTTTAGATGAACTAATTTAATAAAACTTATAATTCTTTCAGACTATGCTCGTGGATGGATCGTGTTATGGTATATTTTGATTAATGGTAAAAAAAAAAACAATTTTTACCCTTTATACGAGTAGTCTTCATGTGACGTCGAAAATCTCTTTCACAATACACTGTTTTTTAACAACGATATGAAAATATTTAGAATAAACCACGAAGGTTCTGCAGCACTCCAATGATGATATTTATTGATTATATAGATCCCTTTTACTGGCTGTAGGTATTTTGAAAAATTCCTCTTGCTTGTTTGTTATAAACGTAATTATATTGTCTGTATACTTTTTTATGCCTACATTAAGACAGAGAAAAGAAAATTTAGAATTTGCCACATATGTATCTGATGGCGATTTCTCTGCATGTGAAAACTTTATTCGTTCAGCCTCTTATACCGTTTTTCATAGTTAAGCTTTACGATTATGTTTGGACATACTAAAATATCCATTCTGGTTCGATTTCTATTTAAAGAATAATTTGACATCTTTAGGATATTTGTAATAACACTTTTGAATGGTGTAATCGCTTGTTATATTATATTAAGATATCGATAAAACTGAAAAGAAAAATTGAATTTCGTTTTTATATAATAGAATTGAGTACCCCTAAAGATGCCTACGAGTAAAGACGGAAACATTTGAATTTGAAAAAGCTTATTTAGTGGAAGTATAACTGTGTTTTAGTATTTTTTTTTTGTAAGTTGCTACAAATTGCTACATTGTGTAAAAATGGTTCTCCGATAAAAATATCTAAATACATATTTGTACACTAATTAGACGTTCTCTGGAATGCGACTGGGGGGCTCAGTCTCAAACCATTCAACATTTGCTGAAGAAGTGTCCAGGAAGACAGTATGAGAAAGACTGGATGGATATCCATAGGTCGGCCCCACCAGAGGTGTTGCAGTGGGTTCCTGGACGGGAACCAAGGATTTGATTTGGAATAACTACTAATGAACGCAGCAATTTAGCTAATAAAATTCATAGGATCCGAAACTTTATAGAAAGTAAAGTGTATTTATAATATTACAGCTATATTAGTTAACAATCTACTACTACTACTACTATACCATCACGGCATATCCCACAAGTGGGGTAACCAGCAGACCAGCTGCATATAAGAAACATGCAAGCTGTCCTCTTCGTGCCAATACAAAATCAAGACATTCAGGATGGGTGGCAAACCTCATCGCCGAATTTAAGATGTACAATGTATTAACTTTTTCGAACACCTGCCTTTTACTGGACACTCGAAAACTTAAGGAGAAGAGTGGGAGACCAATTCTTTACCGGGTGCTTCACGGGATTAACTCCACCAGTTAACAATCTTATACAATTTATTAATGTTATTTTAATTTTTATAACAATACAGTATTAAATAACAATTTAACATAAATATTAATATAATAATTACAACACATTCTCTCTCATTATCCCACACGTCTTGTTATATTTTGACATTATCGATAAGCCTATTATAATTAAAATCTTTTAATAATACTCAACAAAAATAATATGATAACATTACAACATCAAGTATGTAATTAATTAGTGCCTACTTAAGGTATTATTGTTAACAATGAGTGCCTACAAAATGTCTACTTGTTGTTTATAACAAGAATATGTTTAAAAAAACAATCATTAGTATTATAAGAATGTTTTGTTCTTTTCATACATCCCCCGATGAAAAATATTTCTGTCTACCTTTGATATTGTAAATATTGAGTTGTACAAAAACAAATCCAGCAATGTCTCGAAACGAAATTAAAGTTAACGTTTGGTTTCAACAAAATTATTGAAACTCGAGACATGTAGATATGTTTTTCTTTTTATTTTTATTACATGTAAACAACAAAACTGTAGCCAATCTGATAACAATTAATTTAACATAAAAATACATGTTAATTAAATACAATCAATTAAATTTGTAATTTGAATTAAATACAGAGGAGGAGTTTATTGTCGATTTCTTCGATAAGTTCGACTTCTTCAAACTAGCCCGAAATTACACACTCAAAATCTTAATTTTGATTTTGCAAAACTGCGTTTCTAACAATACGATTCAATTATGTTTAATGTACCAATACTTGCTGTTACAATTATTATTATTCACAGCCCTAGGCCATCAGTATCTTGTATCTGTAACAGGTATTATTATTATCTTAATACCGTAACATGTGCACGATGCTTTTTTACCTTTTTCCTGTCTATGTACCTACTCCAAACAAAATATCTTCAATACAATGAAGATATGTGTAAAGTTTTTAAAGAAGATAATTTTGTACCTTTCATAATGAAGTGGTTGTTATCATTCTCAATTTGTTACCGAATATCGATATTTTGGTATTCAAATATTTTATCTCATCACCCTTCAACATTCCACTAAGGAACACGGTGCAGAAACCACCCTCTTTCTATCACAAACTGACTCTCGTATTTTGAAAAAGATACATATATAAATAACCAAAATTTTAATGGTGTATAATTTTATTCAAGACATTATATTTTTTATCGGGTTCGCTAGAGAATATAGCAATGGATAAAACAACGCGATATACTCCCACTTCGTACATTGAGTCAAAAATATCTTTTACTTTTGCTTGACAAAATGAGATGTTCTGTAGTCTATGTATTTATAGTGACCAACAAAATAAATGAATAATATTTTTGATGCAAACACCAACAAAACAAATGAAAATTAAAGTGAAATATTTCTTTGACCAATGTAAATCTTTGACCAAATAAACTGTTGCTTTTTTATTAAAGTGAAAATTACAATGAAAGAATATGTTGTTTTTCTTCATTTGAAACGAAAATTCGGAATCAAAAAGCTCATACTAATAATCAAGAAAGGAAAACAATTTTTAATCAAACATTGAAAATATTTCACAAAAAATCAGAAAGAAAATATTTTTAAGTTTATATGAAATTTGATTTCCAAATATATATTTATATATTTTTATGTTGAAAATTTGTTAAATTTTCTGTTATTGGTAAATTCTTATAAACTTTATAATAATTTCAATATCTATCTACAAGTATGTACACACTGTTTTTGTACGGGGAATGAAGATTTTATTGATGTAAATATTTTTTTATTTCATGTATTATAACTTGAACAGATCGATAATGGCTTTATTTGTTTGTTTATTAATTTTTTAATTCATTTATGGATTTTTATATTGGATATATTTTAAATATTTTATTAATTGCATGTTATTTAATTTTTACGCAGCACGCCTCGATACAGGGCAACCTAGTGAGGCTGCTGCAACATTATTGTATCCATATTGGTGATGTATTGTCTTTAATTTTGTGTGTATATATATTGATTGAATAAAGTTTATTATTATTATTGATATATTTCTTTCTGCCTGCTATGAGTACACCTCTATCAACTAGCGAAGAAATTCGTAGTTAGTATTGGAAACTGTAAAAAATTTATTAGTTTTTAGGTTCAACTGACATTCAAGTACAAATGAATTTCCCAGTTTCTATTTCAAATCAATTATATGGACTCATTGAAATAAATGAAATACATAGATAGCAGATTATATCGGATGCAAAATATTTTCGATATTTCATACGATGAAATTTACTTGTCTTTCACTTAACCGCTCGACTTTCAAAATTGTGAATATTTGAGAAATTCTCAGAAAAAAAATTGTACTGTATGAACAAATGTGATATTTTTTTTAATCTGGGAGACCAATTCTTTGCTGGATATTTCACGGAACAAAAAAAATGAGCATGCAAGCATTTCTTTAAACAAATAATGAACTTTTTTTAAATATAATTAAAGATATATTTTCAGTCATGGTAACACATGATGAATAAAATGGACATGATGGTCAGAGTCAGAAGAACAAAAAGACCGCTGGGAAAGAATGTTGCAAATATTAGTTCTTCAGTACAAATATACAATATTTCTCATGAAATTATACTACATTCTAAACAACTTAGAAAGTATTTGACTCGAGTTAATCATACAAACAGATACATTTCTATTTACCACGCTTTAAAACCATAGAAACATACTTCTTGTACTTTCTAGGAGCGATGAGAAAATACCTTCCATAAGTGTAAAACTTGCATTAACCCTTTTCACTATGGAACTCTTATTGCCGATTAGTATCCGACTAATTTCACTCCATACAAATATCATAAGTTTTCAGTGTAAAATAATATGTTTTCACTCACACGGTGTAAAGACATTTTTAATTTGAATTATTTAAAACATGAATTTGGGTAAGAAATAAATCCCGAACACTCTCACTATAAGCAAGTTGCTTGTGTGGAGGTGGAGTAGGTCGATGGTGGAAAGTTTTTATTTCAGAATCTCTGAGTTGATTGTTGTTTTTGGTGACTTTATCAGGATTTCAGTATTTTGCGTTTATGATTAACTGTAGTTGGCGCCTCTTTTTTGTTCAGTAGTATTATTATTATCTTAAAAATTTCACCTTTCACTAAGACCATAATAGCTTTCGGCCAAGGCGATCTCAACAGGAAAAAAACAAACCAACATTGAGAAAAAAATCACAAAAGAGACATCATCAAAAAGAAGTAACAGAATCAAACGAGAGTCTCTATCTGAGAGTTTAAATAATTTCATCATACCATAAAAGGGTTCAGCTGTCATGCCGATATATGTTTATTATAGCAATAAATAAATAAATACGTTCTCGCTTATGCTATGATGAAATTAATGAGCCAAGTGATTTGCTTAAAAAATTTAAGGACGACCGGTTGGATACGAAATAGTGATACAGATTTAAATTCATGAATAGGGTTTTAGTATAAAATAGTCTAGACTGTAGTAGAGATTTTCTGCCTTTTGTTGTTCTTCATCTACCCCCAACAGTTTGTGAAACATTACTGCGGAACCGCTAATGTGGTTTTCAATTATTATGCCTGCAACCGTACTGGGTTTTGAACTTCTACAAACATTCATCTCCCGTTATTATCATACTCCAAGTGCAACAAGATTTTGTATAATAACTACAATGCAAGAACAAGAAGATTTGAATAATAACCATATTCAAGAAGAGAATGATTTGTTTAGGAAATTTAGTATACTAAGAGTTTCTAGTAATTCTATAAGTGAAGTAGTTTGTAAGTAATAAATTTATTTTCCAAGTGTTTCTATTAAAGTTACGTTTATAATGATTTAGGTATTAATTCCTTGTGTAAGAAAAATTCATTGTTGTAAAACATAATTATTTATTATGTTAACAAACCTTGACTATACTTTTTTGTCATCTATTTATATATTAAATAAAAAAATAAATGTACTGAACTAATTTTCTCTCAACTTACCACTGGGAAGGCATGATCTTAACAAGTCTCCTCCATTTAGAGAGGTTGGGTGTTAATTAAGTCATCAAGATTATAAAATATGTAAAATAAAAACACTGTTTACTTTCACTTGATTGTTAAAAAGTCACTATTTATTTCACAAAAATGCTGTATATGATAGATAAGTTTTGTGTCACGAACAGATTTTAGATTTTTTGGAAATCTTAATATCATTGCACTACAAGAACATGGATAATAGACATGAAATATTAAAAAAACCAAATGTTTTTTCTACTATATGTTTTTCATTGAAAGAGACGTCTTTCTTCTTAAAAAAAAACATTTGTCTTTAATTTCAAAATATTATAGAATCCTACTACCTTAACACCGATACAAAGAATGGATAATAGGCAGTTTCAAACTGAGCCTGTATTATTATTTTTACGTATTATGTACCCACAGGTTACCATACATGTGGTAGATACCGTGATGATATAGATATTTTAAAAATATATTTATTCATTTGTATATTAGTTGTATTATAATAATGACAATGCTTTGTACCTTCCTTGCACTCATTTTACTAATATTTATACCTACATTTATTTATTATTAATGACAAATTAAATTGTGATTAAGAGTTTACTGGCAGTATACTATTTATTTATTTATTTTTATTTACCTCCTGGTTTAATAATTATCTTTATCTATCTATCTATTCCCTCACGCCGTACCCCAAGTGGGGTAGGCAGAGAGAACGGAACGCCAATTAGATCTGTCCTTACATACTTCTTTCGCCTCCTCCACAGTCATACAATTTCTCATGCACGCACGTCGATTTTTCTTACTCAAAACACGGCCGTCCTTGAGAATTTGATCTACATGTTCAAGCCATGTAGTTCTCGGACGCCCGCGCTTCCTCACACACCTCCTTTCAGCCAAGTATATCCTCTTTGTCATTCTTTCCTCTTCCATTCGTTCCACATGACCAAACCATCTCAATTTATTCACACGCATTCTATCTACAACACTCCTTTTGCATCCACTCATTCTTCTAATATCCTCATTCCTCACTCTATCACGCAACGTTTTACCAGCCATCCTCCTCAGCGATCTCATCTCCAGAGCATTTATTCTACTTTCGTCCTTCTTCAACCATGTCCACGTTTTACTTGCATACATAAGCGTCAGTACCAGGATCGTATTATGCACTAGCAATTTTGCCATGTTCGACACATTGTCATTGCTATCAATGGGCCGAAGTGCACCGTTAATCCTAGCAACGGCCACTTTTCTTCTTTCGATATCCTTGTCGCATCAATATAATATGTATCGCATCAATATACATGCAATAATTATGCAATGTCATAAAATAACAAATACTTATATTTTTGCTAAAAATAATCTATACTTTCTCAAAAAAATTTCCAGTATCGTGTTGCAAACATGTGGTCGAGAGCTGTCTAGTGACAAAGTCATTTGTATTTTCAGTAGTAAACCTTGAGCCACCCTCAGACCATAAATCAATGATTAGTCTTCTACTAACCCACATTTCTACAAACCTTAGTCTTTGGGGGTTGCTTTGTGGTTTACGAGGTAGGTATTTTCAGAAACAATTAATCATTTAAAATGTATTTCGGCCAACATCCCATTTTGAAAAAAAAACGAAGTTGTAATAGTTTAAACACCATTTTGCAAGTAAAATTCCTTGAACTGTCTCCAGATAATACTCGCTAGACGCAAATTTTCATTTCATTCATATTGAATTTTTATTTCTATGTAAAATAAAAAAAAATCTAACAACCAATATATTCGCACAGTAAGGAATTACAAAAACAAAACATGATTCTCTTCGCCTGGTATGAATTTTACGCAACAAAAATGTAATTCATTATGCATGGGCTGAAGAAGAATTTGAAAAATAAGTTCGATTACCTGCTGATATTATTTCTGTTTTATTACTTGTATTATTCCTATCCTGTTCTATATATTTTTTTAGAAAATTGTTATTATTTTATATTCTATTAAATAAACATCTTTCAAAAGGGACATTGAAGAGAGAGTGTTACTTAAAAGATTCCCACGATGGCGGTTTTGGCCGGTTGGCCCTTCAGACCTGCCCAATGGCCCGCCCGTGAGGACAAATTTAGTTTAATTATGCGGATAAATAGGAGTTCACAACTCCTGAGATATCCTGGTGGAGATGGGTCTCTCTTCAATGCTGATGAACTTTTACGAAAAGCAAAACTAAACGTTCCTAAAAAATGACGTATACATTTGGCAAGATCGTTGTTTTGGAACATAATACCTACTATCGAATTGACTTGTGATCCACTGACTTTTCTTCTCTATTCAAAACTTGTGCTGTGATACTGATAATATTTATAATTAATTATTATATTGTTCTTTTTTTGTGTTTCGCTGACTTTTTAAATTAATTGTTGTGTCTTAATTTTCTATACTTGTGTGAACATCATATGAACTATGTATGTAAATATATAACATGTTGAAGGCTAGCACCGTGAATTGTTAATAAATAAATAAAAAAATAAATTATTCCAAACGATTTGCGGTCCTTGAAAAGCGTTCAAAATTCAAAACAAAGCTAAATATCCTATTATTCAAAAGATTTTATGATTCTTGAGTTAGTTTTCCACAAAACGGCGCATTTAAAATCTAGGTTGTTGTAGTTATTTTTGTAATAAAATTGTTATAAAAATTAAAATATTAAAAAGTTTTTGTACTTTATTGACAATATCTGATATGTGTCTTAGTAGGCGATAGAGGCGACATATTATAAAGGAGACAACTTCCTATCAAATTATAAAGATGAGACACGTCCTCTACGACTCGTAGCACCCTCTTCTCTCTAAATTAGGTTTCCCTACGATATACTCTACATACCTCCTTATAGACTTACATCACAATATAATATACCATATACATATGGCCTTACACACATTATATGTAGCAGCCGTTATATTTTATAAGAGATACTTCATTTTATCTACTGAATTTTTGTTTTTTTTACTTCATAAGCATTGCATCACTCATCAACAAGGCGAACACTGTCATGGTAAGTGGTGTTTTTTTTATTTATTATTAATTAAAAAAAATATAAAAACAATATTTATGTTTTACAAATATATAAGAGACTACAAAACTATGTAGTTGATTCGATATTTATTAAGATCAACTTAAAATTTTGGAACATGGCTTTTCTTTACCCAATCAACTTTAATTTAACTTATGTATAATGAATAAATAATATTGCACTTATATTTGTGAGGTTTAATTACACACTTCATACACAACTATACATTTTATTGACCAGCTTTCTGCTTGGTTGAACCATTGCAGTGAAAAGAAATTCTACATGATAATGTGGACTAATCAAAAAAAAATCTTAGACACAAAGTCTCGTGATTTTAAAATGAGCCCTTGTGGTGATTTTCCACATTGCGGCGCATTTTTCAAAAAATTGACTAGGTTATCATTATAATAAATTAAATAAATCGCTTTCTCAGATTTAATAATATTGTTGCACATATTAAAAGCTTCTTATGAATCACCTTTTAATTAAATTGTAATATTTATTAAATTGCATGACCTGTATTATATAAATCAATGTATTATTATGTTTCATGTTAATGATTAATTAATATTAAATGTGTATAAGCTTAGTACATATTATTTGTTAGATGTTTGCATTGTACTTGTCTACTCTCTTGATGCATGCAATGACAATATCTGAGTACCCATAGAAAATGTGTTTTTATTGCATAATTGTCGAATGTGTTAATTAATAAAATTGACACTTTTCTATGGGCACTTGGTACTATTGTCATAGCAGTTCTCAAGGCAGCAGACTGCTACACGATGAGGAGAAAAAGAAGAAAGAAGAGATAGAGAGAAAGAGAGAGAGGAAGGAAGAAGATTTTACCCTTACTTGGTTGGTCACGCGTATTCTTGGGGAATTAACACACATTCAGAGATGTTATTGCTTGAGAATACACGTAGCTAACAAGTAACAACACGTCATCACACGAAGATAATTCACCATTCGGGATGAGTCTTCGAGATGCTAACTCCAATAAATTACAAAAATCTCTTTCTGTCCGCTCTGCAAACCAACTATCACACGTCACGTCGATCCAAAAAGACAATACCTATCATTTCACTGACTTTATTTTATAAGTCAGCTCCCTTCTATGAATCAAACGTGCTGGTAATTTTGCTTTACGTACTAAATAGTTCTTATTATTTATGTTAAATATATACGGTAAGTATTAGTTGTTCTCGTATAGATGTCACATAATTATTAAGATTTGATAATCACGAATTCGAAATAATATGCTAAGGTGAGTGAGCAATGATCATCGCTTAATGAAGAAACTGCATATCTTAGCATGGTCACATATAAAAGAATATTGATACTAAATTATTTTTTATGATTTTATGACACAATTGGATCAATACCTATTCCAATAGGTTGACTATCAGTGAGTAGAATTAATTGGAACGATTAATCTGTAGTGGTTCAAAAATCAAAAATATGATTTATATTGATACCAAAAAACGCATAGACCTATTATATTCAACTACAGAAAATTCGATTGATAATGCTCAAACTTGCTCTGACTACCAAAAGTGAGTTTTGAAGAAATACGATGGCAATGTACTCTGTCATGAAAAAGAACAAAAAAATAATAGGTATAAATTTATAATAGCGTTCAATATTTAATGCCTGATCTATAAGTAATAGAAATTAAACAAAACTTAAAGGTGCAGGGTTTTAAAAAATGTTTTTATTAGTCATCCAATAACGAGTTTGCATACGAAAATGAATTACTTAATATTGTGAATTTTCATTACGATGATGGATTAGGCAACGTTTTGGCTTGGGATTTTAGAAAAAAATATATCGTGTCCCGTGACATAACTGCGATTAACATAATACCATAAATTTTACATATTGCAAAATAAAACAATGTAATTTTTCATAAAGAACCAATAAACAAAAATATGGGAAGTAATTTCGCCCGACAAAGAACTAACTAAGAGTCTCAGACCGTTCCCCAAAATAATATTTATTTGTTTCATTCTTCACTGTACATTAGTAAAAATGTTTAAAATCAATACAAAGTATCATAAATATATCAGTTATACAATTCAACGTACAGAGGGCGAGTTTATCGCTGGAATCCGATGTTTTAAAAGTATATAAATATTGAAAATTCAAGATACATAAATAATTTCTTTGAATTGTAAATAGCGTAGGATAAATATTTATGCAAAAAGATAAATTATAAATGAAGGGAAAAGTTAATTTTAGATTTTGACAAACTATTATTTATTTACCGGTCCTACGGGGGAGTAAGTAATAATTAATTTATTCCTTTCAGTATACATAACCTTGGCTCTATGCTAAAATTGCTAAGTTACTGGGAGAATCAATGAGATACATCGTAATATTTTTTTGGAATTATATGTTAGCTTCTGTTAGAAAAATCAAATTAAATTAAATAAACCTTTATTAGACTAAAATTCAGTACCCTGATACAGATTATACAATGTGTCACTTGTAAAATATAGTGTGTGGTTAAAAATAACGCTTAACTTATCCAAGGAACTTGTATTCAATATCATCTATTTTTGAAGGATTAACCATGTATCGGCTTCTGGACACTGAATGTTTTTTGATTATAGATCGCGATTGATTTCTGTAAGCCTTTAAACCGGTAAACCGTGCCGATTGGTTTACCGGTTACAATTCGGAGCACTCTCCGAAGAAATATTCGAATGGATGCCTTTGTTTCCCGTCCTTATAGAGTTACGAAGGCATTAATTCGAATATTTCTACGGAGAATCCTCCAAATTGTCACCGCATGATTGAAGATTGATTGACGTTCGCATCATTCATTTGAATATTTCTTCGGAGAATGCTCTGAACTGTCACCGAATGATTGATGATCGACGTTTTCATCCAACTGTGTGGACGCTGCTAATGCCAAAGGTTTGCTGAAATCGATTGGGATCTATATATTTATAATTAATTGACAAAAGTGCATCGTGGAATACTCGTTTAAAAACATTCAATTTGTATTCGGTTAGAGTATACAGACTTCTTGATTCATAAATTTCCAGTTAGTGACATATTTTTCCAATAAAATCATATAACAAGTAAGGAGATATATCAGAAAATTTATAAGATTTCAACAATAATTAAGGAAAGAATGAAAGCAATATAATAACAAACAAACAATTTCGCAATTTGTGTAAATAATTTGCAAAAAAACAGGAAAGCTAAATAGACCAGCACTTTGAAACATAACAAATACCACATAGTATACCCACACTAAGTATTCAATGAATCATTCAATTATTTCAGTATTTAAATGGTGAAAACCCAGCAATATCTCCTAAAATTTATATGAAGGTATTTCAAACAACTTTATTGTTTCATTTCCATTTCAAATTCGTTATATTTCATCTTCTTACAGTCACTATTTAGAGACTGTTGCCACTTTAAGTTGCCCCAAATTCCAATAACTTTCTGATAAGTGATAACTGGTATTGGAGCAGAATCAGATTGGTAATTTGTCACACAGTAAGAGATACATTGAATGGGATCTCGGAACGAGATGCATGGTATTACTATGTTATCGAGTTAGAGTCCTGTTAAATGGTCTCAAAGCCACATGGACTTCAATTTATTATCAAGATAATATTACACATGGCTATTTGTGGGATCCGTTAACAGGCGAGTATAAAATTATCAACTATATTTTTTTAATTAATTAAAATAAAACACTTACACCAAGTACCGTCGGTTGAAAATATCAACTTTATATTTTTTTAATTACTTCCCAATAAATATACATAGCTCTATCCAGTGTTTTATAAGGCATATCCAAACAGCAATGATCTAATCGCAATATGACCATATTTAAGTGAAAATTATTCAGAAAAATGTCTTGCAGCAGAGGTCAGATAAAAAGGTAATAGTTGAGTTAGAAAAATATTGCGGGAAGGTAGAAATTTGAAATCTCACTATGGTATTTTTCCAAAGAAAGACAGATTTCGACCAATGTCCTAAAAATTCGAAAGACGGTCTATTTCGGTCATTCATATTTAAATAAAACCAATAAAGAGGGCAAGTTTATCGTAAAAGCGCGATCTCTTCCAATTTGACGAAGAATTCTACGAAATTATTATAGTTTCTGTTATACATATTATGTTTTTATATTAATTCCCTTTATCATGATCATCATCATCATGAGCTCGACAGCCCTGGGTGGGCCTTGGCAGAATCCAGTAGTCTCTCTCGTCTATCCCGTGCTTTTGTCTTCCAGAAAAAAAAAATTTTTTTTTTTAATTCCCTTTATACTCGTGTTTATATTCATGAATATAGTTGTATTTTTAATCAGATTAACAATATCCTCATAAGACGTAAGAGATCTCTCTCAATAAAGTATAATTATATACTTAGTAGATTTTTTTTTCTAATTTCGTTATGGAATTCTTCTACATAAACACCGACCTAGTGAATTAATTATGCAACTTGCTTTCATACAATGTAGAATTCTAATATTTTTTCACTAATGCAGAGTGAGATCTTGTATATTCTTACTTTAACCTACAAAATTCGGTCTTTGCTTTATTTAGATTATTCTTGTTTGGAGGCACGCCTAGGGAACGTCTGACTTTGTAGCTTTTAATTAATATTTCAGCACTCTACAGTAACCGTGTCACTTAACTTATTTTTAATTTAGTTATTGAGTCTACGAACTTTGTAAAACTCCATGTTTATATATGGAAAAAACACAATTGGTTTTAGTTTATTTTTAATTACTACTATTTATATTTTTACTACATTTCTTTTTGTTTTTTTTTCTCATTTTTTAGTTGTCTGGAAGACATTGTTCTCGAATATTGTTGTTATTTATATTGTATTGAATTTGTTAATTTGTTTGTCATTTCCATTAATTTAAGTATTTTATTATATATTGTGCTTTTGAGTCTGCAATTTTCCAACTATTTATACATTGTATGGCTGAAGATTTTCCTTACTTTGGACAGTTTCGTTTTAAAAACATATTTTACTACCTACTTATGTTTCTTTTGAATATGTATGACGTATGACATAAATGCACAAAATTGTATATATCATTGTAAAATGTAAGTATGTATATTGTTGTATACTTTAATATATACATAATTTTAAAGATGCATGCTAGTATGTTAATAAATTCAAAGAAAGAGAAATATTGATACTTTTCTTGTATATAGAATTCATGTAGTTTTATCCCCATCCAGATAATATAACTACGACAATCCAAGGAAGGAGATTATCTGCTTACTTAGTTGGTCACGCGTATTCTTAGGGATTTAACACACATTTAGAAATGTTATTGCTTGAGAATACACGCAGCTAACAAGTAACAACACATCATTAAGACAAGCAATCACTTCAAGATAATTGGAAACCGATCTCAAGAAATTATACAAAATTAAACAATAATAATGCAAATACAAAAGGATTCACTGTGTTTCTTATTTATGTTCATGTCTTAGTCATAATTTGATTTTATAGATATGTTTGTACGTAGATATAATGCAATCCAGCACGTCAATGCATATTATAATTCATTATCACATATTATATTATACATTTTAAGTTAATTGTAGCTAAAGGTAAGTGATGTTGATACAAATTAAGATTTCAATTACAGGGTAACTTTACGTCTTGAAATTGAACTTTGGAAAGTTTCGGTCAAATAATGTGCAAGTCAAATTTTATCAACTGGAACTTTCGTCACGTGTTCGAATACAGCTGACTGAGTTCGGGTGTCTTTTTAATTTATATTTCAACTCTTTTTCTATTCATATTATTATAAGAAAATTAAATAATTATGAAGCGTCACTTAAATTTTAGCTCATTTCAGTTAGTAAAGTAGAAAAGGAAATTCAATTTAGGTAAGGCACAAAGGTTTAGTCCATCAATGTGTAGGTATAATGGAAATTTCATGTAGGCAATAATATAACTCAATAAAAAACTAATGTTTTTTCAACTACGTGATTTTTTTTTAGGAAACGAAAGACGTCTCTTTCAAATACAAATCACACAAATGATCTAGAGTTTATGTGTTCACATTGTGAAAAGACATTTCAAACATACTTGGTATTAACAAAAACACTGTTTAATTTTCACTATTGATTTATTACTCGAGTACTTTCGTCAAGTTGGCTTGACATTTTCAATGTTTTCTTAAAAATGTCAAGCTAACTTGACGAAAGTAGTAAAAAATCAATAGTGAAAAGTAAACAGTGTTTTTGTTAATATCAAATACGTCTACAAATCACACAGTAGAAAAAGCTTTTGATTTTTTATAATTCATTTTAGAATTCTACTACCTAAACATTGATGCAGTGAATAAAGCACAACAACTGTTTATGTGAATCATATATCTTTTAATAGATCATTTTGATATTCTTTACAACATGCACCTTGGAATAAAAACTAATAATCTAAACTTCCATCTATCTTTCATTAAATGTAGGTACAATATACATAATACATACATATTATAATTATTAATAATATAACTATGTGTAGTATTTACAAGTTGAAATAAAATTATACCATATATTTATTATTCTGCATAAGTATTTATTCAGCCGTACTTTAAAGAATAACGGCTATCCACACTATTAGACCTGATTAAGAAGCACTTTACTCGCAAACAAAGATAAGTTTAGTTCCAATTTTAAGCTTGACTGAAATTGTTCTTTACAAATATCAAATAATTTTACTCAAAAAATCTTAAAATTGGTATTCTCTGTCTGATATTGAGTTAGTGCACTAGGTAAATATATAAAAAAAATGTTTTACGAGTAAAGTTTCTTATTTAATCGGGGTTAACTTTAGACATGTCTAATTAGCCAGGGTTAAGTATGCATTTTCTCACGGCTGAATATCTTTAATTATTACTAAATAACCAAGTAGGTATATTTATCATAACAATATTATGCGGTGTACGAGTATACAAAACATAAAAAAACTGTAGATAATAAATTATTTCAAGATTAAATAATTAATTAATTTTTTATGTATTTGTAGTCAATTCTAAAGGCAAGAAACTACAAAGATAAAAAATGTTAAACTTTCGCATGTTAACTTTACAGTGCTATAAATCTTTTCGACCAATTTGTATTGCATTTTATAGTCAAAAACTTTGTCATGTTTTAACTAAATCATGTTCCATAAGAATTGAATACATATCAAATAAACGTTCATCTGATTCGTACTACAACGAACGTTCCAATCGAAATGTCTGATTCGTACTACAACGAACGTTCCAATCGAAATGTCTGATTCGTACTACAACGAACGTTCCAATCGAAATGTCTGATTCGTACTACAACGAACGTTCCAATCGAAATATCTGATTAGTTTTGTTATCTGAGCGTTGTGCCCAAATCCGGTTAATATTTAAACAATAAAAAATAGTAAATATTCTTAACATAATTTCATAGTTGCAAACTACATTCAGCTTGAATATGTCACATTACAAGGTTAAGACAGTTTTGTAACGAAAAACATTTAAGTCAAAAACTACATCACGTTCCATCGACTTATACGGGCAATAAACAGTTGTTGACTGTTTTGTAATAAATACACTAAGTATTTTACGGCTCAAACTAAATCATTTCCAAGTTATATTTTCAAACAGCAATGTGTTATAAACTATTTTAGTTTTGTAATAAATAATTTTTTTTTACTTTTCGAATGTTCTATTAATTATGAAAGATAATTTTAATGCATAGTCATCATCAAATAACAATTTCATTAACTCAGCAAATATAATTTTCGCATTACTTTCATTTTATAAATTCCTAAACTATTTTCAGTACTTATGTTTTGTATCGTGAAATAACATAGTTATCTACAGTTTTTGAAAGTACGTATAATCATTTTAATATTTATTAAAAATACCTTAAATTCTGGGTGTAAAATCTATCAAAAATGTTAGACATGATAATCAAATACAATATTTCGCACTTCCATTTGATTTTTATTTAATTTTCTAGACAGCTTTTAAGATCTTTTCTCTCATAATCAATCAAATGTTAATAGAAAATCATGATAATCAATTGGAATTTCTCAGTATTCTATTTCATTTCCGCATCATATTATTATTATTATAATGAACTTCCACCAAGAACCATCGATCTTTAAGTTGATCTTTATCATAAATGTATTTTACAATGACTCGTATAATTATTAATACATAATAATGGTGTCTGACATTTGCAAAACAATTAGAATCAAATACATAGTTATTTAAAATAAAATAGGTTCTATAAATATTTTATGTCAATGAAAATGGGAAAACATTCAACGACATGTGATAGCCATTCACATACACATTCGATCAAAATTATCAAAATTTAGATGAGTAAATAAATTATCTTTTATCTTCTTGCTTCTCACGGAAAATCATCGCGATATGTATATAAACATATTATTAAAAAGGTAATTTGTCTTAATCTGACCACAAAAGAACGTCCACATGTTAAAAATGAAAAGATTGAAATCAATTTTTATATTCTTGATGTTGTTGGCATTCACAGCGTGATAATTACGCGACATGATTATATTAAGAGTTTTCCACTATGTATTAAATTATAACTATAAATTGTAAAGAGTCTACAACCAGTTTCGATACGTTTTTGTCATTCACGAGCAGTTTGAAAACAAAGTGCAAAATATAAAGTGTCGAAACCGGTTGCAGAACTCTAAAAATTTAAAGTGATCATTTAATACATAGTGGAAAACCTTTTTTATTATCATATCAAATTTTATATTTCAACGTGTCTTTTCCAGAGAGTGGAAAAGTAACCATAAGACGAAAATGATTAAATATTTCTATCAAGTGGTTTTACATTATAGAACTTCAGAGAATCCGTCAGCACGAATCTTGATAATCGATTAACTTTCAGAATTTTGTGTTAAGTATTTAAGTATCGATCCATTGCGATGGGTACAAGTTGATTCTGATGATTCTTAATGATACTTCATACTAACCAACTTTTAATGTCAAGTGTTTTCGTACAAACTGATTTCCACCGTAATTCTATTGTCACTGCGGTGAAATTAAAAATTCTTTGAAATCACACGAAACTTTTATTATTTCTTCAACACCTATACATTGCCAATACAAAACATGTTGTACAAAGATATCAAAACGTAAATAAATAACATTTAAGAGAATCAAAAAGACAAAAAAAAAACACTCATTATTATCGTTAAAAAAAACTAAATATTCTAAAAAATGTACACAGTTGTGATTGAGTTTAGTTGACGTTTCTTAAGAGTTGTTTTTCAGCCATCGTAACAGTTAAAGATGAACCGTAAAGAATGTATTTCTTCTACTAAGTACCCTAAGATTAAGTAAGTTCATTAAGTAAGATAAATAATCTTACATGTAAAAAGGCATTAAAATATTTTGGGAATGAAGTTTAATGATTGTCCTGAAAAGTTGACCATATAAAAGAAGTATTATTGGTTCATTGAAAAAAGTTGATGGCATATAGAATTATTAGATTGCAAAAACAACGTTTAAAAGACACGAACTTCTACGTTGAGAACACCAGATTAATGACAGCTTTTTCTTAACAAATTTAGGCTTTAAATATTTACTAGTTACCGGTATCCTGACTGTAATGTATATTTTGCATTAAGAACGGACTAGTTATATCAAGTTCTTTACCATCCCAGCAACTCACATAAATGGCATAACCGAAGATCTCATTACATTTGATGAAAATAGACCGTCTCTCTGTGTCTCACAAAAATAAGATAACCAGAATGAGTGTCATTATAACAATTACACATTTCCGTCAAATTTTGTGATAATTTGATAATCATCATGGAATTAATGATAAAAATGTGAAAATTTAACTAGTTTTATAATTCATAAATGACAATAATAACACAAACATATAACACACATATTGGCCTATAACTATTACCAACGTACCAATACTTAAATGAAGGAGGCAAAAAAATCAAAAACTTTCAACGAAACAGAAACTATTTGATTTGTTTGGAAAAGATAGCGCCTTTGCTGTAAACTCGTCAACTGTGTATTGACTGTACTTAATTTGAGTGTATTTTTCAGTGAAATTGATTTTAATCAATTTACAGTAAAGAAAGAAATAAATAAACTAAGGAAACAAAAATAACACCAAACAATTATTCTAACAATATTAATATAAAATATAACAATTACAATCATAGAAACATCGAAAGGAATGGACAATGACTATTTATACTGTACGCCACCTATCGTAAAATACATAAGACTCTGAATAGGCGTTGCTATTTATTTATTTATTTATCATATTACATACTTTATAAGCAGCGCAATGCAATAACAATAGTAATAATAGTAAGTATTACATGAGATATTTCGTTGTAAACACACTGAGAAAAATACTTACAACGAATCATTGGTACGTACTATCAGATTAGGACCAGAGATAGTACAAACGATTCGTTAGTACGAATCTTTAATATTAACTTTTCGCAAACAAATCATTGGTAAATTTACCAACATTTTGATTGCGAAAAGTAAATATTATAGATTCGTTCTAATGAATCGTTTGTACTATCTCTGGTCCTAATCAGATAGTACGTACCAATGATTCGTTGTGAAATTTCGTTAGTATTTTTCTCAGTGCAGTAATGTGTTTGATGCGGAAAAAATTATTGTATGTAGTACCAATATTGAATTAACAACAAAACGAAAAACACCAATGTTAATTATGGCTTAAAAAAGACAATGTCACCTTATTTAAAATATCATCGGGATTGATATGAGAGATTTTTTAAACTTTCGGTACATCTCTCGGTAGTTTAATTGGATACGAAACATCTCGCGAGGGGATGCGTTAAGAGTCCAAGTCCCGTTTGGAACAGTTAAATAAAGTGAAATTGTCTTTTTAAAGCCTTGTATCGTCGATGGATATTTAAAATGACGTAGGTGAATACATAAATGTTTTGACATTTCTAGGATAAACTGCTTTCTATGACATTAAAACCATTTGGTCACATACTGAGAGGAGAAAAATATGCCATCCTAATACTGGTCATAGAAGGGAAGATTAAGGGACGTAGAGGGGTTGGAAGAAGGCGGCTTTCCTGGCTTCAGAACATTCAGGAGTGGACCGGGATGAGAGGTGTGGAGGAGCTGTTTCGTGCTCTCCAAAACAGGAAGGAATTCTCCCAGGTGGTCGTCAACGTCGGCGGGACCCGACAAGACACGTAGAGAAAAAGAAGAAATAATAAGAATATCATATTATGCCAATAAAAAGTTCAAACAACAATTTTAATGCCCTGATAAACAGATTTTAAAAGAATGTATATTTTTTTGCTTATACGCCATTTTAAATATGCAACGACGATAATATGGTAGTTTTATGTATGTACTAAACAAATTTACATACATACATAACTCCATATGGTTAATTATGAAAATAACTAGGCAAAATACAAGCCCAATATTATTTTTAGAGTTTATATAGTACGAAGTTACTTTAGTAGATCTAGTAAGTAGGAAAATAATATAATATATATAATATGGTACATAAAATATTCAGACATAGGTAGATACTTATTACTTAGATAATAATTTAACAAGAGATGGTGAAGGGTACAGAGTCAAAATAAACAACTGGTTCTTAATTCGGATTCTTCCCCCGCAATCGTGCGGTATAAATATTACAACACGTATCAGTCATCGAATACAAAATGTACTACGAAAATACAATAATAAATATAAGTAAGCCTTTTACAAAGACCAACATTAATAATAATCCTCATAATATAATATTAATATTATACATCAGCTAAATCACAAGAAAACAACAATATTCTCAAAATAATTTTATTCCTTCCATACAAACATACATACATCCATTGATATCACAACAACTCACGTTAATGTAACCAGACGTACATGAGAAACTTTAACCAGACCGTGTGATGACTATGATATTACATTATAACAATTGGTTCAGTAGCTCAATGACCCATAATCGATGGGGTTTGAGATGAGTATAAGACCATTAACATCTAAAATTCAGTAATGAGGCATGTCATCCATTCTCAATGGTTATTTTATTGGTACGAAGAGGACAATCTGCAACTAACATTGATACTGAAATCTTGACAAAAGTTAGTATCGACCATTCAAACAAAAAAGGGATATTAGTAGAACGAATCAAGATATCTCAATTGTAATATTAACGGGCACAGGCAAAACTCTGTAATCTTCGAAAAAAGCCCCATTGTTTGTTCTGGCGGCCAACTCAGTTATAATACTCGTAAGTCACGATAAAACACACATAAAATTTTGGTAAAGTCACCCATGCACGCTCGGCCCAACATACGATGAATGATTTAAAGTATGTGACGCTATCAATATTAGGCAGCTACATGTATAATTACACATTAAGGTTTAATAAATATTGATAACGAACAATTTAGTCCAAGTCATCTAGAATATTTTCGACAGAACTACTTGACGGTGTTTGTATGTCGTTACTAACAGATTTAGATACTTTCTCTTCAGATATTGTCGACAGTTCTCCAGATGTCGAAACACTGTCTGACTCTGAAGATACCCCGCTTTCTACAGTGGTCATATCTTCGTTCTTGTTAATATTGGTACTTAAATTTATTCTGTTACTGGGAGAATCAGTTTCGCTTTCAAAAATTTCTCCATTCTCGTTTTCATTTGAATGGTTTTGTACTCTAACAACCTGTGACGGATGACTATAAAATGTTTCAACTACATTGAGTGTTGGCTCTGAACGACTTGACGTTGTCGCGGGAATAACTTGAGCATTCCATGAAATGCTAATGGAGCCCGTAGGCGTCGATGGGACAATGATATCTGCGATTGAACCAATCGTTCGAATAATAGATGTTTCTGGAGTCTGTGTTCCCGATTGAGTAGTGGTCCAGACGGAGGTTTGGGTAGTTTGTTGACTTAAAGATTGCGCAGTCTGAGTAGTAGACTGGGTCAAGGACTGAGCTGTTTGTGTAGTTGATTGTGTGACATTTGTTTGAGGAGTTTGTGTCGTAGATTGCGTTGTCGCCATTGTTGTTTGTGTGGTGGATTGTGTTGTGTTGGATGGGACTGTTTGCGTTGTCGATTGCATCGT
This sequence comes from Athripsodes cinereus, assembly GCA_947579605.1. Classification (NCBI taxonomy): domain Eukaryota; kingdom Metazoa; phylum Arthropoda; class Insecta; order Trichoptera; family Leptoceridae; genus Athripsodes; species Athripsodes cinereus. The sequence continues at coordinate 16,861,531 of OX388318.1, read as the reverse complement.
GTTGGCGGGAGATGTTTGTGTCGCTGTACCGCCTGGTCCACCAGGGCCTGCCGGAGCTAGTCCTCCCAACACGCCTGGGCCTTGTTGGGTCCTCAAAAGCACTTGTTGAAGCTGCGCCTGCTGTAGTATCACAGGTAACTCATAGTGATGGAAAAAGTAAAGCATTGAGTGCTGAAACAACAAAGAAAAACGATAATTGATAAATTGCTAAAGCCATTTTTCACATAAAAATACAATACAAATTGGATACTAAAATTAATTTAGCTTCACAGCACTGTATTTTTTTTCCACAAAGCACAAAGTAGTATAGCACTACTACTTGGGCTGGTTGACTCTATAATAAAATAAGTATTATCATTTTTTATTATACGCCTCTCGACATAGTACGCTCAGAATATAAATGTGATACATAAAATTGTGTTACGACTATAAAAGTGAAACACGAAATCCATAACAAAAGTTTTATTGGTTTAGAGGCTGATTTGCATCGTACACAACACATAATCAATTCACGGGGACTACAAGTAAGAGAGGAAGTAGGGTAGTACACTACATCAACGTCAATTACATATTATTATTATTATTACGATAAAAATTTAAACACCATGTGAACGACACTTTACACACAGCGATGAGCTTAAATATAATACATACCTATTCGTTAAATACTGTGTACAACAATATATTAAATTTTGCGACGAGAAATTCGACATATCCTTAATGTCTTTTTTAAGACACAGAGAGAATGTATCGAATATTTATTAGAGTTAGTCCAAGGGGTACCCAACTCGTGAGATAAACCACGATGGTGTTTATACATAGGTATAAAAAACATTACAAATTACACACGTATACAACAGAACTCTATACTACATTATAACCTCACACCCTATCCCAAGTGGGGTAGACTTGGACGGAACGCCATATTAATACGGATACATACTGTATCCAAAATCGTGGATTCGAGATTCTTATATAATAATTAATGTTTTGTCTTGGAACAGATAAATTGTACAGTGTCTTTGAAGTGTACGTCAACGACACTTTAATGTGTGATGTAATAATAATAATAATTGTGATCCATCCTCACATATTTATTTCGCTTCCTCTACATTTATACAATTTCTGACACATGCACTCCTATTTCCCTCACACAACACGTGTCCGTCCTGAAGGATTAGTATCGCGTGGGTAAACTATGTAGTTTTCGGACGTCCGCGCTTTCTTACATTCCTTCTTTTAGATAAATAGACTTTATACGTCATCGTCCAATCATTCCACATGTCAACAATATTATAATCATATGCTCAAGAACATATCATAGAATAACACGGTACGCGTGTGTTTTATCTTATAAACTATCATTCTTAACTGAGAAAATAATCTTCCAAAGACGGATCTAATCTAGAAATATAATCGTCAAATATCCACTCTCCAATATTTGACGTCACTCTATTGATGAAACATAAAGAATAAAAAACTACATAAAGTCTCTTAAGAAATGTCAAAGTTGCCACCATATCAACTAAAACACAAGATAATTTCACGACAGAGTTTGTCCTGCGCCGACGGACAAGTTTCTTAATTAAAACTTGTGTTGGGGCGAAAAATTGTGTCGCAAACGCGGGGCTTGAGTGGTAGTGAAAGTATATATGACTGTACCTAAATCTATATACACAAGAAGCAGGGACAGATAATATAACGAAGGACTGCAATGGAATAGACGATCGACGTTGACAAGTATTTATTCTTCAAGACCTCATCAATATAATAAATGTAAAATGAACTTGAGAATATAAAAATATTATTAAACAATAACACTGATATTACATAACTGGAGTGCTTTCGTTAAACTAACTTGACATTATCGCTGAGAAAAATTAGGCAGTGTTGTTTAATACATTTTTAAAACACTCAATGATGTTTATTAGTACGATGCTAACACGTAAGCCTTCAAACATAACATGAATTTTATGTTTAGACCAAAACAAGTAAAGAAACCTTTGATCTAGTGAGTGTATGACGACCTGAAACAGTAGCGAGACAAAAAACTGTTATTCTGAACAATATCATCAAAAAGCAAATATTCAACCACAAAAAAGTACTAAACACTGGATGATACGATATCACTGAATTAATTTTGGGGTAGCTGAAAGCCTGTGGGAAAAGTCTTGGACATGTATTAATGATATTTCTACGAAAAATTTTAAGAATGTTGAAAATGACAAAATTTACGATGAAAATGTCAAATCAACTCAAATGTCCACAGTTTTTTCAAATATGTATATTTTTGCAACACTTTTGGTACCTACTAAGGTTCTGATGTAATGCAAAATAGTAACAAAATGTATCCCCGTAAGAAAAGTAAAATGTTGATGAATCACAATAGGCTTAGTTTCTCAAACTCATCGTTTCCTACAATAATAATTGTCGATACACCCTTGAGTAGGTAGATATGTAGTACTTCAGATACGAACCACGAGGAAGCAGCCCCACCACTGTTTGGTGATGATGTGTGCCTGCCCATTATAATATTATAATTCCTTAATAATTTGCCGCCACCTCAAAAAATACGAATTTCGTGATTTTTCTATTTATTAGTATTTACAATGTCTCGCTATCTCCCTCTGTTAAAAACATGGGAATCGTTATAAAAGGCGTACGTTAGCTTTTCGAATTGATTTGTATATTTAAAAATAGAAACATTTGTTGATTCAATGAAAATTTATTTGCTGTACACTGTCAATCGTCTGTCTCAGAACAAATATACTTCGACCTAAATCTAGGTCTTGCGGCATTATAAATAATCATAAATAATCATTATAAATAATTTGTAAAACTTTTCATTCATCTTCTCTTGGGTATACGGACAAGACATGCATTTGTTCAATTCAGAGTGATTAATGTGGCAATTGAGTTTTACATGATTTTTTTACACGCAATTCCTAAATGTCTGAAAAAATTGTAATAGGCACAGTAAAAGAGGGTCTAATCAAAATGAAGAATTGTTTAGCTTTCTGCCGTGATGGCATTTAAAAATACCTAGTTTAAAATAATGCCTTAAATTCTCTCATAATGTCGATTCGATAACTATAAAAAAAAAGAAATGTGACTGCCATTATTGTCATCGATAAAAAAAGTATGATTCGATACTACGAAGGCGTTCAATCTGTTTAGATAGCGATTATATTTATTTATAGAAAATTATTTTCTATCGTGGGACACAAGACACAAGAGAATATCGTTTCATTAAGTCAAGATGACATCGGCAGCGCAGTTATGCGGCCGGGCACATTTCCATTTCCCTGTTTACGTATTCATCACGAGGTAGTCCTATGTGCCATCCTCTCGCTGTCGTCGTCGTCTCCCGAAATTATATTCATAACATCCCTACTTCCCTTCAACCCCCATCCCTCAAAGAGTCTTCATAATAATAATAACGCCACATTATTATTAATTTTTTATATATATTCTTCAAAGTCACAAAGTAATTTATATTATATAAAGTGTATGTATAAAAATGGAAATATGCTAACTCAGTAAGTATAAATATATTTCATCATTCATAAGCATATCGCATGACGTCTATAAGCATTTACAATTCTCAATTGTGAAAATTCTTCGTAAGTGTGCTGTAAAATAAAATTACACAATAAGCTTCTTGTTGGATTGGTCCTAACTGATGGTGTTATCTGTCTTCTTCGTCCTTTTTCGTCACATGGTTTTGTCCAGTGCGTCACTCTGGATGACATAACAATACCGCATGTCCCACCTTATAGCTAAGCTAAGTTTGGGCTTACTTTCTGGACCTCCTATCATAATTAATTATCAGCCATAGTACATAAATTGTCTTAAAATATTCATTAAATCTTGACAAATACAGTATGGCAGTATATAAAAACTAAAAAACCGTAAAAAGAGTTTACAGCACGTCCTAAGGGGTGGCTCGGATGAAAATAAATGATACTTCCATAAGGAAGAAGACAATAAGATAAGGGTAAATGTGGCATTAGCATTTTGAGAGTGAAGGAAAAGTGCAACCAGGATTGTCTTTGAACGCTTTGCTGGCTCTGGGCACAGTGGCATTAATTCTCAGTCTCGCAAATTCATAAATTTGGTATGCGCTTAAAATTTCTGCTGATAACAATTGCGAGATGATAAGAACACTAATGTACAAAAAGTGCAATTAAAAATAACATATGTGAAGTTTACATATTCAGCCTTCCTATGCAATTTTTTTTTTAAATCACACGATCACGAAATGGCAACACTTTAAAACTGATGGATTGTCTACGTAAAATATCGTTTTTTTTCGACTGACTAGAAAGAGGTAACCCAATAAGCAAAAGCACGCTTGATTCCATCATGTTTTCCCGAGAGAAGTATGCAAGAAGTTACGAAGGAAAGAAGTTGAGGAATGTTGGCACGAACTTGTATGAAATTGAAAAGCTTATCTTTTCTGATATTTCCAACAGAAACGTTAGAAATCTCAAAGATTACTACAAGACGATAGCTAATCTATTTAGTAAGATGAGAAACATGTCATATCATTATTTATTAATATCTACGTTAAATTTGTGAAGCAGCATTAGAGAGGTACAGCGTAACGAAAGGAATGCCGTTTGCTGTTTGAAAGACGTATGCATAAAACGGAAAGTAAATATAAATATGCGATAATAATACAGAGGGCGAGAGGAAAGGGGAGTCTGTCGTGACTACAAGATATTGGACAGAGGTGGTAAAATGTGGAGTGGGGAGAGGAGACAGTGGCTATAGATAACAGTGGGGGTTACTTTAAGAGTATAAATTTGAATTTCAGAACTAACAGTAGGTACCTACATAATAGTAATATAGTGTCGGAGAAGAGTTTTCGCTACTCGAATGTTAAACATTGCAGAGACAAATGATTAGCCGTAGTTTGAAATTTTAAAACGTAGGTACGTTTAGAAACATTTCTAACAAAAGAATGTAAAAATGCAAGATACTGTACAATAAATTAACAACATCAAAGAAAGCAGTCGATGTCTAAAGAATCAAGTAATGAAATTAAGACTCTACTCAATTAAACATTTTTTTTATATACTACAAGACACGCATATAATTATAATCATGAATGTCAAACAGCATAATTTATAAGCAAAAGTTCCACATAAGTTACCAAAATATTTTTACTGCAAATAGGTTATACAGAAAGATTGAACAAATTGTGCACTCCAAGAATTTTCAACTCATTTAATTTCATAATGAGCTCAGTCAACTAAGGCTAAAATATTTTATCGTATCTTTATGTTATTACAATTGTGGTTTAAAATAATATTAAGTACTGCAATTGAGTACTGAATGTGTAGAAACATCTTTCAGGAAGAGAAGAATATTTTTAAATTTTAACATAAACAGAGAAAAGAATTTGAAAATGTTGAGTGCATGTAGTGAGTGGAATCAAAATATGAATAACGACATGGAACATTTCTCATGGCTCAGATGTTGGGTGGGAATGGCGAAGTAAAGAAACGAAAAGGACAATAAGAGAATGCGAGACAGCGGAAGATTGTGGAAGAAAAATAGGAAATGAAAACGTAAAACAAAATCTTGGTGAAATCTCACCGAGCTTCTCTGCACATGCTGAGATAAACACAGGCGCACCATCCTTGTAAAGCTTACGTTTATGCTGTGGTGAGAAAAGGGTGTATTTACATGTTGTATACGAACAGAAAGGTTTTAACTTGAGAATGCACTCGTATTTACAGAATCTATGAAATATGTAGAAGTGTGTAAGGGATTCTTGGTGTTAAGACAAGAGGAGATATTAAATAAACCAAAAAACAAATATTCAATACCACAAATATTCTAGCATATATGTATCATTTCGTAGGAAAGCTTTCAGAAAACGTGATAAAAGGAAAATAAATTGATATAAGTGGTATTGTGCAATGAATTAACAAGAGAAAACAATTATAAAAAATCTTGCCAAAAATAAATGAGAAATCGTACACAAAAAATGGAAGGTTATTATTATTGCAATTTACTGTCTCAAAACAAACAAAAGTCTAGCAAGGTGGTAAATTCAATTATTTAAGAATATTTGTATTTAGATAGATAAAGAGAAGTTTAATAATTGATTTTTGTAATAATCAAACTTAATATTACTGGACAATAAATAAAAACTATTCATAAAAAGACGAAGCGGCTAAATTGTGGAGGCTACTCGGAGCACACTGCATGAGGCTTTCATATGGCGGAAGATCGCTCGTTGTGGAAACAGATGGTGAATGAAATAAAGCATAATGATCACGATCCTCAGAGCCGAATGCATAAAAAGGATCGCTGGTTCGCCATGCGACTCAATTGGTTATTTATGCCATCTAAACAACATAACATAACATGTATGACAATTCACACAAATCGAGCTAGCTCCAAAATCAATGTGAAACTTGTTTCATGGGTACTAACGCGACGATGCACTAAAAACCATTTAATACCCAGACCCGGGACAATTACAATAGGTCAATCTTTATTTTACCCTGGCCGGGATTTGAAACCAAGACTTCGTGACTCAGAGGCCAGAGTGTTACCTATGCGTCACACCGCCCATCATCGATTATTTAAGGGCATAAATTGAGTTCAGTTCCAATTTTATACACCGTGTTATATTCTCCAAAAATATATTATTTCTGATTACTTCACAAGTGTATTCATTCAACGAGGTACGTGCATATTATAAAACTCAAGTTGCGAGAAAGCAAAAGGAAGGGCTAAATGACACCACAATAAGCACATGGAAAAAAGTTTGAAAGTGAAATACACCTCAAGTTTCAGATAAAATGTTAGACAATATTTCTTGGATGGAAAACTTTGAGATGAACCTGAGTAAAATAATGTACTACATGACGAACGGAGTAATAAAAACAAACAATAAAAATTGTATATAAAAAAGATTTTTGTTTTTATATATGAGTGCCTAGTAGCATTGGCCTTTAAAGATAGAATAGAATAGTAAAAGAAAAGAGAAATTAAACGAAAAAAAGATAGAATAGAATAGAAATATTTACCTAACTAGGCAAATACTACTGAAAATTCGTTCATATTTAATCGTGATGATACTTAAGTTGATTATTACTTTCTATCAAAAATAATACGTAAATAAAGTAACAAAGAATCAATAAAGCAATAACATTATTATCCACGTTACTTCATGTGCACGTTTAAGTACTATCAAAACTATAAAGTTCAAATTATATTCATAAAATTTAATCTCGTTTAACATATGATAGGTGGAGCCAAACGGATTCTTCATCCCCACAAAAACTAGGAAGACGGAGAGATGAAATGATGGAAGAGTCATTACGAAATTGTGAAAATAGTTACGTCATTCCTGTGAGAAAAGGTTGTCAGGGGAAGTAATATAAACGGACATCTTCGCTCGCTCGTAATAAGATTTTAGGACGCCATATAAGCCAGGAGGCGGCAAGAGCAATAACTCAAAAAAGACACAAGAATATTTCACGGTGGATAACTTTGTTAGGCTCCACTCCAAATCCCAGTGTAGTTTTATATTTACACATATGACGGGATGACAATTCTCAACTAGTGGTATAAGAGACTTTATGATAAATGACCATGAAAAGAATGTTACAATACAACTATAACAGTATGTATAATATATTGTTTATGAGGATTATTTGTGTTACTTTGACAGTAGATCATGAGATTTATATAGGATTTCAAACACGCCACATTTTCACGAGTTCGCCATGATAAATTATTTTCAAGATAATGTTCGACTCTTTATGATTATTAATTCCATTATTTTCAATGCGATACCAATAATTTATTGGTCATTTATTCACCTACAAATGTATTTTCTTATCGAGAAGAACACTTCTTAATTCTCTTGAGCCAAGATATCCTTCATACACAGAACATCAGATTATTATTATTGATATTAGAGCGTCAGGAATGCTGCGGAAAAAGAAGTTAAACTGAAGCAAAATCGTGGTTTTCATAGGAAAATTGAAGGAAAAAACGGATCAATTCCGAAATTAAGGAAACAACATATTAATCAAAAATAAATTATTTCAATTAAATTAAAATAAATTAGTTTATCGCCTTTGCGATAAATTCGCCCTCTGTATATTGATTGTATCTAACTTGAATGTTAACCTTTTATTTAATTGTTTGTAATCAATGTACGTACAGTGAAGAATGAATAAATAAATAAATTATGAAAGTGCGAAATACGAAAGCGAGTATCGGACCGAATTTAATATGTATTTTTCCAAAATAAATATTAAAAAATGGAAGTTCACATAAAATACTGCGATGGCTATATCTCATAGGGTCGAGAGTTGCAGTTAGTTATGTAAGTAGGTATATTATTATACTAGTATTGTGTGCGCCAGAAGTTTGTACAAGTGGTGTTGAGCGATGTAAGTAAGTAAGCAAACAGGTGAGCGATCACGGTTCGTTGAGACTACGTCAGGTATGAAAACAAAAATAACGGGGATTTCCGCAATAACCTACAGAGAGATAAACTAATTCAAACATTAAAGTGCTAGCAGAACTTTAATATCTTTTATTGGATGCAACTTTCGTACATTTTTTTTTAGAGGAATTCTACCATAATTGCTGTGGAGTATTCGGCAATGAATAGGAGTCTCACTCTTTTCTGTCAAACTGTAATATGTTTTGTAAAACTGTTATATGTTTTGTAAAACTGTTATATGTTTTGTAAAAGGCAGGAATTCGTGAAACATCACGTATAAGACATTTAAGATTTTCAATTAATTAATGAGGTATGTCATCCATTCTGAATGACTTATTTTTTATAAGCATAGAGATGACGATTTGCTTGTTTATTACATCAATGGTCTCCTGGCTGCTCAACATGTGGGAGATGACGTGTTGGTTAAGTATAGGTACAAAAGTATTAAGCACGGAGAAGAATATCTGCATGCTACACCACTTTTGGTAGACTTCGTGATACATAAAAATATTTAAGTGATTTACATACCTTAAACCTTTGAAGAAAAATAACAGGAAATGTAAGACAAATATAAGTTACACACCAGGCGCATATTTGGTGTGAGTTTGGATGGACTTGATTTGCATTGGCAGAGAGCTGTTTTTTATCCCTCGTGTTGCCTTTTTCATAGTTTATGTTTTAATAATATGTATGCTGTATAAACGCTTAATCGGGGGGTTGGCCTGATCAGATCTTAATTTATTTATATTTATTATTCTCTCTAATTAATTTTCATATATGGTTTCTGAACTAACTGTGTATCTATGAAGTAAATAAATAAATTCCAATTATATTTTACCTGAATGAATAGCCATGATGTGACTAGAGCCAAGCTGCTGTATTGTCCATTAAATCTGTAGTGATAGGCGTAGAATGAAAAGTGGTACAGGTAGAAGAATCTGAAATGAAACAGAAAAGAATATCATAAATATTGACATGAAATTTATACTTATATAGACTCAAAGAAGAATTTGTGAGGTTGCAAAGATTAAATTTACGTTTGCTCTTCATTCTATCATAAATTTCTCTTAATTAAAAACATACATAGAAAATAGCGATCTATAAAAATAAACAGAAGTTGTGAACATTGTGGCTAAAACGATTGAGAGTTGTATTGTTTATAAAAAAAGTAGATATTCAAATTGATTCGCTGAATTGAGTAAGTTTTTGTGTTTGGATCACTTTTTTACATTTAGGTCACAATTTCACAGGTGAAGTGCTTTGCTCATTGCATTATATTCACTGTGTCGGTGTTTATGTAGTAGAATTCAATAGTGTATTAAATGAAACAAATTATTTATTTAATTCTCATTGCATTAGAATAAAATCAGTCATCAATCGTTATGTACTTGTTAATATATGAATGTGGCGGCTAGTTACACCGTCTACTCGCTAACATTCTTTATTAAATATAGAACATTTAAATCATAACAAGAAAAACAATACTTGGATGATTTTCATATTCGATTTCTTTTTTCCATACTCATCACATCATATCTATATTTTTGGATAATAATATTAAAAATGTATAGATACCTCATATGTCTAAATTACACGCATATTTATAAGGCTTTTACTAATAACAACACTAAAAAATCTATAAATTTATATATACGGGTATAGCATAATCTACACGAAAATGTTAGAGATCATTCGCGTATATGAATAGGTATATAGGTATTTATGATTCTCTATAACTACGTTTTGGTGAGTAAAATCATCCTCTATACGAACGATAAAAATAAAATTATTCATCATAGAGTTAAAGCGGTATGAAATATTTCATTACACAACAGAGCGAAGTGCATATGAAATATACAAAAGCATAACATTTCTAAAAGCAGTGGCATAGGAATATGATTTGTGCTCACATCAAAGGCGTTCACAAAGCGACGGAGAGCGTTCTCAATAAGGTTACTTCGAAGAAAATTGTGCATAAAATTCGATACGATTAAATGAAATTTTTAAGGAATAGATATCAAACAAAGAAAATAATATCATATCTTCAATCCAGAAGATATTGAGAACGAATGAAAATGGCTAAATGATATGTATGTAGACAATATTCAATTCTTCTGATGTTTGATAGATATATCTACTTCATTTTTAATTTTTAGATGTCGGCTCAATTTTGAAGAAATTACTTCTAAATTTTGTGGCTAATCGTTAAAAATTATGTGAATTACAGAAAACGACAATATTGTGTTGATAATAATATTTATATTTTTGTATCAAACTTTTTTCTCTATTTATACAGACATGGCATCTTTTGCAAGTAGAATAAACAATAACAATACTTTAACAATACATATATAAAACAGGGACAATACATCATCAATGTGGATATAATTATGTTGCAGCAACCTCACTAGGTAGTTCTGTATCGAGGCGTTATTGATTACTAATTCGCTTTAATTTTCATTAAAATGAACTTCGTTTCGAATATTTGCTAATTTTTTTATTGTTTTTACAAAAAAAAATTGCAAATTTTATAAACGAAACAAAACCAATCAGTCATCTCGATTAGAGAACCATGCTCACACAATGAAAATTGAAAATGAACTTTCACCAAAAACGGTCGGCTGACAGGTTGAAATAAAAATAAAGTCTTGTTTTACCTTATAATATATGATTATATGATATTGTGGGCGAGTGGTGAAAATAGAAGTGAAACATGGTTGCGTAATGCTTACGTACTACTGTTACATTGTGTAATGTATTATAAAAACATTTACCTGGAACCCTCTATAACATGATGCCTCGTTAGGAAGAGTTACAACAATAAGTTACATACTAGATAATATCGTCGGCAACTACCACCCCTCCCCCATAGATACTACATATATAGATACAAACGACGACGTCATTCTTCTACAAAATGACGAAAGTGCCTAGATATATTGTAAAAACTAATTTCTTTTCTTACTTTATCGTGTCATATTATTTATTTCTGCTGAGATCGCCTTGGTCAAAAGCTGTTATGGTCTCAGTGCAAGGTGACATTTTACCTACCAAATAAGATGATTTTGTCTTTTCTAAGCCTTTTAAAATTGTTTAATGCGTTAAATTTACAAATATTTATAAAGTCCCCGGTAAAGAATAGGCATCCCATTCTTTTCCTTAAGTTTTCGAGGGTCCTGTAAAATGGAGATATTCGTTTACCTTCTCCCCTCCGAATGTTACCTTAAAAGGAGTGCAATACGTAGGTACTTAATACAAAAGAGTACAAGTATCAACTAAAAGATTATAATTTATTGTAATGAAATATACTTAAACATAATATATTGAAGGACGACCTGCATGCTTATTACTTGCAGATGTTTTTCTGGCCATCCCACCTTGTCGCTGAATTGATGATGTAAATTTTTTCAATACTCGAAAACTAACGAAAAATAAAGGAATACTAATTCTTTGCCGGATGCTCCACGGGTCAATGTTGTATTCATAATGCTGTATTGTTAATATTAACTTTTGGATTTGCATAGCAATAAGTGATTAAGATATGATTTATTTATTATTTGCCTAAATAAATACTTCGGCATTTTGTGATACACCGACGCCGTTTGTAAACTGACGAATTCTACAAAACGCCGACGACATACTTACTAGATACAGTATTTATATACCAGCAAACAATATCAGCTTTGTTGTTACTAATACAGTATGTAATAATAATAATAATGCTGTGAAGGAGAAAAATCAATCATATCCCACATTGTGTGTAGTTCCTTATTGACTCGTATTGTCTTAGGGTTGAATGATGGTAATATAATACACATCATCACTCATACATACATACATAATAGGTAGACAGGGATACCGTATACCTATACAGCGAGATTCTAAAACCTAGGTATTAACCGGTCACTAACGCGACTTGAGGTATGTATCCAATCCAATACAATCACCCTTCAAAATTCCTCCCACGAGCGCAGCGCCCAAACCAGCATTCATCTGTGCGCCGATTGAGCTATCTCGTGGATGAAAAAAATGCGTTCTTTTCGCTGAAGCTTTATTGAAGATTTTCAAAGCCAACTGGAGCCATTGGTTTTACTCTGTGAGGATGTTTCTTTTACGATTAGTAGGTAAATGTTTACGGACATAACATAGTTTTTCCATGTGATATGCGATAGGCACAAATTGAATTTATGTTATTACCCTCAATCAATAATGTGTTTTTTTTAAATATACCATGAAATTCAGGAAGTGTCGTATATTTGGCCGCATACTGAATTATTATTAACGGTATCTGGCCGTATTGTAAATCTTCGCCCAACAGACCAGATATCTGTTAGTTGCCGAATATCCGTATCGCCAATATCGTAAATACATACACACACACATATACATCCGCAAATCTCTAGAGAGAAAGAGTAGTGGAGTGAATACTGCCAACAGTAGTAGTAGTACTTACTTCTTTCAGGGATCGAATAACCACCTACGCATCTACTGAAAATTTTATTATAATATTAACACGCTCCTTTTTATAAATTCACTCGATTGTGTTTTAATTTTTATAAATCTTACGTAGGTGTTACATGTATATGTGTTTAGTGCATTGTATATGTGTGTATCGTCGTGTTAGTAGGTACCCATAATACAAGATTCATCGTAGTTTGGGACTAACTCGATCTATGTGAACTGTCTATGTAAAAAAAAAAGATTTTCCCCTTTTTCTCGTACTTAAACGATCCTCTCACAAGCACAGGGTGGAAATTAGCCTTGTTCCAACACCAAGAATATATTTTTATATTTATTTATTTATTTTACTCTTCACTATACGTTGGTTACAATATTACAAAATAGAACAGTATCATAAAAATATCAGCTATACAATTCAATGTACAGAGGGCGAGTTTATCGCGAGTTTATACTGTTGATTACTTCTACCACGTTCGTGTGAATACTACGTATGAATCTGATATTTGTACGACATTTTCTTAATGAGAAAAATCGCAAAAGTCCAATTTTGATTTTATCGAATTCTAATGTGAATTTCCAATAACATATTTTTTCCACGATATCTTTAATAGGTAGGTACGTTACATACACAATACACATAAAAATTCAATAATATAAATTTTGTCACATATTTCCGGTATTGTTTGGCGATAAAAGCTATATTTTCGACTGGGGAATTCAAAAGGTATTAAAGGCACAAATACCGCTATCAGATTTCATCGTTTCAATTCAAACAATATGGAAAAGCTTTGAGAAGATCTGTTATATAACTTCACAATGTACCCCGGTACGGAGATTCTTGCCTTATTTCCATTCGCCTCGGGCGGGCATCCACCAACAACAAACCGCATTAGAAATTACACGACCGCGGAGTTGCAGGAAAGAGACAGAGTGGGTAAGTGAGCGGTGGGAGAGAATTTTTCGGAAAACAATAAGTCGCTACTTCTGATCTCTCTCCCTAGCCATTTACTGCCACCGCTTCGACTATGACAAGAAGATTGAAAATAAATTAATATTCCGCTGTCAAGGATTATTTGCCGTAAATAACTATTCATTCTCTACATTAATCTTTCGTACCTATTGGCTGAAAATTTGCAGTGAATTTTCTTTGTTTATAACAAAGTATTATGCTACCTACATTTTTTAGTAAGCATGTTTACAGCACTGAGTAATTGAATTTTTAGTTTAAACACTAAGTAATTGAACTTTTAGTTTTAAAACTCCTACACCTACGGATGTTACAAAAATGTCAGTTCCTATGTATTCCATATTCTTTTTGCTAATTCTTCATAAAGGAGAGCTCGAGATTCGCCTGAAGGGCTTACCACTCCTCCCTTTCTATTTATTTTAAGTATAGTGTTAAAACTATTAGGTAATTTTAAAAGGATGTAATCTATATAAACGACAAAATCGAAATTCTTTATAAACCTGAAAAACAAGTGACTTGAAAACAGAGTAAGTGAGCAATGGAATCCAGAGAAGGGAGTAAGATGCACAGATTATAATAATTGTACGTTGAACTCAGAATAATAAAGAAAATGGCACTAAAAATAGCTATTTGAATAATTACTGATACATCCATTTGACATGTTAAAAAAAAACAAGTATGCCGTAATGAAAATTGAATAACGCACATTGTTAATAGTTTTATTTTCACATATGTTATATCAAAATACTAGAATAACAGTTAATTAAGTGTAGAGTAAAAGGAGCAGACCGTAGGCCGGAAAGGGGATCAAAGAAAGCATTTCCGGACAAACCTCCTGACACCTTCCCGATACGGGGAAACAAGAAGGGTACTTAGATACCGTCAAACTTTTCACGTATCTCTGCGTTAGTACTGATCAATATTTCTCTTATTTGACAGGAAAAAACACTATACAGCAAACATATGGGATATAAGAATAAAATAAAAACTCAATCTAAGGTCTAGTGGTGAAATTTGATATCTTCAAACGATGCGATTTTAAAGGATACTGCTTTTTTGATGAATGAAATTAATTAACTAATAAAGGATAAATGAATGAGTTTTTTTACTATCGGCAATCCACCCATAACGAGTGATTTGTGTGAGGTTCACTTGTTAGCTCAAAAACATTCTAAATATCTTAATTACCTACTTACTCCACGAACAAAGTACCTACTTGTTGTACAAAGTACAAAGTAAGATGTTGAATTTACAATTCTGAAATTGAAAATTTCTCATTTTCGCATCATTACTTCAGAATGAAAACAACAAAAAACATCATTGATATTTTTTATTTACAGAGATATTTTATGTCACTATCCTCAGAAGCAATGCAGATGGATTTAATACAGTCCTTCTTTTTCTATAACTAGTCGAACTTTGCACTTATGTGAAAAAATGCAAATTTTGAAACCAAATATCCGAAAAGGGACTGAATGTTTTCTTTTAAAAAAATTATAGAATATTAACCGTATTCTTATTGATAAGTGGCAGGAATTATATGAGTGATATCGGAGCGGTTTTTGGGATCAAGAGTTTTTCCCGCGGGCTGTTTTTGTAAAAAGAAATTTAACAAAATCCGTAATATTTTTTTGTTTGTAACCGTAGCGAAATAATTTGAAAAACATTATATTAAGTAATGATGAGAATATATTTTGGTATATATTGATATTCTATTATATATTTTAATAAATACCAAAAAATTCATCTCAAGGTCATTACATGTTTTATGAAAAAAGGTGATTATTACACGAAATTTTTAAATATAAAAAAGTAAGAATCACCATTGATTTTTTTCTTAGAATAAATACTTTATAGTACTCTCAGATAAAGAAATATGAAATGTCTAAAAGTTACTCTTTATAATTAAAATAATGACACCCCTTCGACCCAAAAAACCATATTTTAAGACTATATATCTAAAAACCGGTTAATTTTTTTTTATGAAAATTTGAAAATAGCATCTACTTATTACATTGAAGACTCCCTCCCATACCCGGATATCTCAGAAGTCTGGGGACTTCTATTTATCCGCTCTTCTAAGCAAAACTTTAGTCCTCACGGGCGGGCCCCATTGGGCAGCCTGAAGGGCTGGCCGGCCAATACCGCCTCGTGGGAATCTTTTATGCTACATTTACGTCTTCGATGCCCCTCTCAGGAGGATAAAATGCAATTATAACCGAATCAAACACAATGAATAACAACAAATAAACAAAGCTCAACAACAAAAACCCAAAAAAAAAAAAATGACAAGCAAGTATATCTACTTATTACAGTTAATAAACCACAAAAGTTATTTTAATGTTGTCCATGTGGTTTTTAAAATATGATGTTTTGAAATTTCCATACAAAAAGAATAGGCACTATAGGGGATAATTACTGGTGAAGGCGCTAATAATAATGTCATTACGGAAAAAATTAATAGTACGCATGTACGTACATATGTTGTGATAATGAATGATAATAAAAAGGGACGTCATGATCATATGTGCAAATTGATTATACGACAATAATAAAGTGAGGAAGCCCTCAGGGGCTATTGTAATTAGTTTATTATAGGCAAAACAACCACAAACTATAACCAACAGGCTATTATTACATTTCACATGACGAGCCAAAGGGGATGAAACCCGAGCAAATCAAAGAAAATATCAATCGCTAGACATATCGAGTAGAACATTTATAACAGCAGCCAAGATAGTGTGTTTGTTGGGAATACAACATGTAAGCAACCAATTTCCGAGAAGAAAGTATTAATGTCCGGATATTAATTGAGTATTCAGGGACTAAACTATTAAGTTTATAATATACTAATATTTATTAACACATTCAAAGAATTAAGCAATTTTCCTTGCGTTACAGAGTCTCTAGCTCCGTACTCTACTATCATTATAAGCATCCATCACATCTGAAGAGTTGCTTATCACTGTTATTTGTTATTATCTACTAGTATCTGTATTTTTTCAAATTATTTATTTCATATAATATAAAAATTAAATACAAAGATACAGTCGCGCCAAATCCATTGAAACAGATTCATCGGCGCGTTCCTTACATAAGAACAATATATAGATAAATTATTAAAACATAACCAAACCTAAACTTAAATATGAAAAAGCGATTTTTTTAATACCTACTTAATTGTCGAAGAATACCAATTTTTACAAATCAACCACATTACATCGAGAGACATAGAGATTTTCTGTTTTTGGATAGTGAAGAC
Organism: Athripsodes cinereus; assembly: GCA_947579605.1. Taxonomy (NCBI): domain Eukaryota; kingdom Metazoa; phylum Arthropoda; class Insecta; order Trichoptera; family Leptoceridae; genus Athripsodes; species Athripsodes cinereus. The sequence goes on along the minus strand of OX388318.1, from coordinate 16,844,359 downwards.
TTGCAAGAATGTTGTTTTCCGACGGCACTTGATGGAATTTCAAAAATATAACACTTATTTTCAGTAATACCACAGTAACTATATTAAACGTGAGCAGGCTTTCAGGAGCTTCCGCACTCATCATCAGGCTATTCAAAAATAATATTCATGAATATATGCATACATAATTATTAGAAAAATTACTATAAAGCTACGCAAGTACAGAACGTCGATTGGTATTCGATCCTTTGTTTCTACTTACATACTACACTAGCTAAAACATATATTTTCATAATATTAATTAATTTCTACGTAGCGCACATTCTTGTTAAATTTTTCATGGTTTTGGCACCAAACAATATGCGTTTCGTAGAAAATTAAGTTAACGAATTAACAAGAATGCATTACAAACTGACAAGTCAAAGAGCGTAAACGAGGATCGGATAAAAGGAATAATAATAATAACAACCGGGAAATATTATTCAATTAATTACTTCAATAGCTTGTTTCAAGATTACCGCCGGATGGAGTGCATTACTGCGAAGTAAAGCGTGGTAGATGAAACAAACAAGAAGTTTAAATGCAACAAATATTCGGGAAAACAAAGCATTATGAATTATTAATTTCAGAGAGGTTAAAAAAAATTCGGATGCTACGCGAGATGAAAGTTTTGATCAAATATACAATTCGAAACATATGAGCCTATTCTCCTTCTTCCTCTCATTACGTATTATTAAAATTCGTCTATTTTTCCTCAAATATGCACGAATATATTATGTATAAGAAAGTACAATACAATTTAATTTAATAATAATAATAATAATAAAGACAATTTATATTTGGCGCCGTTTAATGATCCGTGACCATCTCAAGGGCGCCATGACTTTTCTTGAAAAGCAGTGTTTTCAGCTTACTCCTGAACGTTGCAGTGGGCTGGTTCTTTCTTAAATCCGCTGGTAATCGGTTCCAGGCAGTTGGCCCCGCAACGCTTAACCATATAGATGCCACAAAACAAATTATGCCGCCTCACTAGGCTGTCAAAGCGGGTAACATAAACTATCAGTTGAATTTATGGGAAATATTAAATAATTTAAATATGTATTATAATTAATATAAATATATTACAGATAGAAATAACAATGGATGTCAGAGATTAAAGAATAATTGATATGTAGCTTTGAAAGTTGTTCCATCTTGTGATGCTGAAGACCAGCTATCCTTTCATATTTTGGTAGCCCATAAGCGAGCCACTGGTCTTTGTTAGCCATCTACATGGCTTCACCAAAATTAATTCGTATTCCAACTTCATCTTACGTGTACTTCGTGTTGAATATTCTTCTTATAATCTCAGAGTTTGTGATACTATTTCATAAAGTACAGCGTTCAAAGTATTCATACACGTTGCAAAATTTTTTTAAATCAGTAGTAAAAAATATATAAGAATATTTTTCATTTATAGTGCAAGCAGTCTAATGATTTTCTTTTCAGTATGAACAATACAAACACGATGGAGGTATTTTACAATAACACATTATTAAAAGTTATAGACGCGCACTGCACAAGTTCACAGTGTGAAAACCGTTAAATTCATTACATGGTGTATTAACGAAAAACAAAAATATAATACGAACATAAACTGTGTAACAAATGTGTACAACAATTAAGAATAGCAGTGTTAAGTAATTTATTAATTATACTTTTATTGTGCGGACATATTTACTGGAATAGAACTTACACCATACTACAACATAGAAGAGTTACCGCAATCGGAGGACTTTCTTTTTTAGAATGTGTATCAGAGGTAATTATCTATTTTCAGTGATATTACAAATTATTATCTGAATCTTCTATCGGAACTGTCCATAAAATATACAGATACCTAAACATGAACAAGCACTTAAAATAAATTTTTAAAATGAAGTACTTTTTCAGGTTTATTTTTCATTTTTTTTAACACACTCAACTCAATTCTTCATAGAAATAATATTGATCACAATTACATACAATACATATATAAAAAAAGACATTAAAATAATATGTATAAACATATGTCAACCAAACTAGCCATAAGGCTGTATTGTGGCAGAAAAACAATAGACTTACCTGTCAGGCAATAATAAAAAGAAACAAATTAACATAAACAATTAGTCCGTGGATGATCCAGTGCATAAGACAGAAAGTGAGTTCAAAAAATGAGTCAGTCAGTGGACTAGAGATTGAATCAACGAGAGCGTCAGTCGGATCATCCAAGCATTAGTCAACGTTTTTCTGTTCTGAAATCCTATGATGTGGACAATATAGAACCTTCACTGGAACTCAATAATTCATATTGAATAAGCAATAAAACAATATGAAACAAAGCAAACTTGGATGTTATTTAAACTTTTGTAATAAAGAAAATTGGAAAAAGAGAATAAAATCAACAAATGCTCCAAACTAATGAATTCGTAATTCAAAAATGGATAAATGGAGATACTTTGTCGAAATTTATTTAATGGTTCGACGATAAATCAATACCGATCGTATAATGTAATAAATTTATGAAATTTTCAGCTAGTAAGCCACACCCCTAATTCAAGATAGTTCATTATAAACAGAGACGATGAAGGAGAGATGTTTTAAAAAGCATAATTTAAAAAAATAAATATGAATGAAAAACATTGTTAATTTTAGTAATATTTTAAGGCATTCCTGAAAAAAAATATGAACCATGGGGAATACTAGTGGAGAAATTAAGCTCTTAGGCGATGAGTTGTCTACTTGAAAATACCTTCAAACGCCTGATGGAAAAAAATGTAAAATGCTTCTAAGTACGCGATTAATTTCAAGAATGTAATGAATTTTTAATCCCTTCTCAAAGATCAAGGTAGAATAGAAGTATTTTAACATACTGAAAAATTATTAAATAAATTCATCATTTTATACAAAAATAAAAATGATATACTTAGACGCAAAATGACACGCAATGTAGATAAGGCAACGGAGAGGAAACATAATATTGGCGCACGAATTTATAAATACACAAAAACAAACGTCACATGCGATAAAAATAACAAATTGTGAGAATATTAAAATGTACTAATAGGTAAAGCTTAATAATAATAATAATAAATTTAATAATAATGAAATCAAAGATATGTGGAGAACACCTACCACAATCATCGTGCCTATAGTGTTGTCTGTGAATGGTTTAATACCTAAGAGTCTGTCAAACAATCTCGGAAAACTGGGAGTAGATGACAGGCTCAAATACAGCATGCAGAAGGCCGTACTTCTATCATCCACCAGGAAAGTAAGAAGGTTTTTGTCCCTGTAGCTCTGTAAGTGATCTCCCATGATTGTACTATTTCATAGAACATCATGGAAGAATCAACTCGAATAATGTTGGGGTTCAACATTTGAATATACCTAAATTTATTTTAATATTTTATGGTTTTTGTTATTTAATGTTTTATTTAAATTTTATTGTTAATCTTATATTGCGTTCAAATGTAGAATCTAATATTGTTTTGTTAATAATAATAAAAATCTTTATTGCACAAAATTTGTAAACAAAGAATTAAAAAAAACATGACAACATTACCACTGAATACATAATTTTGCGCAATGGGCGAGTTTATCGCTGAAGCGCAATATCTTCCAACTAACCCTTAATCATGTTATAAGATATTTGAAATCTTCAGTTTAGCTTTAGATTAAAAATGTCTTAGCTTTTATTGACACGGAGAGGACGACTTTCACGTTTATTACAAGCAGTTGGTCCGCTAATTACCCCACTTGTGGGAGATGGCGTTATGGGATGGATGGTTTGATGCAGAGATTTAAAAATATTTGAGAGTTATCAACAGTGGTGAGAATACTCGATAGTCCAGCTATCGATCTACTCTATCTTCATGATACAAGCACAAGTAAGTATATTGCTTACTGTGAGAGTGTATTTGAGTCGGATTCAAACCATGATTCGTCTTAAGAAACTGAGTGGATCTTACTAATATAATATTTGAACAAAAAACCTCCACATAACGTCTTTTGAATAATTTTTAGGTATTGAACATTACTCTCTAGTACTGTTGTACTTCGTCTTGAAGATGTCAAAAAGTGTATTAACAGCTTTGAGTGAAAGCTGTAGTAGCTATTTTGGTAAAGAAACGTTTACGAAAGAAATGCGCTTTATGAGTCAACTGAGTAAATAGGTTAGGTGCATACGCATAGCTAACTTTGACGATAAAAAGTCTTTATAAATTGTGCAAAAACAGCAATTATTTGAGAAAGATTTATAAATATGATAAAAAAACCTTAAAAGTGACAGATCTTTTTGGTACCTATATCTGTGTGCGTATATAGACAAATAGTATTGAATATATTGAATACTGTTTGACGAAATGCTAACAGAGCTCTTTACACTCTGCTTAACAATGATATTGTGTTTTGATCTATGATTCTGTATTTTTTTTTTGTTTATATATATAATCTATTGTATTATCCTGTCTTCTGTAAATTGACGAGTCCAAGTACCAAAAACTTTGGTCTAAGGACGATAAACAACAATAAACAATAAACAATAGAAGATATTCTAAAATAATACAAAAATTAAAGCAACGACCACAATTCATATTTTCATCAAATTCAGAAAAAGAAAAAAAAACAAATAATGATATCTTAACAAAAAACAATCTTTAAGATTACATTTTGATGAGTCTAAAAAAATATGGTTGGTACCCATCAGCAAAACGTTCAGAATGAAAATGTCGTTTTCTTTTCATATGTCATTCACATAATCTGATACGCAAGGCAAAAAACCCCTAAACAAATTCAACATTTAAATTGTGTATGTACCTACTTACAAAGTACCCACTTTGGGTAAAATGAAGAAAATAAGTAAATGCATACATATTGTCATTTTTGAAATTAATATCACTCTACACATTAAATAAAATTATTTCCATTAATACACCAATAAAATATTTATGTTGATTTCTTTTGTATTTGTACACATGACTGGATTGGTGTAAGACGTGTTTAGCGACCATTACAAGCCCCAAGGATAGAACGCGTGCTTTCGAGTGATCGTCAACGTCAGGATGGGGGCTTTGGAGATTGTATAATGAGTTACAATCCATTGGATTGGTCTGCAACGAGTTTGGACTTTCTTCTCCATTCCTCCCTATTCTCAGCCAGTCTTTTCAGCTCTACGTATGAGCCACAGTTCATGTCCCTCTTCAGTCAGGTGGTCCATATACGCGTCTCTTGGTCGGCCTCTGCCTTTTGTGCCTTCAGACCTATTTACATTCCGCGATAGCGATGAGCAGTCCTGGGTGCCTGATGTTGTGGCCAATCCAGTTAGTTTGGAGATTGAGACTTTAATATTCGTCGGAAATATTAAAATCACATACGTTTGACACTCAATATTAGAATACTATACACAATAAGGAATAATACAAGAGAGAGGTAATAATTTATTTCATCCTGTGAATATTCCTATATTATTAGTACAATCATTGGGTATATTATGAAAATAAGATAAAGTTAATAATATAATGTACGAGTGTCCGTCCATTGAACATTGAGTATTGAGTAGTAAGTAGTAGGTAATAGATACTTATTCTTCGTTACGCTCACAGTGTTTGTTTATTATTTGTAGATGTGTATTGAATGTGACGTGCTGAGTATCGATGTAAGAAGGGATAGGATCAGGGGTACGTACTGTGTACAGTGAAGTAATTTAGCTCCATCTCCGCAGGAGGTGAGCTCTACGGGGTGCCCTGATGGCGGATCGCTGTCGCCAACCGGGGGCGCTACACTGACTCACCCTCTTCTCATATACCCCCGCGGAAAAGTGCTTGCAACATCTCACTCGCCACCCCGAATTCCTTAGAAATTTTCGTGTGTCCACTTCCTGATAACATTTCCACGCTATCGATAATTGAGATATATGACGTATAATTTCCATTAAAGTCATCGTGAAATCATCTAAAAGAATAAAATTTTATTCTTTCTAGAAAATTGGTTAAATTTCTAAATCATTATCTGTGAAGTCTCCGGAGAATAGGCTTCCCAAATTCTTTTCAGTGAGTGTTTGATAAAATATTTCGTTTAATGTCACCATATTTATCGATTAAGTATGGTACCCATCCAGAATGACATTATTATGATGGCACGATGAGAAGAACATTAACATTCATTCATCATACGATAGATGACTTTATTGGCTACTGTTTGTGAGAGACATTATGATAGAATAGATAGTAACGCGAAATAAAATCTTAATTTCTCGAACAAGCCTTGAGACTCTTAGCGCTCATCACGTTTTCCATAGTTGTTAAGACATTCTGAAAATTCAATGATCCCTTAAGATTCCTTGATGATCGTGAATCAATAATCAAATTATAATAAGAACGATCACAAATTCTACACTGAATCTAGAAAAATAAAAGTGAACATCGAGTAAAAAACTTAATTTTCGAAAATTTGAAAACGTAGAGATCTCGAACAAGAAGATATTGGAAGAAAATTGTTTTTTTTTGATCAAAATGTATAAGATAAATACACGAATAATAATTAGAAATATTCGCTCGGGGCTATACACAATCTTGATATTCTGTATAATTAGTAGTAGGTATCTAGATACAACATGGCAGAAAAAAAATACAAGACCAATATTATATGTACACGATAAAGAGGCGATCCATATAATGATTTTATTATAAAATTTACAAAAGCTACATGTAGGTACAATGCTGAATAAATTAAATAACGAAACATAGGAACAGAAAGTAAAGCATAATTTCAATTCAATTCACCCGACATCAAACTTGAATGAGAGATCAAGTCTGTTTCATTCCATGTTATACGTTTTTAATTTTATCTGTTTCTTCATAATGATCACTCTTGTCTTAATTTTTGTTATAAATATGTAACTATTTTACTGAATGTCTATCATGTCAAATGCTCACCCCGTATATTCATGAATAAATAAAAACATATTTATGAACCAGTCTATAAAACATATTTAAGGAACTTTCTATGGATATTGGAAAAAGTAATAAGAAATAAATATGTTATATTAAAATAAAGATGCTGGCCTACTCCATTTTAAATCTCAAAAACACATTGCTTACGCAGTGAGCGTTTGAGGATGTATTTGGGTTTATTAAAAACTCAAATTCCCTTTTGTTAAAAAAAGCATAAAGATATTAGGCAATAAAATTTAACACACGATCAGCTGCAACTATTAAATGTCTTGCAAGTACCTATTTGAACGGGAATGAACTAAAGAAAATAATACTAACATAAATAATATACAGTGAATAAAGTGTACAGAGTTTTGAATAATATGACAGAGTCAGTCTGGAAGAAACAGTGGCGTACCTAAACTCTTATAAAGTTTTTTTTTTCTATTTTATCACGGCAACAATAACAAATTGAAATGGTTTGGTCATGTGGAACAAATGGAAGGGGAAAGAATGATAAATAGGATATACTTGTCTGAAAGAAAGGGTGTGAGGAAGCGCGGGCGTCCAAGAACTACGTGGCTTGACCACGTGGATCAAATTCTCAAGGTCGGTCGCATATTAAGTAAGAGGAATCGTCGTGCACGTGTGACAAACTGGATGAATGGAAGCGAAAGAAGTATGTAAGAATAGATCAACATGA